>OX421976.1:49498355-49740427 GCA_949128135.1 Parasteatoda lunata
AATGTTTCGGAAGAATGAGTGGAACAGTAGGAAGTACTAACAAATAAATATTAAGTTTAAACTAAATCTTTATCTCACATAAAAATGTATAAAAATTATTCTCACGTCACACAAAAAAGAACATTAGAAGTAACTTTTGTTAAAATAATCGAATTCTCCCAGGACACTGTTACAGATTTCTAGGAAAAGCTAGTTAATTTGCAGTTAGTTTAATTTTTATTTTATCATATTCAACTAAAATTGTTAAACCATGAGGAAAAAAGATGGTATTCAAACTATTTATATTATGAAAATTGTTCATTGACTCTTTTCCCTTAATTCCGTTAAACATCCAGAATTTGATCCATGAATTTTTAATCCATGAATATCCATGTTTCCAGTGCCCTACGTGACTCTGGTCTATTGAAACATGGAACTCTTATTCACTCATAATACCTGGACCGCAGACAGGAAAAACGCAAAATGTTCGAGTATTTCCCATCTCTCACGTCAGATGATACAACTTAGTATTATAGAGTAACCAATTGAGGTAAATTACACAGTTCAATCGGCAAAATACAACACAACCACAAACTAACTTCAATGTCCATAAATTTAACTTTTTACTGTTTTGAAACCATGCTGGTTAAAAAACTATACAGTTTTGTAATAATGGTTTTTTAACCATATCAGTTGTAATCAGTTTTATAACCGTAAATGTTTGAATATGTTACTGGCGGTAAACTTTATTTTTAATTAGATGGACAGACTGCTTCCGGTTATTTTATCATAATTTTATAACGGAAATTCTAACAGTGTACTAGAAGATGTGTTATAAGTTTGTTATCCACTATGTTCATGTTATAAGTTTGTTATCCACTATGTTAATTCACTATATCTCCAGGATTAATGAGGCAAATCAAAATGTGTCTTTACGCAATTACAAAATTAGTTTATTCACATAAAATTCCACGAAAAAATATCTTTTCATTCACATTGATATTCAACTAAAAAATTTAAATACTAAGGCAAATAGAATTTGTACCATTTTAAACAATGTGGGACAATAACTGAAATGTGTAAGAAATCGGTAGATTAGTTTTTAAGGAACGAAAAATATATATTTTTTAAGCAAATTAAGCCAAAGGTTTATTGTAAGAGGTTCTTGAACATTTCTCTTACTTGAACTTTTAGAAAGATATTTTTCAGATTGCGTCTACACTCCATATTTTTAAAGCACAAAAATCCTAATCCTTCAATGAAAAAACGTAAAGGTATTCAGTAAGAGAAAATAAGTCTATGTGTTTGATTTTCTAACTTAAATTACCTCCTGTACAACTTTTAACATCTATAAGAATAGACCATTAAAACCATTGAGATTGAGTCTTTGTATGTGAAAATCGTGATCATTAAATAAATTGTTAATCAGAGTGTTTAATTTTTCTTTGTGAACTGAACGCTGGTGACCAATGAGTCGAAATATTTTAATATAATTATGTAAGAATTATTCTTTATCTAAATACAAACCTTAAAGTAAGTTTACGACGTATATTTATTAGTATTTCAATGTTATATTGTACTATTGTTGGTTCTTATTCCTACTGGCGGTTTAGCGAATGGGTGTAATTAGGAAAATGTTTCTCCCCTATACACCACCTTTCTATCTAATAACATGGGAAAACCGGTTTTGCTGTGAGGGGAAGACTGCAGGTTAAAATACGAATTTTTATGTGCAGAATCGTCAGAGGGTTAACGTGGCTAAATGTTATAAATAGACTATGGTAGAAAGTTTACCATAAAAGTTAACCCATTAACGCCTACTGTCCTCAATTGAGGACAGTCAATAAACATTATGATTTTTTTTTTTTATTATTATTATTATTTTTTTTTTAATTTTAAAAAGAATTTTTCTTTTCTTGGAAGATAGTTGGCAGTACTATCAACACATCCGCAATATTTTTAATAAATATGCTGCAATATTTGGTTTGTTATTAGGATCGCCACTCTGTGATTTTTTTAGCCTCACAAAAGCCTCTTCTTTTTATGCAGTCATATCAAATAAAATAAAGGCAAATTATTTTATTTATTACAGTTTTTCTCTTAAGATTATATTTCAACATATAACGCTAAATAAATTTGCTTTTGACAGTTTCTTTTCTTTTTATATAACATTATATTTTACTGTCCTCAATTGAGGACACTGGGTGTTACAGACAAATTTTAAATAATTTTCCAGAATTTGCTTTTATTCATTTAATTATGCATATGTGTTTGTATTTTGATAGAATAAGTTAATTATAGAATTAGTAGAAATTTTTTAAATATTATTTCCTTCATTTTAGGAAATTATTTCACCTTGTACGTGTTTTTCAAATCTTCGTATTTTTTTTCAAAAATTCAATGCAATACTATATCCTGTAAATTTCTTACAATAGGATAAGATTTCTTACAATAGCTCAGGAATATTTGTTCTCGAACAAATTTAGGCAGTTATCATTTCAATTCCTCCTGAGGTTGATGAGCAGAATTCAGATGGAATGACAATAAATCAATTATAATTTTTAACGAATTTCGAATAAATAAATTCTGTGGGGGAAAACAATGTGGTGGTGCAAAGTACAAAAGGAAAGAGTACCTGTGCCGCAATAAAATATCATACGTGAGTACAACACTTTCATAGGGGGTGGGGATCAACATACCTGTTTCTTAGAAAAGCACACTAAATCAATAAGGGGCAAAAATGGTATTGGTATTTATTTACAAGACTGATAGACATGTAGGTAGTGAATGATTACAATTTGTATCAAACTCTTAACAAAAAAGAGAGTACGAAGCAGATTTCAAGACGGCAAATGATAAAATCAACCTCTACTGCTGCAGTGAAGAACGATCCCATTGGACACACAATAAAGCAAAAAGGGAGAAGTAAAGACTTTGTCAGACGGAAAATTGTACTTCAAAATCATGAATAAGAAATGCAACGCAACCTTATGCATACTTTGTTTTCCAAAGTTTCCAAGTAAATTGAGCAATTATTTAGTATATACTTCAGTGCATATTTTAAATGCTTTCATATACTAAATAGTTTATGTATTTTTAATTATTTTATAAAATTAAGCATTTATCTACGCTTTAATAAATGTACTAAATATCTATCCATTTATATTTATGTACATATAATGAAATTACAAGGTATTATTCATTTACTTGTATCAGTTATCTTTATATTGATCATTTTTTGTAATTCAAAAATTAAGAAAAATAATACTAATAATAATGATTGCAAACATTATTAAATTGTAAAATTATATTTAGTTATTATATGTTTAGTTATAGGAGTGATATAATTTTAACCTATTCTAAACCAAAAAATTAAATAGGCATTTAAAATAAGAACTAACCATAATGTTTGCATGCTTATCCAAGTGAGATTATTTTCTCACTGGAATGCCCAGTGTCCTCAAATGAGGACGGGCTGCAATTTTAAAGTTAATACAAAATATTCTTAAATTTTAAGTTTTAAACTCTTATTAGGTCATAATAAACTAGATTTGAAAAATTCATTGAAATATAATAAGTAGAAATAATTTGGGCGTTAATGGGTTAAGAAAGTCTTCAGTAATGTCAAAAGTGTATGTTAAAGTTGATGTCATACGGACAGTTAAGTGCACATTTACTCCCATGTCTTTTAAAAACAACAAACTTTTACAATTCACATTAACTACGATATGCTTTTTTACATAACATATTTGTAATTTGTATCAAAAATCAATTTTCACTTAAGCATTATTTCCATTGAGACCATCCAAGAATTTTTATATTAATGGTTGTATTTTAAGTAACAATGTTTCATTGTATATACCGTTATTAAGTCAAAGAAGGAAAACAAAACGAGAATTTTAAAGATTTTAAAATATGTTAATCATACAGAAAGAGTCACATTCACTGTAGTTTCCAAAAGAATTTGAAAATAGCAATCTCTGGATTATCACTACTTTTACTACTCTGCATCTTTTTGAAGTCGAAGACACATTATCCTCTGCCTGCTAAGTTAAGCTTATTTTCCAAGACATTTTAGAAAAAGAAAAATCAAAGTATTCCAAAGTTGTAACTCTACCAGAAAAATCCTTTCAAGACAGGGATTAAAAGTTTCCACCATAGTTTTTACTTTTCTCGAAAGTCTGGTTTTGTTGATGTTTCTTTACAGCGATGCTTTATAGAATAATGTGAATTCTAAACATAAACAAAATAATCAAATGACTTATTCTTGGTACAGTGTTGTAAAAAATAAAGGAATTTAAATTTATTTTATCCAAAGGATGCATGATATTGTGTTTATATACATGTTTATCTTCATACAATTCTACTAAACAAAAAAATATTGCTTATACTTTTTTAGAAATATTTGTTTTTTTAATTATTTTTTTTTTAGTTTTTTATTAAAAATACTGTGGACTTTTCTTTGTATTTCAAAAAAAAAAAATTGTGCTTATACAACCGATGTTAGATGTTCTAGTTCTTAATCTTTGAAAGTTTCTTCGAAACAATGTAAAAATCTTTTTATACGGTGCGAGAGATTCCAGTGTAAAAATATTTTGACAAAAATACACGTTGTTTGAATAAAATACACAAAATAAATATTACATTGAAAATAGATTAACTCTTTCCCAGATTACCTTACGATTTCATTATAACAAACATAAAGTTTGATTTGAAATGGCTCATTATGCTAAGTGCTAAAATTATAGTGATAATAACTAGATAAATAAATAATTTAATAAATAATTTAATAAATAAAGAGATGGATATAAATAAAAAGAGTTGCAAAATTCTTGTAAGTTTTATAAGGAAATACAAGGAGCCCCACAATATACTAACAATTCCTTGTATCGACTACATCACTACCATAAGCAACACCCGTCTGAAATTAACTGTTAAAAATCATTAAAAAACAGTGCATGAAGACGTTACAGACGAAATTTAAATCAAAGGAATATTTGTCTCTTATTGAATATGAAGTAATAATAAATTGATAGATAAAATTTATATATAAATAAATTACTCAATAAATTATTAAATAAAAATAAAAAAAAGTCGCGAAATCCGATAAATGTTTTACAAAGAAATGTAAAGAACTCAACAATATGTATGTAGAACTACATCTCAATAATAAATAAAATCCGTCTTAAATTAACGTGTAATAAAAATGAAATAAAAGCAGTAAATAATCAAATGAATATTTGCCCATTATTAAATGTTTAGTATTGTTAATTTGTTTTATATAACCAGTTTGTTATATTTAATATGGTTTCAATATTTTAGGTGGTAACGTTTAAAATTATAATTACTGCAGTATAGCTTTTGAAAGTATATAAACTTTTCATTTTATGGTTCAATGCTTTATACATTTTTAAAGTGGAGTCTTAAAGCATACATTTTCTTTTACTTCATGGAACGTTTAACATTTTGTTTGAAGCATGAAATGCTGTGGAAAACCCACCAACGAATCTCTTCCAAAATCTTCCATTTAGAAAACTATTTATTTATTTATTTATTTTTTTGTTTAAAAAATTCGAAAACTGTGGTTAGAAAAAAATTGAGTTACACAAAAAAATATATGTTCTACTCTTTCGAAAAAATGTCAACATAAAAATGTTTTATCAAATTTAAATTATTTTTCTACTTAAAAAATATTGTATATAAAATTTCATTTAAAAAATTTGCTCAAATCTAATAAACAATATTTATCGTAATATAAAAACAAATATTCATTTTATTACTTGAAAAAATACTGATATTTATTATTTTTAATGTTGTTCAAATGCTAGTTACTTTGAAGTAAATACTAAAAAAAACAAGTTTTTGTATTGAATTGATATATTATTATTAGTTAACTAATATCACTGAATGTTATCGCTTCTTTTCCATGCAACAAATCGCTAATTAAAAAGTTTTTCAATAAATATAAAATTTGTGAACGATGTTCGAAAAAAGTCTTTAGATTGGTTCTGAGTTTTATACTAAAAGTTATTTGATGATGCGCAATTGATTATGCTTGTTTTTTACCTTTTCGTTTGCGAATTTGAATTTTTTTAAAAATATATTTCAAAAAAATTAGTTAATAAACGGAAAATAATTAGAAATATATATTGATAAATGCCTTCTATTTTCATCACCAATAGTTCATATTAACATTATTTTAAAATCGTGAAAATATATCATTCCTTTTTCAAACAGCATGTTTACTTATTGTCTAGTGTCACTTCAGTTAATTAAAGTTAAAATTAACGTATTCATAACACATTAAAAATAATTATTAAATGCTGCTTTTTAAAGAATATTACATACACAGTAAAAAATTTCCTTTTTTTTTAAGGCTGCCTCTGTATATTTGATGGTTTAAAGCTGATTTGTTTTTCAAGCGTTTTTTTTATCCTTACCATACACGGATTAAAACCATCAGTTCATATTCTAGTTTTTGGAATGCAATTTTGGTCAATATCACTACGTTATTTAATACATAGATAATAATACATCAATGCGTTAACTCCACCTTTCTCTTAAATCGTATTATATTTATTTTCTATACTTTTTCTTATTTTTTAGAAACTATTTGATAGTTTTGAACATCGTGTAAATAAAATTGTTATTTGACTCTATTCTCAAACAAATACTCTGTCTGATTATTTTATTTTTTAGATATGATTTTTTTTTGGTAAGTTAAGTTGCCATACATTTTATATGGGTTGGAGAGTGCAGTTTTAAGCATGTTTACCCTAAAATATTATTTTAATAATTATGACTTTTAAAATAAGAACTGTTTAAAATTTTTATTCATGTTCCAACACTTGAGCTGCGTAGAACACTCACCTCTTAATAAGTTGACTCAGATTTTTATCCTAGCTTCGACTGATAGTACAAATGCTGCTCTAGGCTCATATGACCATCACAATACTGAAATAGTAATTTGATAGAGTTTTTAGTTAAAGTGACAGAGTATTTCTGTTAAAATAACACTACTTAACTTATTTAAAACCAGATATCTGTACTGAAATATATACATATTTGTGAAATAAAAACTTATATAGCGATGCTCCAGCTGACATTTTGTTTAGTAAACTTAGCAGACTCTTTAATAACATAATTTTAAAACATAATTTTTTTAAATGATTTTTTTAAACATGAAGAAAATCTTCTGCTTGAAATTATCCAGTGCATGTATACACATACAATGAATTATTAAGGGAATGATAATACATTTACTAATATTTCTAGATTACCACATTCTTAGAAATTAAACTCTCAGTATTGATAATTAAGAAATCCTTCATGTGTATTTCATTAATTTTGAGAATCATTACGTCATGAAACTCACGTGGTTTGTGTCAAAACGGAAACTGTCAAATGTATGGCGTAAAAGTTTCCTTAACTCGATACCTCATCTTAGTGTATTGTGTGAGATTAACTGGAATGACAAAACTATGATGAAGGCAATAGGATCGAATATAAAGTGGGAAAATAAGCCGAAGTGGGAGAATAAGCTGAGTATGGTGGTTACGAAGTTGGCCTCGTGCAAGGAAGAGCCAGGGTTCGAATCTCGCTTCGGGCATGGGTTTAATTCATCTCTCTAATCTAGCTGTCTTGTGTTCTTAAGGCGACAATGATCAAGTTATGTGATGTCAACGATAAAGTGGTTAGCGGAAAAACTAGAAAAATTAGGCATTGCCAGATGAAAAAGAAAATAGAGTGATGGAATGTTTCTTTAATATAGACCAATTAAATTTTTTCGAAGAAGTGACGTTCGTTACTTTGATGAAATATTTTCTCTGAGCATATACCAGGAAACGGTTTCGTCAAAAACGAAAATTTCGTGAAATTTTAGAATCCACTTTTAACAGTACAATAATTGATAAATTTCCTCTTATCAGAAGTTCCTTTTAATAATTGACATTCATTTCTTTAAATTTAAATTTCAAATTTATGAAATTTTCTCTTTCCTGATTCTTTATGTTAAAGTATGTTACTTTCTGTGTAAATATGAAAAATTGCATTAAAATTATATAGATTTTTACGATTATTTTGCAAGACTCTGGGAGAAGATTTATTTTATTTCAAATTTGGCGTTCAAGTTACCCCTGATGAAAAATGCTACGCGCAAAACAAGTCGATATTATAGTCATAAAATCATTGAAGTTGAAAGTACATAAAGTTTTATCCCATGTGGTTCTTATCTCATGAAAGTTTTGTCAAAAGCTATTCCCGAATGAGATAATATACTTTGCCGAATTTTCTGGAAAAAAATAAAAAAAGAGGATTTTATGCTGTTCGAAAAGTTTTATAAATTTTTATGGCATCTAACATATAAAACATTTCGTAATGTAAAAACCATAGTATCATAAAGTGAAGTTGAACAAAAACAATTTTTATTGTGATTTCTAAAATGATTCCTATGATTGGTACTAGATCGACTATTTAAAAATACTTTATAAAAAATTTAAATCTAAGCGTAAAATTAAAAGCGACAAATTCAAATGTTTTAATCTTTTTTACTCACAAAATATTATAACTCCTTTCGAAAAAGCAAAAACTTTTTTTCTATTAATACTCTTTCCCTCTTTAATGCATTCTCATTAATTATAAAAAGAAGATTAGTGATGCACAAAATTTAATATAATTGTTTTTTTTTGTTTTTTCATTTATTTAAACATTTCATTTATTAAAAAATTCAACTGCATAGAGGAGATTTTACTTTGTAAGTCACTAAAAAATATGCTTCAAAATATATATTAACTTTAGATTAAAACTATGAATAGTTACTTAATATTTAATCTGTATGTTCTCTAAAATACGTAATTGAAACAAAATTATGGTAGAATAGAGGCAAGAAAGTACGCAGGCAGAAATAAAGGAAATTAAAGTAAGGCGATAAAATTGGATGCTGGATATATAGTACTTTTAAAAAGTTATTAAGAATGAATCTAAAGTATCCTGTTAATGAAAATAAGTAAATTATAATTCTTTTTTTTACTTGAATAATCGTTTCTTTAACAATAAATATAAACTATGCGCCTTTTATAAAAATGTTTTTATTTAAAACATATATTTAAGTATATCCAAGCGTATATCCCGATAGATATTATATTCCAACAGAGAGTTTAATATCTAATTTGAGATCTTAGAAATAGGGTCAGGAATATATATAATGCACTATTAAAAAACTATAGGAAAAATGTTTAGCTAACTTATTATTTAACAGTAACTTTATAGAAAACAGTCAACTAACCAAAACTAGGATGATATTCAAACTGTTAAATGTGCGAGAAACCATTTATTAACTGCTTTTACCTCATACGGTTAAGTAACCAGAACTTTTTCGCACCAACTAGGCCCACAAAATGAAGGTGATTCCTCAATCTCATGAATGACAGAGCTGAGGTTCGAGTCCCATAGTTGACGCCCCTCTATTTCCTTCACTTCCTTCGACATATGAAGAATCTCTCACCTTGATCTTTGTTGAGTTTGTTAGGAGTGCCCTGCACTCCGTAATTTGTGACCTTGGACTATTAGAATACGATACTCTCATTTATGCATAGATGGTATTACAATGAAGATGTTTAACACAAACAATCTAGCATGCCCAATCTCTTACGATAGATGAAACAACTATAGATAAACATGGTTCCATGGTTCACGTGATTAAACACAGCTCAACTACAACCTAACGAGAAGCCTAGCTCCTGTTTCCACATACATTTCTTTTTACGGTTAAGAAACCATGCTAGTTGTAAATGGTTTCAAAACTGTGAAGCTATAAAAGTACTTCACCGTAGACATTACGATTAATTGGATAGACAGACTGCTGTTTATTTGTTTGCCTGGATTTTAGAATGATAATTCTAAAAGAGTGTGGCTGCAACGTTTTTGAGAACTTTCTTTCGAATAATTATTTCTAACTATTGGCTGATACTTAACTTCTAAAATGCTCTTGAAAAGTAAGTTCTAAAATGTTTTAAATGCATAAACGTTACATTCATCTTTGAGTGAATTGAAGCTATTGAGAAATGTTAAAACTCCCAAATAAAGCATTCACACGGTTTGAATTTAGGACTTATCAGAGCCACCTTTAAATATAAATGTAAATGCATTTTAAATAGGTACCATCACAAGTGCCATCATATTTAACCATGCCATCAGTTACAAATGTTCATTAAAATGATAAGATAAATTACTGGAGCTCTCAATTTCTCATTAGGATAATAATGAATTGAAATCGTTTTCATATCATTATCTAACGGTTGGAAAAGGTTATAATTTTATTCTCAATGCTCATTAAGGTATAATAAAAGGAAAACTTTCATTTCACAGAAAAGTATCTGATCATCATCTTAATGGTTACGTTGCTTCAGAATTGACTTTACGTTTTAAAGAAATTTAATATCTTATAAGACATTTATTGCTTTTAAGCATCTGCACTTTCTGCTTTTAAAAAGCAAATACTGTTAATAAGTTCATTTTAAATTATAAAAGTATTATATAATTCAAATATATTCTAAACTTATTTTAAAATTTTTATTTAAAATTTTGATCTAGGAATATTTTAAGAGTAAAAAGTACTTCCTTCGATTTTTTTTTTTAAGCTGAGTTAAATAAAACGAGATGGTTATGCTATTTTAAAGTTGAATTTTCTGTTAAAAAAATTTTATATTTTATAAGAAATGTATTGCTTTTAAACATATATAATACATACTTCTAGTTTTTTTAAAGTTATTTAGTTAAAAGCATATTATTATTTCATCCATATTTATTTTACTTTTAAATGTAAAAATCTTAAAAGTAATAAATTACACTGATTTGTTTTTAGAGCCTAATTAAAACCATCATTCATCAATATTTCATTTATTTAAAAAAATGTATTCATATTTTTTGAAGTTACTTCATTAAAATCCTATTATAATTTCAGCATGATTTATTTTATTCTTGATAGTAAACATTTATGGTGATTATTTTTAAAGTTAATTGATTTAAAACGTATCATTTTTTCATATTATTCTCAATCGTAAAAAAAAAAAAAACAAGCAAAATAAATTATAATATTTATTTCAAAAGAAATGTTTCTTGGAAATTTACCAATATCCTGTTGCCAGTTAAAACGTTTGGCACAAATTCAAAATTCTCTTATTTGTTTATAGTTTAAAGCTTTGCAACTACTCTTACTAAAATAAAAAAATTTTTAGTTTTTGTATTTTGAAAACAAATAATGCATGATAAGATTAAAAATTTTTTAAAATACTGTCTTCCGTACTATTATTATAAATTATTTATCTATTTATTTATTTCAAATGTAATTTACTTTTTACTTGAATCTGATGCTTTGAATTTGGGTTAGAATAATTGTCTGATCAAGTTTCCTTATTTTTCTGTTAAAAAATTCGAAATGACATCGATAGCTTTAAATCAATTAAAGATTTAAAAGAAATGAAATTGATAACATATTTTTTGGAATCAATTCGCATAATTAGTAGTATGTTATTAAAATTTGAAGGCCTAAAACATTATTTTAATGCATACTTCACAGCTCTGGCTTCAACTTTGGTTTTCCATTTGTTATAAAGCTCAACATTTCAATAAAACAGTCTTACAGCACACATTGACCTCAGAAGAATAATCGCTAAAAGCATAACACTACATGCAGAGTTAGAGGTATATGGCATTTAACAAAAAATCGATTTGTGAGCTTTCTCCTATAAAACAACAGGTGGTAAGATACTTGAAGCCAAAAAACGATCTACGTAAGGAACAGCTAAACCTGAAAGTGCTTTTAGACTAGCTCCTATAAATTCTCGGTTTTTGTGGACCATCCTACTTGATCAATAAATGCTAGAAAAAGCATAGCATAAGAAAGTTAAGCATAAGATATTCTTATAAATTGTTGAAAGTCAATAAACACTCGTAAAATTAAAGAGAAAAAAACTCAAATTTAATTACTTTTGTCTCTGTAACAAGAAAGTTGATTTCCTTTTTGCTTTCTCTACAAAAAATTCCGGATCTCTGGTCAGAGGAACTTTTTTACCGTAAATACTATTTTTGCTGGAACACAATATGGAACAAAAACAATCTTATATACCGCCATATTGTAAGTAATAATTAGAGTAAAATCACTGAATCGCACTCATTAAATAAATATTACTCTAAAAATTATGGTAAAAATTGATTTTATGGAAGTTGCGCTTAAAGTTACTCTATACCGTAATTTGATCCAGAATTATATTTGCATACATGAGCACACATGGTACATTTTTGTGTACATAGAATGAGATTTTTATCTTGAGTTAAATTTTCTTGAAGAGTCATCTTGATAATTTGATAGATATAATATGAAACAGTGCATCATATTCCTGATAATGTTTCGCAAATTTGTTCAATATTCAATCGTACATGAGTTTAAAATAAATCATATTTGAGTCAAATTACATGATTTTAAATAGACAGCTAGTGTAGTACTGAAATTTTATGTTTATATAGAGAAAAAAAGAGAACATTGTTGGTTAAACCATTTTATTTCTTATTAATTTTGATAAACCATAATTTTTCCTAGCCAATCAGCAATTATTAAATTTTCAAATATAAAATCTAATATAATCAGGAATTTTTAAAATGAAGAAAAGGTATATTAGAAAGCTTTTACTACTCTTTGTTTAAAATTTCAATTGTTATTCACAAATTCAAGGGTATTAACCTGTTTTATGTCTATTATAACTTTTTCAAGAAAAAAAAATAATAAGCATCGGATACTTTTCTCACTTCATAAACAAGCTAAAGAAAAAATATATTTTTTTTAAAATTTCCGTTTTAGTTTTAAGCTTGAAATAGAAGCCGCAAGATTGCCTCTCCCCTAATTTCCTACAATATTTATGTAATATATCTGGCTGATAAACAGAATGTTACATGAAAACCAAAAGGCTTTCAATTCAAACAATTATTGTATTTAATTTTAGTAATTATTTCATTAGCATACATTTAGTTTCAGTTTTTTCTCTCTATTTTATTAGTACCAATAGGACCAATAATAATTTTTAGTATCCGTTAAAACTTCACTTGCAGTTTCATTAATTTTTTAATCACTATTTAATTTAGGGTTTGTAAATGTTTTCATCAAAAATGTATTAAAGAAGTTAACAATTTTTTATTAATTATATTATTTAAGTATGCTGACTGGCCACAATTTAGTCCAATGCTTATTTTTTAAAAAATAACTTATACGCTATTTAAATAATGAAAAGAAGATATTTAGATAACTTATATATTTAGAATTCAGATATGGAGTTAAATTTGTTTATACTAATATTTGTAATTTGACAAAATCATATAACTATGCATTAAGGAAAAAATGATTTTAGATTAAAGTCTTCACTAAACTAATAAAACTAATAAAACTAAATTAATCTTCCCTGAACTAATGAAACTAATAAAACTAAACAAATTTTCCCTAAACTAATAAAACTAAACTTATCTTCCCTAAATTAATAAAACTAAGAAATAACTATTGTAGTTAAGGAACCTTAAGTTGGAGTTTAAGAAACTTTATACAAGCAAAATATATCGTGTTGTTTTTCATTTGTTTCAGGCGAATGAGAACGAAAGAAAATTGGATTGTACCATGTGATTTTCTTAACAATAAAAATGCATTGACATCAAAGGAAAGCGAATTTGTTCACAGAGAAAAGAGGCACGGCCAAAACTACTAGAATATGGGAAAGTTTACCATGATTCTGCCTCTGTGGTAGCACCTGTAATCAGTTATTTTTACCGAATCGCTTTGGTAATTGTTTTTATCTTTCTGTATGTGTGAAAAACAAAATTATAACCCCCCCCCCCATTCTTTTGTAATTTTAAATAATTGCCACTGATAAAGCACAGGGTCGAGGTTGGCTGGAATAGTGGCCAGACGCGGATTATACGGGTAAAGGTTTTACTAACTTAGGTACGTATCCGCGTCTGGAAGGAGAGAAAGAAAAAAAAAATAATTGTTTTTATAAAATTAACGAAATATTGTGAATATTTTATATTTGCAATAAAACTAGATATTTAAAATTCGGTATTTTTTTTCCTGATATCTTACATTATGGTATAGAAACAATTAATGAAGAAAAATGTACTTTTTAGTTTCGTATTTTTTTTGTCTTTACAAAATGAGTTTTTGTAAAAATAAAAATAAAGAAGCAAAACGAATATACAAAGATACGAATTTCTAACAATTTTGAAAATAAGAATTTCCAGCAAACCGTTGCCATGTGAACAGAAAAATACCAAATGAATGGTTTAAATACCGTATATCTGGATTTATTAACCAGGATAATTTTGTTTGTTTACCATAAATGCCATTATCATTACCATACCGAACGGTAATTGTACTAGAATTTTTTTTCAATTTGTAGGTAGCATTTTATAATCAGTTTAGGAATAAAATAAAACTCAAAAGGAAAATTTCAGAGAATATTGTAATTTTCTCAACTGAATAGGCATCAGAGCATTATACTTTTTTTCTGTACTATTGAAAACTACAACGACATTACGTTAATTGGACAAAACCAATTATCGGATAAATTGATGAAGAAAAAATATGATTTTAAATTACAATCGCAAATTCTTTGTAACTTTCTCTTTTATGCTGTATTGAAAGGATGTTTACTCCATTGTTTGAAAATGTGGAAAAAAAACGGAACTTATGAGATGTTCACACAAAAAGGAAATATTGCTATTTTACATTTTTGGAAGATTTTTACGAATAAAAGCTCCTTTGCATTTGAAAAATTTATCTTCAAACACCTACGTCAAGTAAACATGTGGCAAAAAGGGAATATTCGTTTTGTTTTGCTGTATATCGAAAGAATATTTGAATAATGTATCAAAGGAATATTATAAAAATATGTTTACTAAAAATATAAGGAGGTATACGCAGTACTAGATTATAAAAATACATTTTATATTAAAATTTATGAAAGTATAAATTTAAAAGTTTCAGTTATATTTCGGTGACATACCAATGCTAATTAACACACAAGCATTTTAACATTTTAACAAGCAGCAAAATTTTTTCATTGTATTATCTGCTGGCATTATTTTTACTTTGCTTTTTTTTTAATTTCTATAAGAAATGATCTAAAGTGAAATTTAAAATTTGCATTTTTTGAATGGATGCATTAATTATAACATTAAAATACGAATTTTTGATGATATATGGTTGGTGTTGTCAGATGACACTTGTCATATGGCACCATTTAAATGATTGGTGTTGTCAGATGATACCATTTATCTTTTAAGTCAGATAACTTGACGGATGAATGGTATTTTCAGATGGCAAGTTGTCAAAATGGCACACCGGCTGTTTTGATTTCTCAAACGCTGGGACCATCAGCAAGGCTTAAATCCGTTATGGAAAATACTCCACAATATTAATAATGTAGTAAGAGCGTGTAATAAGTCAGAGTCTTTGATAAGTCAGAGCCTATGAGCCACGGTTTCTCAGGAGTTAGAGCACTCGCCCTCCAATTAGGTGTCTCGGGTTCGAATCCCAGTGGTCGATGCGAATTTTTGCTCTCGGCACGCACCAACTACAGTTCAGACCAAAAATATCCTCAGTAGTAAGCGGATAATGGGTTAGAATTCCCTTGACTTTAGGATAACCATGGGATGTTTTCGTGTTTTCGTGGTTTTCCTTACTGCGTAACGGAACTGCGGGTTAATTACTACAAGAACAGTCCTCCATGAAGGTTAGTTTGTCCTAATGCTTGATTAAAGAGTTCCCTTGTCTTCTAGGTTGAGTATAAAATTACAAGGGTATGGAGTTGAGCATGGATGTATTAAACTCAGAATTACGTCGGCTGCTCAACTCCGATTATTATTTAATATAATCTAAAACAAAGTCACAGTCAAGGAAATACTAATGTGATTTTCAACAATGAGACACTATGGCACAGTGATTATTTTAGATTTTGATTATTTTTTTAAAAATTATTTTATGTATTTTTTATCTTTTCCTAGGCAGCTGAAAGATAATATAAATATCAGAAATATGAAAGTTTTCTTTCTTGATTTCTCCGTTACTTTCACTAACGTTCATTTAATATCGATTGCTTAATAACAAAATGCTGAAATCAAGCTTTGTTTCTGGCGTAAAACATCAATGTTATATATAGTAAATGTTTCAAAATAGAGAATGTTCAAAGTAAATGCGTTTATATCCCTTACCAACACTCAACAATCTCTTTTTTACCCTTTCACACTGAATAAACGATATTTCTATACATGTTCATCTTTGCATCCACTGATTTAATTCGTGGCAGCAGGAAACATGTTTTTGGGGTAGGAATTCTTTCAATTATAAATTCTTTCTAATATTTATGGGACAGTTTCCCCTTTAATTTTTCATTATTGAGGTGGCTCAAAGCAAAAGAAATGAGATTGAAAAGTCAGTTGTACGATAATAGCTGTCGGTGTCTATTCAAATCCATTTTTTCATAGATTTATCGAATAAAAAAGACTTCTTTCCATTTATTATCGAATAAATTTCAACTAAAAAAATTATTTTTGTAAGAACTGGAAAATATTATCCCTTGTGCCAATGTTACAAATTTTACAGAAGATGTACGCATTGCATGCACTAATAAATGTTATTACATCTGATTAATATTCTGGATGAGTTTTTATTTAACTCTGTCACTTTATTTCTTGCAGTCCAGTTTCACTATTTTCCAAGATGTTATTTTTATTTGATGTCTACTAAAAAATTTATAATATTTCATCACGTGCTGATATTAACTAATTAAAATGGATTCCATAAATCATCGAAATCAAGTTTCAAGTAATTTTTAATTAATCACGTAGATCAGTAATAAAATTATCGAAATTAGAGCTCATTTAAATGGTCCCTTTGATCCTGTATTATTTTTTTTAAATTTAAAAGTGTATTATATTTTTATATTTTTTATATTTACTTACTAGAAGAGAAGTTTTAATATAAATTTTCTTGCAGATTTGGTTTGATTATTTATTTATTTTAAAGTGCAACGGCTTAGGACTATGCAATGAGTATTGAAACAATAAATTTAGAAGTCAATAGTTCAATTGGTAGTCAATCTAAATAGCTAGGTTATAATAATTGTTGAGATTGAAAATTCACTAATGATAATTAAAAAATTTTTGCGGCAACATGCATTGCTAAAACTTCTAGATAATCTTTGATTTAATCAACGAGTTAATAATAAAAATTAAGCACTAAAAATTTTGTGTTTACCGTTTTTGGTTGATACTATATTCAAAGGAAAATTTAAATTTATAACTGCTTTAAACGCAGTCAAATCTATTCAAAATTAACAACATTCTCGGTTATAAAGGATTTCAGTGTACTCAATCTATTCCCAATGGACACAAAACCTGCCTTCCTAAATCAACCCATGTATTAACCCAATGACTTCCTCTGAATAGACACGTTCAACTTGTAGTCGTAATTGTGTAAGAGTCAGGCCATTGTGTCACTCGACTTTCGCAAACAAAGATATTTAATCAATCATTACTAAACATTCACTTCAAATTAGTGGTTGTTTTTGTTGTTAAATATATCGGGAATTATGTAAAAAAGAAGGATAATAGGGTATGGGACTTACGTAATTATAATTATTAACATATTATGTATAATATATACACTTATATATATATATATATGAAAACCAATAATTTTTTTTTTGTTTCGATCTCGAAAAGGCTATAAAAAGAAAAAAAATTCCCCAAACAAAAAGAAAATTTAGATAATTTATGTTTCGTTATTAACTTTCAAAACTTTATTTTTGATTAGAATAAATTTCATAATATGTTTGAAAATTTAAAAAAAATTGTTTCCATTAAAAGATTTTAACATAATTAAAAGCTTTAAATATAAAAAATCACTTAGCAGAACTATATTTAATTATAATGGTATTAGCGAAAATGTAGGGAAAATTGATAGATCTTATTATGAATGTCACTGTGAAGAAGAGAAATATTTTGTTTTTGTTGATAAATATCATAAACATTTTATTACTGATAATTTAAATATTATAGAAAACTTAGAACTTAGGTATTTAATGAAAAAAAGACATAACCTTTAGACTCAATAAATTTCTAAAATACTTTCTAAATGATTTCATTATTTATTTTAATAAAAAATATCGAATAGACTCTTTTTGCCTTTAGTTTTGTTAACTGCCTGGGAATGGGCTGTTCATTATTAATTTAAAAACTTCGTTTTCAATAATAACGAAAATATAAATAACAGTAACAATTCAACATTTTTTTTCTAAAATCATTAAACAATTAATCGATCAATTAAGCAACTAAAATTTTTTTTTATTATCCCATAGACAAAGCTAACAATAATTATGCAATCATGTGTAAAAAAAATCTATGTTGAACCTTTAAATACGGATCTAGAGAAATAGCAAAATTTTAAGCTTAGTAATTTAAATAATGGTTTTATCGTTAAAAAAAGTTTTATGTTTATGTAATGTAAAAAATTAAAAGAAAAAGCAATATACAATTTTCTTACTTATTTATCAGTCCAAAATTTTATAAAATTCTAATAAAATTTAGAACAATCACATGTGGGTCTAATACTTATCGAACTAAACCTGGCAGCATTTTCTCTACCTACATAAATAAAATTATTAACAATATTATTAAATCAGTTATTTTTAGATTATCACTAATAATCAACAGATTTTTAAAAAAAATTAAATTATCAGTAATAATCAACCAATTTATACAAAATAAAATTAATTATAATGTAACTTCTTGTTTATAGGATCTTTTCAATATTATTAGCCTTTCTAAACTGAAAGATGTTATTTTGAGATCTTACAATGATTTTAAAAGTAACCTTAATTGTGATTTTGACTATTTGGAAATTCTAATTAATTTATGACATTTTAAAAATTATCTTTACAATATAAAACATATTTTTTTCAAATTGATGGAATACTACAAGCATTTAATTTTTCATCTCTCTTGGGGAACAAATTTTTACACTATTAAGAAAAAAATTATACTCTTAATATTAAATTTGTTTTTAGATTTATTGATGATTTAATTATCTTTAATTTTCAGGATTTTGCAATTTTATTAAATAATATTTGCCCCGAGGAATTAATCTTGCTTCGAAATCATGATGATAATAAAATTTTAATTTTTTGGATATGGGTATTAAAAAAAATATCTGCTCTGTTGATTTATACGGTGAAAGAAGTGATTTTAATTCATATATATATATATATATATATATATATATATATATATATATATATATATATATATATATATATATATATATATATACATATACACCGAAGAGCCATTACATTATGACCACCCCGCTAATAACATGTAGGACCACCTTTAGCCTTCAAAACTGCTAGCATCCGCCGTGGCATTGATTTCACAAGGTGCTGATAGGTAGTCTGAAGCATCTGATACCAAGCGCTCAATAACTGGTCCTGCAATTACCTCACATTGCGAGGGGGTAGCGTGGCAGCAAGAATTTGGTTTTCCAAGTAGGACCACAAATGCTCTATTGGATTAAGGCCAGGTGAATTTGGGGGCCAAGACATGACTTGAAAGTCATTGGAATGCTCCTCGAACCAATCCATGACGATTCGACCCTTATGACATGGTGCATTATCCTGCTGGTAAACACCATCCCCCGCAGGAAAAACTGGGTGAGCCTGGTCTGCAACCATGTTCAAGTAGCTTACAGACGTCAGGCAATGTTCTATGAGGATTATGGGTCCTAATGTGCCCCATGAAAACATTGTTCCTGGGCGAGAAACCATGAAAACCTGGGCGAGCCAATTGTTATAGATATCCGATTTGATATTAATTTGTTCGTTCATATTATTATATTTATTCGATGTTTTAAAATCTGATGAGGATAGATTGAGAGAACCGGTTAATTGCATAATGGCAGTGGATATTAGCTTTAAAGAAAAACATCAGTGTAGGGTATACCGGAATATGTATACCGAACAGTGACACTTAACAACCTCTTGTATATATAGACCTAGTATATACAGTTATCAAAGCGACTATGTGATTGTCAGCACTCACCGCCGGAAGACAATAACCGCCAATTTCGGTTATTCACTGTAAGATATAATTTAAGTATACGCTTTTCTTTTAAAAGTGATTTGAATTTGGCATATTTTAAAGCACTCTTTGATTTCTTAATTTGTATTTAGTACACCTTACTTGCTTAAAATTAAAATTTTCAAAATTCTGTATCAGCCCAAAAGGGTGTTTTGACTCATGTTTCCACGCTTTAGCTGTTACCCTTATCAAAAATAAATTCAATTTTTGCAAACATTCATCCGTGTTAAGTTGAGAGAAAAAAGAAAATTGAAGCGGATATTTTTCACCTGAATTTTTTGAAAAAAAAATACAAAACACTTTTTAGCGATTTTATCCATATCAAAGACACTCTATATTTTACGAAAAAGGATTTTTATTGTTGCTATATATTTCTTTCCAAACCAATTTTTTTACAAAGATAAAATAGACTTGGAAACAGCAATAAAAACTGCACTAGGTTCCAACGCGGCTAAAAAGACACACATATTTTTAACTTCCAGAAAGAGTTCTCAAAATAAAATGTGACATCTCTTCTTTTTTTCTCCTTTTTTTCAAATTTTTTATTTGCAATATTGAAATGGACAGTTTCTTTTCCCCTTTTCTAGTTCAATGGGATGCATTAAATACAGGAGTTTTTGCAATTATTTGAATCTATGGAAATAATCTCTACTTCGCCTCTCCAAATAATATTTGCGAAGCATTATATCTGTTAGCTCTTAAGAAAGTAGAAATATTAAATTTAAACGAATTTATTTCCTATTCAGTGTATTTAGTGTTAAAACTTTATTTTCATTTTATATTAAGACTGAAATAAAATCACGTAACTAAACAAAGAAATTGCTAAATCATCTTTAATTGCAAAGAAATTTTAAATACAATAAACGTTGATTTTAACATTTATAAAATGCTCTATTAATTGATATAAACCTTTGCTTGATATAAATTATTCTATTGTTATTTCTTATTGTAATGAATCTTTTTTCTTTTTTCAGTTAAAAAAAATGGAACAATGTAAAAGGATAACTAAATTATACTTTTTTTGAGCAAAAAACATTCTGCCTCTGATAAAAAGAAATAAATCAGAAAAATAAATATGCAGTCATGAATTAGTTTTAAGCTGCAACTATTAGAGTTCCTATTGGAAAAATAATGGATTCAGTAATTTAACCAACTGAAATAACCAAATATCTTCATGGAACCGGTCCGTTAATTGATTTGATTGCAAACATTCGGTTATCAATATGGCATTTAATATCTTAAATATCTGTTTGTCACCAATCCGAGGTAATCCAGATGGTACTGATTTGAGACATACATTTTTCTAGGTAAATAAAGTTATGGAGTTATTATCAGTTTTGCTAACCATGAAAGTGCTATTTTAAGTAAGTTTGAAATAAGTAAGAAAGAAAATTTGCTAAAATGGACAGATTCTAACAAAAAAAAATCTGGTTTTCTCAGTTGATTTTAAACTTAAGCCTAAGTCTTTAAGGTTAATAAGAACAGAGCATAAGCTTTAGAGGAAATAATTTCAAATTGTTCCCTTCATTCAATATTGTTTTTAGTTCAAATGAATCTGAAATAAAACGAAAAAATAAAAAACATATACTGAATTGTTTTGAATCGGAACAAATATAGTGCAATGTTTCACACACCTTAATCGTTGTATCCTATCAGCATTTTTATCAAGCAAGATATTAATTTTAAAATAAATAATAAAATTGTTGATTTTTGTAAATATCGGTAATTTTCTTTTTTTTAAACCTTTACTTTTATTTACTCACGTAGAACGAAATTCAGGTAAAGTTACGGTATTGTATAAAAGTGTCATTTCCCGTAAATAAAACATAAAAATAAATAAAAATAACTAAAAATAAATAAAAAAAACGTAATTCCACTAATAAAACTAAAAGGTATGGTATTTTAATCATTCATTTTATCATTAATATGTTCATATGGTAACGGTTAATCAGAAATTCTGGTTTTCAAAACTATAGCCCTCATTATGAAACATTTAGTAAAATAAACAAAACTGAAAAGTAAATTTTATCAAATATATAGTTATTATGCCATACTCTCAGGCATCATAATAAAATTACCGAATGTTACCACGTTTTCTAAATTTTAACACACATTATGTAGTCATATTTTTTTAATTAATTTTACCAAAATAAATTCCAAAGCGCTTCTGTAGGAGCTACTGAACTCTTGTTTCCCATAGAGTCAGAAACGCAGTATCCTTTACCTCATTCTGGTAGTTTTGAAAAAGACTTTTTTTCAAAACTAGCAGTAAGATTTATATTCTAAACAAATTAATCAACAAACAAATTAAATCTGAAAAAATTACCATATAAAATTGTCATAAACTTGAAAAATAAAGTTTTTAAACAGGTGACATTTAGGGTGTCTTGTAGAGCAAAAAAATAAAAACTTCCATGTTTTTTTTTTTTTCATTGTAATATTTTTTTTCGAAAGTAATTTCATCAATCTCTATTTCCTTTAGGTTTATTTGTAAAAATGAAAGTTCATATTTTCTAATGGCCATTAAATATAGCTGGATTTCATCAATTTTATCCTTCCCAAAAGAAAACTGGATTTTTGTTGAATTACAGAATCCATTCATACATTTCACTCATCCATATTGTTTTATTACAGAATCCGATACCATTTATCCATTCATTCATTCATTTTGTACCATTAATTTTATATAATTTGAAAACAAACAAAAAAAAATTTCTAGTCTGTATGGAGATTTAATTTGTTGAAAGAAATACCTAAGTATTGTTTTTAATGTAGTCATTTTTGTAAATGAGTATTTACAATGCGTTCGTTCTAAGCGAACGTTATTTGGGTCTGACAAGACTACAAGAACTATATCATGTTTTCTGATCATTTTTAATAATAAAAGTAAAATATTTTTTTTTATTGTTTCAATAGTAAATATGCCTAAAATGCTTAATGACGAAATACTAAAATATCCCTATATAATTTTCCGTTCGATTCTAATTATTTTCTCATGAAAAAGCAGTTAATTATTTTATAAAAAACGTCCTGAAAAGAATTAAAATTTAAAAAACTTCAAATATACTTTACCAACGCATGAAGCCTTAATTGCAAAAAGGCAAATATTAGATAATTTTTGCCGTAGTTTCGTAAATAACTTTGTTTCAAGTTTATATACAGTATTAGTACGTTTATTTTTGTTTCTATTCTCATTTATTTTTAGAATGAATCAGAAAATGCTAATTTATTTAGCTAACAGCAATTTCACAAAGATTTAGATACTAGAGTTAAAAAAAGTTTTTGCAGTACATGAACAAATTAGCAACGTTATTAAGTTAATGAAAACATAGTTTCAGACTATTTATAATCTAATGCTATTTTGTAACTTCTAATTTTGTATTTTGTAATTTGAAATTTGGATTCTGAGTCTTATTTTAATCCTAATCTAATTATAAAAAAGTAACCTACACATCGAAAAAATTCTGGGACAATCATCGTACAGTATGGCAATGATATTTCTGGGAAAGAAACTCTATAATTATAATTAATAAATACAAAATATTCAGTATTTAAATCATTTATTTGTAAAGATCTCCGGTTATGCAGTAACGATTTAAAGGAAATTCTTTTTTTCAAAATTTCAGTTCTTATAGCCACACATTTAGTAAAAACTACAAAACTGAAAAGTAAATTTCACCGAATGAATGTCTTTATGCCCCACTATAAGGTGTACTGAATAAAATTTACCTCATTAACCAAATTTTACCTACTTTACCTATTCTGTTTCTTATCTATTTTATTTTACATACCGGTAATTCCATTAATATAAGCAATACTAATATAAGTACTCCTTAACGGTTTTTTTATTACATAATTTAATAATATAGCAATATAACATCTTAATTGAGAATGCAAAGCTTGTTTTTGGTTTGCCTCTTTGTTTCAATTTTAAATCTTATAAATGATAATAAAAAAGAAACTTTTTTCAAACATTTTCAACAACAACTGCATGTATTTGACACATCATATGACATAGGAAGAAGAAACAGATGGTTTTGTAAACTTCAAATTCCAAATTGTGCTTCAAGTGATTAATTGTAGTGGTAGAGCGGATGCGAAATGAAAATGTTATAATTAATCTTAAAAACGTCACTTTGGGCGGGAAATACATAATTTATTATGAACGTTCAAGTGGATATACGTCATTTTGTAGTAGCTCTTTTGCCGAAAAAAATTGAAACAAAGTTGTTTTTGCGGAAACACATTCTCTCCGCAAAATATCATGTACCTATCGCTATATTTTTTTTTATCCAGTTAAAACGTTACTTTTTAAATAATTCATGGCAGTTTTTATGTATTTAAACATCGATTTTAGAAACAAATTTAAGGCAATAATATTAGCCCATTTCACGAAAGCTTTACATTAATTTTATAATTATTTTTTATATCAAAAACACATATTTTTAATATTTAAATATAAGGTTTTTTATGATCTAATTGTTCTATTCTGAACTAAAAATTATGCTCTAGATTGTTTTTAATAAGAGATTGATTGACGACTCTTCCTTTTTCATAAAATATATGTTGAATTTCTTTTATTTAATACTCTTTGAATTGAATTTTTTCAATCATAAACCAAAAAAATAATTCATTTGAGTATATGTGTTTTATTATTAGATAAAAAGATTTCTCTGAAATATTTGCTTATAAAAAATAAGATTTCCACTCTAACATTTTCTTTTCCAAGGCTATGGTTTTTATAAATTATTGAAATTCCAAGAACAAAATGTAATGAAAATTATAATGTATAAGAAAATCACCCTTACATTTTTTTAGTTTTTCATACGTAAATAGTTTCTAATCAAAAGTGAATAATATATTATGGAATTTTATTCTAAAGGGAGATATATGTTAAAAAATTTATGTTATAAATGTTTGCTAATGTAGCAATATATGTACGATTACATTCTGCATAAAAATACAATTGAGAAGTATTTTTATTGTATCCTTAAATTCAATTTTGTATTCTAAATGATTCATTCAAATGCCTATTTGATCATAATTAATGATTCAAGCAAATTTTAATTTAAACCTGTTATCTTATAACATTGAAATGAAATATTTAAAAAAAGTTATGAAAACAAAATTTTTATTAAGAAAAATGAATTTCGAGATTTCTCTTTTTTTCATATTAGAAATTCCAGACTTTGCATAACTGAAAATTGCATATTATAATTATGTTAAAAAATAAAAAATAAAGTCCATTACATCAAAATTTTATTTAAAATACAGATGCAATTATTAAAACCGATATTTAAATAGTAACGTTAAAAAAAATTTAAAAGATAAAAACGCAAGAATTTTGCAGATATCTGTGTGAATATGTTTTATAAAATTTAGGTAAAGTATTTTATTTATGATATATGAATAAAATAATACATAAAAGTCATAGTAAGCAAAACTTTTCGGTAAAATTTGAAAAGTTCATTATTTTTTTTCCCTTTAAAATGTAAATTGTTTTTTAAAAAAAATTATAACTAGTTTTATAAATGAATGTGAAGTGTTATCAGTAAGTTTTTAGGTAGGTATTATTTTGAATGTGAATGATGATCTACCAAATGATTAACCAAAAATTGTAAATAAAGATTGTTGTATTTTAAGCATTTAGAATTATTCTTTTCATTAATTATATTAATATTTACCGCTAAGAAATGCAAGATTGAAATACCTTCAAAAAAAAAATTAATGCGTAAAAAAAATAAATTTCTTTCTACCGAGAACGTCCCACTTCCCGTAAAATATATTTTTTTTTAAAACTTTTATAATGACTTCTGTTTTGTTTTTACATTTATGTTTTCAATATCAATAATTTTATAACATTTGGGATTGTTGCATTTAAATTTAAATCGTTACATAGTCACGTTACGTTTCCAGTTCAAATTAAATTTTATAATTATTCTTCCGTCAACTGACTTTTCATACCGTGACTATCAATTTTTCCTTGTGAATATAACTAGAATGTGTTTCTGCCGTTAGTAATCTTTTGTCACAAAATTAGATTTTCTAATATGTGGAAACCATTTACTTGGACTCATCTTGGAGATAGCCAATTTAGCTTGTAGTCAGGAGACATTCTAGTTCTCATAAATTCTACATGACTCAGGTGCACTAGCTAGAATTAGAGATGCATAAAGTTATGCTCTATGAGTGCATGCCATAAATGTAAATGGGGAGTAGCTGCTTTTGCCTTTCCATTGCGCGGCCATTATGATTATACATGCAAATGGAAATTTCGAAATCCGTTCCTCGACTCTAAGGGAAAGTATTCCAAATACTTCAGAGCTTTAATTATTCTGTTATTTATGATAGAAGAGTATAGCAGTTGTGTCAGGGAATTTATTTGAAAAAAGAAGGAAATTTGCTTTTTCGTTTTACTAAATTACAATAAAAGTGTTTGTGAAAAAATTCTGAATAACTCACTTATAAAAAAGATTTTTTTTCAAATTTATTTAAGAAGTTTCGGTGATAAAGGTGTTAATTTTTTTTTACTATGGATTCAATTGAAAATCTTTTAAAGAATTAAAGAGAAGTAACATTTGATAATTTTTGGGGTTTGAAAAGAGCTCATTTTTCAAGCTATTGTGATATTCTTTGTACATTAAAACTTTTAATTGCTTAACATTATTGTAAATCTGAGTATGGATAGAAATGATTTATATTTAATGTAAAATATGTGAGAAAAATAGTCTATATTAGTTTCAATAGAGAACTGTGATTGCTTTATTTTTCTCTTTCTTAAGTACACTGAGAAAAAGTTCGGTCAAAATAACCAGAATATAAAAACACATTACCATCTTTCTGGCTATATGCAAACAACAAAATGCTCTGTAATTTTCTACAAAGTATTTCAGTAATGATTTTGGAAGAAAAAGAATATAAAATTTATTTTATATTGTGTGATAAAGTATACTAAATGTTAGAAAATTTGGTAAATTTATCAGTAAACCTTGAAGAGTGGCATAAAACTATTTTTTCAATTATATCTACCTTTCAGTTTTGTATTATTTACTAAATGTGTGTAATAAGAATTATAATTTTGAAAAGCAAAGTTTTCAGTAAACCATTACAATTTTAACGGAAAAATTACCAAATTAAAGGTTTCAATACCGTATATTTTTCTTTTACTGCCAGAAATATATATTTTTACCAAATAATTCTTTAACATGTTTCCATAACGGTAATTTAATCATTTTTTCCCCATTAATAAATTCAAAATCAATAAAAGGAAGCTCAGATACAGAAAGTTACAACAAGTTAGGAAAAGTTTAAAGTTACGAAATCAAATAATGAATGAAATATATTTCCCATCCCCTATCAAGACAATAACACTAACTCCTGATAAATTTTATTTCATCACGTATAAAATTTATTTAAAATATAATTTTTCAAGTTTAATAATAAGTAAACAAATTATTACGAACAAAATAATTTTTATCACTGCAGTTGAAACTTGTTTCATAATTTATAAACTCCGTATTTTAATAAAAGTAGGTAGTATAAGCACCTCTTAAAAAATCTAGTTGATTTACATCTAGATAACAATGTAAAGAGGAAAATTTGTATTAAACTAAATTTATTTATTAAACATTTATATTTTTTCTGAAAAAAATAACAATTAAAAATATTTCTCTTATGATTTTTATTTCAGCTCCAAGGGGTAACCTTCTTTTTTATTGTAATTATTAAAAGCTGACAACAATTATTTGACTTTGTGGTGTACTTATTGGATAAATTTTCATCTCTTCCCAGTTTGTAAAGGTCAATAAGATATTCATTATATTAAATGTGTTAATTATGCCATTTAAATCTGTTATTTGGCGATAGTTATAATTCTGAAATCAATAATTATCCATATTATCAATGATTTTGTTATTACCAAATTTTCAAATGTAGTACGTACCAAGTGCTGGCTGTTCGCAATGAGCCAAACTGAGTTGTGTTAAATTAGCTAGCTTGTGGACAAAATGGGGGCAAAATATTCTTGTAGTATCTTATTTAATGAGAAAATACCATGGGTAATTAAATTTTTAATTTAATAATGATCTGATATAGTCCTTCTACAAGAACCGTTAAAATTCATTTTAAGTCTTCTATGTTGGTTTTTAAGGATATTTAATCGTCATCTATATTAGTTTACCTTATTTATTACAACTTTGAAACTCTTTAACATTTATTCACATTATCTGAAATACACAAAAAAACACAATTTTTTCTACTTTTTAAGAATATATGGTATTAAGAATATATTTTTAAGAATTTTAAAGGCAGCCATCAAATAATCAGTTATTGATTTTTACTTTTATTTTAATAAAACATAAAAACACATACATATAGCAGGTTCGGATAAAATGTTGATTACATTTGTGCCAAAAATTTAAAATGTTAACTAATCAACTAAATTTTAATCTTTTTAGTTTAATTATAAGCTAAGAATATTATCCTCATTTTCATAAAAAAAAGGACTAAAACGTCAAGTCTCACTAAAATGAAATCCGCTTAGGCGATTTTATTTATGGCACGATTCCGCATTCATTCACCATTTATCTTACTTTTTATGTTCGTTTGCCATGAAAAAGTCCTAATTTATTCCAGAGGAAAAATTTCAGGAAATTAGATTATGATTAATTTTGTTACCATCACAACAAATCATTTTAATGGATGTTGAAGTTTCTTTTTATGTATATATTTCTTATCTTCAACTATATGAAAAAGACAGATTTTCACCTGAGGGAACTGTTAAATATTTTTTGTTGTAATTCTCTCATAAAGTAATTCAGAAAAAAAAATATAAATCAATGTTACGAAAAACATGTTCATAGAATACAAAATGTCGATTTTTTTAATGTCTTATTTCAAAGGGCAAAATAATTTTTAAATTTGCTTTATCATATAATTAGTTATGAAAATTTATCATCACATTTGTAATTAGTTTAAGAGTGGCATATATATATATATATATATATATATATATATATATACCAACCATACATAGTTTTACGAAAAGAAGGAGAAAAGGTAAACCTAATATTGCTTTTCAAGTTCAAATCAAAGATTGAATTTATGTTCGTCATTTTATTTGTGTTTACCAACCATACATGGTTTTACGAAAAGAAGGAGAAAAGGTAAACCTAATATTGCTTTTCAAGTACAAATACAAAGATTGAATTTGTGTTCGTCATTTTAACTGCGTTTACCAACCATACATGGTTTTGCGAAAAAAATGCATTATTGAAAATCATTATTGACACAGTTAGGGAGAAAGCAATACCAAAATATGTATCGTTTCTAACCGTCCAAAAAATTTTCCCTTATTCCAAAAAATAGACATGAATATTTTTAGAATTTATCACTCTTTTTCTTCAAGAACAATATCTGGCTATCCTGGCCAAAACTAGCAAATTAAAGTACTAGACGACATAATTAATAGCAACGAATCTTTTAGATATGTTTACAGGTTCTTTTTTCATTGCTTTAAGTTATCCACAAGTAAAGGAAACTATAGTGATAAGAGAAACATTTTTAGAAAAACTCCTTAAATAGAGCAACTTTAATTACTCGCAAATTTCTAAGAATAAATCACATAAAAAATTTTGAAATATTTATAAAAAATTTACTTAATTGTAGTTTAATGTACAGCAAAAGTAAAAAAAAAAAATCAGCCATCATTAATTCACATAATAAGGAATCAATATTGATTATTTACACTAGTAAGTCAGAAAATCAAAAAACAGATGTTTTTAGAAATCAGAAATTAATTATATGCAAAACAAGTTAACCTGGAAATTAAGGAAGTAGGGGCAGGTTGAATGGGCAGATTAGTGAGTTAGTGAATCGAAAAATTATTGAATTAGTGAAACACTGAGTAGGGTCATAAATGAGTCAGCCAGCCAGCATTTGATCGACGAATCATTTAATCTGTGCATCAATGATTTTATAAATCAATAAATCAAATTAATAGTTTTAATTAATAGATATAAATATATAGTTTTTATCGACCCATATGTTGGTCCACAACATTTTTTTCACTCCTCTCTGAACTCCACACACTGCATAAATTATATGATTAAGCAAATTTTTAAAGTCATATTTTAATGCAGAAAAAGTACCTTATATATTATACCTGATTTGCTCATTATTATAATTAAATCATTTACTGTTTTTTTGCAAATTAATAAATTTAAAAAATGGCTAGTTTAAAAGCCTTTACACCTTCATTTAAAACAAGAAAAGTTATCGATTAAAAAATAATTACAAAAATTGAAGACATGTAATAATATTAAGTTTGAAATATAAAAAAAAGAATTGTTTCAGTTATGTCACCTCTTTGATCTTCTTTTCTTATATTTTGATTATCATTATTATTTTGCATATTTGCTTAAAAGTTATATGTTTCAAAAAGCGATTTAATCATCTTTAAAATACTTTTTTATTTGATGTGTGTCTTCGTCCATGAAAAAAAATCTTATTTTAGTAAGTACCCATCAAATTTTAAGCAATGTGAAGAATTTGTAATTTTACATGACGTCAATCTCTTTTTTATGGGATGTAATTAGTAGTTCTTTTTAGAGATTCACTTTAATGAGGTAATTTAAGAGTTGAGAAAAATAGCATTTCTCCCATAAATCAGTTTTTATTTTATTTTTGTATAATAAAAGGCACAGCGGTCGCTGAATCTTTGAAATTCCAATTACAGTTTCTGCAAAATTTTAATAAATACACTCGCGAAGTTATTAAATATTGATTTATTGATATTCAACGTATGTAGCTGGGGAATATTAATATCAGTTCAAGTCAGTTCAAGCTGTTTAATTAGCGTTTCTGTCAAAATTTGAAACAGAACTAATTCTTTGTTCATTCTATTCGTATGTTTTGAATCGCTTTGTAAAGTTAACTTTAATTTTAATTTATAACTCCGATTGAAATTTCTTTGCTCCTTAAGTTATTTTTTTAATAAAGCAATTATATTATTCCATTTTGTTTTACAAAAATGCATTACTTTATTTTTACAAAATAACAGCATGTTTTACATAATTGTACATAAAGAAAAATTTATACTGTTAGATAATGTACACTGTACACATAATACTGTACACATAGATACTGTACACATAGATTCTGTACACATAAATGTACACTGTAAAAAAATGAAGTGCTGTCATTTTATTCCGTAATGGGTGACCGGCATTAAAATCAACCATAAAATCCATTTTAACTTCAAAATATTGCATCGTAATGTTAACAGATATATTTATTTAATTATAGAAATTCAGTGATTTAATGTTAATTATTGCTGTAAACATTACGGTATATCTGAAATTTTCCGTAGCATGTTCCACTCAAAACGGATTTCACGGTTGAAAATTACCGGTATCCAGAGTGCTCCTACTTTTTCAATCGTAATTTGCTACGCATTTCTTAGTGTCTAAAATTAGTTGCCGTCGGAAAAATATAATATTGATTTTTAAATTGTTTAACTGTCTTAGAAGATCAAGATGATTACAAAAAAAGTACTTTTGAATTTAAATTAAATTGATCGGCAGTACTTAATAAATGTTGGGAAAGCTAACATTGAATTTCGTATTTCTAATAATTATCCGATTGAAAGTATTAAAAATTATCCTTTTTAATGTATAAATATCTATTCATAAATAAATGAGTCGGTAGTTTAGAAAAGAAAAATGAAGTAATTTGACGTATAGACCTTTTTCTTAACTCCGTTTGAGAAGCATTCAAAACATCTTATTACACCCAAAATTTTCAAAAAATCAATTTTGAGATTTTTTCATTTTTGTTATGTTAAATTCAAGATCTTTCCAATGATATATAATTTTTGTGTTAGCGTAAATTTCGAAATGTAAGCAAATGATCCATTGGCATTGCCATGCCCACATTTGTCAGCTCGAAACGTAAACAGAAGATTAAATTCTATAACATCATAACGAATTCTTGTATTCTTTTATATTTTTCGCTGGATAAAAGATAAACCTTTATTTCTAATGTAAAAGTTACAAGCTAACAACATATATTTTAAAATGTACAATAAATGTTGTAAAATAACGCAGCTTTTGTATTCATATTTCATCTGATTATTGAGCATGTTAAACGTTTTCATTTATATTAAATATCATTTATATAAAAATCATTTATATAATATCAATAATATATTAAATAACAACTTAGATTACACTTATAAAATTATTGGATTTTTTTTAATTTGTTGCTTTAATTTTCAAACATAAATATGCCCAGATCAAATAAACCTTCTAAAAAACGTGAAGGCTTTTATTACGAAAGAAAGTTGGTATCTGAAAAAAAAATTATGTTGATGCCAAACGTTCTGCTACAGAAATACTAAATTAGAATGATTCTTTTCTGTTATTCAAAGAAAATAATGGATTAATAAATGGATTGGTGGATTAGAATATATTTTCAAATATATTTAAATGTGTAAGATGTAAGTTCCATGCAAAATGTGTAATAATGGACTTGGACTAAGAATTTTAAAGACAAATTCTGGATTAGCTTTGCCATGCCTTCTAAAATGTCGTAAATGTTCTTTTGAACATAAATTATGGTCATCTGGTTTCCATGAAAATAGTCAGATAGCAACCATAAATGCAAGATATGTATATGAAATGCGTTCCATTGGCAAAGATGCAGAAGTGGGTAGAATGTTTTCAGTCATTATGAATCTACCTCAACCTCCAACAAGATTTTAGTATTCACCTTATAATAAGAGACTCTTGACAGCTGTACAACAAGTGTCAGGAATATGTATGAAAAAAGCTGTGATTGAAGCTGCGCGCAAACTGGAAAATGCTAATGCTAATAACGTAGTAGTGGCAGTTGACGGAATTTGGCAGAAGCAAGGCTTCACATCATTGTATGGCGTTGTATTGTTACCAGTGTAGACACAGGCAAATTATTGGATGTAGAAGTTTTATCAAAGTATTGTAGATACAGAAACAAAATAAACATGAAAGTAGCTGCAAGTAGAAGGCGCTTTAGAATTTTTAAGCGCTCTTTATCTTTTTATGACCTACGTAATACGATTTATTTAGGGGATGGAGATTCAAAAGCCTTTGATAGCATCAAAATACAAAATTTATAAGGAGATGATTATTCAGTCACGGAACTTGTGTGAACTGGGCATGTAATGAAGCGTGTGGGCTCAAGACTTTGTCAGCTGAAATGCGATTTGAAGGGGGGGGGGGGGTATCTAAGTGACGGCAAAGGGATATCGGGGGAAAACCGCCTTATGGATAGTGTAATTGATAGAATTCAAACTTAATATGGCCTTGCTATAAGGCGAAATATAGAATATTAAAGACATACGTCAAGCTATCTGGGTAATTTACATGCATACTCAATCAACTGATGATGTACCTCGGCATGTGTTTTGTCCTAGTGGTGCCGATTCGTGGTGTGGGTATAAGAAAGCTGAAGTCGCAAGTGAAACTTATATTCGCAAGAACAGTCTTCCGTCTGTAGTTGTTGTGCAATATTCAAGTACTTATCCCATCCAGATCTCTTACAGAAATGTCTGCAAGGAAAAACCCGAAACCCATACGAAAGTTTCTTCAATGTTATATGGTCACGAATACCAAAATATACAGTTGCGGCTATTGAAGCTTTGTTTGGTGTATTAGATGCTGTTTGCAGTTTTAATGATGGTAATACATCAAAGCTACATATTCTTCAGGCATTAGGAATAGAGCCAAGCGATAATTGTATTACTGCCATGAAGTGTCTCGATAAAGAGAAAATATTGCGGGAGAAATACGCGCTTTGTCAGCAAACAAAGGAAAAATGGCTAAAAAGAAAAGGTAAGGAAGAAAAGGTGCAAAGAGACCTGCAAAAACCATTCTATGGGGCTGATATATTTTAATTGGGTATTACTTAGTGTTGCAATTGAACTTTTTTAATACATTGTTTCATTCGACATTTCGATACTGTTTTTAATATTTTGTTTTGCTATTTAATTGATACACATAAAATAAATAATATAACAATTTTGATTCTACCTCATATTGTCTTAACAGTGCAGCATTAATTCACACTGATTCCATAAATATTTTCTGATTTACTATTGCATACCAATATACATTTCTGATAATGAAATGTACACAGTATTACAGTTTTTAATATTTTGGGAATTATTAAACTGTTTAAGAATATGATATTTTAAATTATATTTATTAAATTACATTTTAGGAATAAACAATGGTACTTATTTAGTCCTTATCAGATAACTTTTTAAAGTCAGTATTTTTTAAAAGTGAATACATTCATAATTTTAACATTGTCGTTATTCTTTATCATGTATTTTTTACAAGTAAAATTATGCTTTTTGTGACCAAAATGACATGAAAGCATTTAAAAAAAATAAAAATACGTAGGGTATAAGGAATAGCTAAAGAATATTAATAAAGTAATAGCTATCAGAATATTTTACAAATCTGTGATTTTTACATTAAGTGGCGTTATCTTAAAATGATATTTTTCAATCTTCGTGTACCTTTTTCTTAGAAACTATAAACACTGCCTTGGAATTTTAATTATAAATTTATTATGTATAAGTACATATATTGATGTGAATTTTGAGTTAATTCATGAAATTATTATTTTAAACTATTGGTAACTTGCCGAAAAATGATATTTTCCGTATTGCTCAGTATTTATTTATACATACATACGTATATATACATGCATATATATATATATATATATAATATATATATATATATATATATATATATATATATATATATATATATATATATATATATATATATATATATATATATATATATATATATATATATATATGTATATATGCATATATATATATGTATATATATATATATGCATATATATATATGCATATATATATATATATATATATATATATATATATATATATATATATATATATATATATATATATAATATAAAAAGATAGAAGTCTGATGCTTGGCAGTCACGTGACTTCAACCAATCAGAAGCGGTAAATAGCCGCAATAGCGTGAGCCCGCATTTGCGATGGCCAATAGCAAATTTTTAGGCTTCCAATTTATTCTGTTTGATTTGTTACAACTCAACTTCCAGCATGAAGTGTTTCCACTTGAATGTTTATACTTCGTATATTACTATTCATTCGGTTATTTTTATAAGTCTTTAACTATTCAAATTCTGTTTTTGAAACGGAACGTAGTTTGTAGTTTTTTTTTTCTTGTTTTGTTTATATCTTTATAAAATGGAAAGTAGCAACTCTCGCACTCGGCAAAATCAACCTGGCCACAGCGACGAGCAGAGAGAAATTATGAAAAAAATAGAGAACTTATAAACAGTCGTCGACGCGAATCTAGAGTTGTAGCTACAAATATGGTTTAAAATCAATACCTAGGTGAATATATGAGTAACGACTGCTCTGCGCTTTTAATTGGTGGCATGGATGTAAAATGTGATTACTGTGATGCTTTACTCTCTCAAAATAAGCACGGAAGATTCAAGCATAATTGTTGCCTTCATGGTAAAATTCAACTAGAATCCCCCCAGTACCCAGAAGCACTAAGAGAATTATTATTAGGACACTCTTCTGATGCACAACATTTCAGACAGAACATACGCTCATACAATGCAGCATTTGCAATGGCAGCATTTTCACCTGCTGATGAGATTCTTTGAGATTCTATTTAAGTTGTGTTACAGTAAAAGGTGAAGTAAATGCACTTGCAACTACTAGCCTTATACCAAAAAATGATGAAAAACCAAGATATGCATAAATTTATATTCATGAAAATGATGCAGCATATACTTATAGGTTATCTAACAAGTGTAGTTTGCCTGTGTTACAAATAATTCAAAGTGTTATGAACACTAATCCCTATGCAAAAAACTATAAAACACTTTACCAGAGATATGAAGAACATCCGGAAGAAGATGTTTATTTAGTGTTTCGCCGTAGTGCTATTTCTGATGGTCGTCGATATAACTTGCCCACTGCAAGCGCTTCGGCTGAAATCGCAGCAGTCATTGTTACGGGAAATGATGGTCTTATTTCATCTGGTTTATCCGAAGCAAAATTATGAATGCCAAAAACTGTTTAAATTATCTCAACATGTGGAACCTATGGTTTTCCCATTATTATTTCCATTAGGGGATCCAGGCTACTACGTAGATATGAAAAATAATTTGTCTGCTCGAAGAATTACGGCTGTGCAATATTTTGGATGGCAACTACGTGTCACCAATGGTTTTAACCTTATAACAATGACTGGTAGATTGACCCAACAATATGTCATACATGGATATATCACAAATAAGTGGAATTTTTTAAATAACTTTCACACTCTTCAGGATCAGTTTCGTCGAGACAGTGTGCAGGGGCTTCAAGATAATATTGAACATAGTGCCGCAAACACGTCTGGCGCAGTTAGCCTTGGAAGAGTAATGGTTCTACCATCAACATTTGAAGGAAGTCCTCGATCGATGCAGCAGCAGTTCCAAAATGCTATGGCTTTATCAAGAGAAGTAGGAAGGCCAGATTTGTTTATTATTACCCTTACTGCCAACCCGCAATGGCCTGAACTTCGAGATTTCTTTAGAACACTACCTGCAGGCTATACTGCAAGTGACATTCCAAATGTGGTTGTTCGTGCTTTTTTTTATTAGGTTTGATACTTTCATAAAAGAAATTTCTTCTGGAGCTGTTTTCGGCAAGATATTAGGGTATACATATAATATTGAATTCCAGAAAAGGAGTTTACCCCATGCTCACTGTTTGTTCATATTAAATCCTAGAGACAAATTACTGACACCTGAATATTACTGACACCTTTCATTTGTATATTGATTTCATTGTTTTTTATTGATAGTGAGTATAGACTTTTATTTAAAATTATATGTCAATTTTTTATATTATAGAGAGTTTCTCTTGTTACAACTCAACTTCCAGCATGAAGTGTTTTCATTTGAATGTTCATACTTCGTTTGTTTTTATGCATTCTGTTATTTTTACAAGTCTTTAACTTTTCAAATTCTGTTTTTGAAACGGAATGTTTTTTTTTTTGTGTTTTTTTGTTTTGTTTATATCTTCATAAAATGGAAAGTAGAAACTCTCGCACTCGGCAAAATCAACCAGGCTGCAGTAAGGAGAAAGTGGCTATAAGAAATGTTGTATTCAAAAAAGTTTTGTGAAATGTAAAAAATGTGTATAGATAGTATTTTTTTTTTAAATTTTGGTCAATTTCAAATATAAACACTATTTTCAAATGTGTATAGTAGTAATGTATACAGTAATATATTAATAGTTTTACAGTAATATATATTATTTTCAAATGCTTTGTGTTATCATTATGCAATTATTTTAGTTTGTAGAATTTTGTTGCTATAATTTGATTTTAAATTACTATTGGGGGGTTGAAGCACAATAAAGGGAGCGTCCGGCATCCAATAAGATTCACTTTAAATTGAATCAAAATGGCTCTTCCACGCGTGTTTAATAAAACTATAATGACGTATAAAACTATATTACGTGTTTAATAAAACTATAATGATTTTGATGATTATAATTGAATTGAAATTATATAAATTTCATTATAAACCACCAGCCAATGTATAGGCGATGTATTGTAATGTATAGGCGATCTGCAATGTATTACACTTTGAATTGATTTAGTTAGAATTTTTGATTGACTTCATTTTTTTATAGTGAGTATAGACTTTTATTTAAGATTATAAGTAAATTTTTTATATTATAGAGAGTCTCTTAAATTTTGTTTGCGAAGCAAACAGAAATTAATTGCGAAGCAATTATTGGAGTTGGCAAGCGGCAGCGAGCAAGGGGCTCTGCCCCCTAGTATATATATATGATTATCACCTCAGTATATGTATAAGTATATAATTTTAAAAATTTCAGATCAATACGCTGAATACTTTTAAAGAAAAAGGTACATAAAATTTTTCATTTTAACATTGTTGGTATAGGGCATACCCACTCCCCTTGCATTGCGAAAAAAATGTATGGTCAAAACTACCAGAATATGGTAAAATTTGCCGCGTTTCTGGCTCTATGGAAACACCAAAAAGGACGGCATATAAGCACGGAAAAATTAGCAACATAATATGATCTTACAAAATGTAGTAAAACTTGGTAAATGTTGTAATATTCTTATAATCATGATATATTTCAGCATGGCACTAAAACCATTTATTTTTTTTAAATTTAATTTTTACTTTTTTTATTTTTTTGCTAAACGTATAGTAAAAAAATTATAATTATGAAAACCAGAATTTCCAGCGAACCTTTAACATATAAATAGAAAAAATGCCAAATGAATGTCCTAAATACCGTATTATTTTGCTTTTTATTACCAAAATTATGTTTTTCTTTATCTAACTTAAAATACTATTACGGTAATTTTACCAGAGTAATTTGCTTGTACGTATTAAATATTTTCTAAACTAATGATGTAATTTAATAATAAGTGTTTCCATTCCGTAATTCGGATTCCATAAAATAAAAGTATTGATATATATATTTAAAGTAGATTTGACTTATTTTTATTAAAAAATTAGTGTTATAAGAGACTGCTTCTAAGTACTACCCTATAATAATAAATAAAGGAACGTCACATTTTTTTTCTTAAATAAAATTTGTCTTAATAAAAATCATTTTTAAAATTTTGGTTTTAAATGTTATCTTAAAACAAATCAATGGAAAAAAACACATTAAAAAAAGCCCTTTAAACTTTGATACTCGATTAAATGAATATTAATATGCATTCACAAGGAATTCATCTCCTATTTTCACCATTTAAAAGCATATTGTATAATATTCGTGGTACTATTAATTCATGTAAAATCTTTTCTTATGTTTGTCTTTTTTTCTTCTTTTATTTATGCTTTATTTTGAAAAGTGTATTCTGGTATGTTAAGTTGTATTTCAAATAATATATGTATAGATATAGTAATCTTTATTAAAGTTGCTAGTTCTGTACCACTTAATTAAAAAATGTATATATTATTTTCATTTTTCAAAAGATATGATATGGCAAGAAGACTTGTAGACAAAAGGAAACAGTTATATTTAAAATAAATCGTTAAATGCGTATTAAATTGGGGGCATTCTGTGCCTATGCCTCGCAGGCGATGATCGTATTAGTTAATAAACTAAGAGCTTGTCTCATTATGTATTCTTCATTTAATGCTCGACTTCCAATAAAATATACTGAAATATTTGACGTAAAGGAATGTAAGATTTAAAAGACTTAAAGTGATTCAAGGTATTCAAGTATTTTCTCTCTGGAGATACGTGATCTTTTAAACTCGTTCCTTGCTCAGTTTACTCGTTAAACTTTCGACACCGACAATGGACAGGGCATAAATCAGTTATCGATTAACTCCCTAACTTTAACCATGTTCTCAAGAGACGTATTGATTAATTGAATGAATTTCACTGAAGTAAACGATAAAGCTGCAATTAATTAAACAGTGGGAGCCAAAGACATTGCTTCCTAATGCATAACTTGCAATTTAAGCACCCTTTTGGGTATAATTTTTAAAATTATTTTCATCAAATTAAGCCAATTACTGTGAGAGATTCATGAAAAATAATTAAAGGCAAAATAAGTTTTTAAGTTGAGACTCTTAAAAAGTAACTTTCCTATTTGAATCATGTGACATAAAGTTAGCTTTTAATAATTTATATTGCAACAATCATAAATTTTTAACATAAATTTAAATGTTTAAACAATTATTAAAATTTTACTCCTACACTGGGACAGAATTTCGCTTAAATTTTAAACATAGTATATAGTACAAAGTTTACACGAAACTCAAATGCAATCACTCCATTTATGAAATATTTTCGCCAATTTTGAAGAATACTAAGAAACCGTCTGACAATCGATATTTTTTGCCTTCAATCAAACGGAGAAGTTAAAATATATTTCAACTCGCGTGATGCTGAACATTCCACATAAACTGAAGGAAACTCTTATAAAATAGCATTCATGTTTTTAGTTGTAAAATAAAGATAAGCGTGTTCTCTTAAGAAGATTTACGAAAATTCGTCAATTATAGTGAAAAATTTTAAACTATGTAATTTCTTTCCACCTCCGGTTTGCTAACCTTGTTCAAATTCACATCAATATGTCTGTGAGTTTGTTTGGTTAACAATTATTGAATATAAGAAATATTGTAAATACATATTCTAAATTAATGAATCTTTCTTTATATTCTTTCGTAAAAATGAAGTATTGATTCTTATTTACTATGCTTTTCATCTTACAATAATTATAAATTTTAGTATTACTGAATAATAAAAAAAGTTGTGGCACCTACTTTACACCAAGTAGTACAAAAGAATATTCTAGGCGCAGTGAATCACTTAGATGCAAGAGTTATTTGTGTTGCTTAACTACACCAACGGAATCTCTGTACCACAAAAGAGAAAAAAATGAGAATTTTAAATTAACTATATCGAATAATAAATAAGATTCTTTCTAACTATATATAACAAATTATTATTTCTCCATATTATTATATAAAAATAACGTATTAATTCTTACTGACTCTTATTATATCCCACTGTAATTATAAAATTTGTTGTTATTGAATAACAAAAATTGTGGCGTCTACTTTACCCCAAGTAGTATAAATGAACATTCTAAGTGCAGTGAAACAAATAGATTCAAGAGTTATGTGAGTTGTTTCACTACCCCACACTTTGATGCAAAGTAATTGTCCCCATATTTAATGTAAATATGTGCTAAGAATTTATTTTTACACTGTATCAGTTACCAACGAAATCTCTGTACGACAGAAGAGAGAATAATGAAAGTTTTAAATTAACTATATATGATAAATATAATTCTTTCTAACTACACTGGTGGACAAAATTAAGAGATGGAAGACATTTTCCCAAATATCTCAAAAATACTGAACATAAATAAAGGACATTTGGTATGGATATAACTTATTCCATGATAATAAAGTATGCAAAACAAAAATGAAAGCGCCATTCACTGGCAAGACCTATTGCCAATAAATCCAATGTAGTCTAAACTTAAGAATAAAAGATGACAATAAAAGTGAGGCTTGTACAGTGTGTGTTGCCTCTAGTATGTTGTATGGTCACCCCTGACAGACAGACAGCATGCACAACGAGTATGCATGCTGTTAATAAGGGAGTTAAGGAGGACTTGGGGAAGGCACTCCCATTCTTCCAGCAGAACAATTTTTAACTACAGAATGGTTCTGGGGGGGGGGTTGCACATCGCAATAGCTCTCCCAAGAGCACCCCAAGCATGTTCAATAGGATTCAGGTCAGGGTATTTGGCTGGCCAATCCATTCGTTGAATATCCTCGCTTTCCAGATACTCATCAACCATGAGAGCCCTATTTGGTCGCGCATTGTCGTTCATAAAAATGAACTCAGGGCCAACAGTGCCCCTGAAAAGACGCACATAGGGCTCTAGGACTTCCTGCCTTTACCTCTGGGCATTCACGGAACCATTGTCAAACCCGTGGAGCGGTGTGCGGGTATCTTGCATGATCCCTGCCCAAACCATGAGTCCTCCACCAGCATAATGGTCCCTTTCGATAACGTTGCTGGGATGGTATCAGGTTCCAGGTTCCATCCATATCAATAACCGTCCAGAATAAGGTTGTAGACTGAATCTGGACTCATCGGGGAAGAGAACATTAGCCCATTGAAGCTGTGTCCAATTCTGATTAATTTCTGATTTTCTCTTAATTTTGTCCACCAGTGTATATATAAATGATTCTTTCTTTATTTCTATTCAATGATGATTCGTCTATGATCATTCTTCCGTTCCGTAAAAATAATTTATTAATTCGCATTGACTATTATTATATCCCACTGTAACTATAAGATTTAGTGTTACTGAATAAAAAAAATTGTGGCGTCTACTTTACGGAAAAATAGAACATTCTAGGCACAGTGAAACAACTAGATTCAAGAGTTATGTCTGTCATTTCACAATACTACTTTAATGCAGAGTAGTTGCACCAAACCTCTATATTTAATTATAAATATTACAGAATAGCAATAATTTATATCCATCATATAATCTATATATTTATGTTTCTTCAGTGTTCTCAAAAACACGGGGACTGCTCGATTTAAATTGACAACACTATAGTTTTCCATAATAATTAATTTTGTTCAGTTGTCTTAGGTAATAATTTATATAGTATTAAATTAGTTATGCATAAAGATTTTTTTTATATTCATTTTGATGAAAGTTCCTAAGTAATAATTTACGCAGTGTTAAATAATTAGTTGTAAGTTAAGTATTTATTTAAATCGATGTTTAAGTTAAAACTATAGAAATTGAAATTATAGAAGCAAAAACTTATTCACGAAGCAATTATTTACATTTATTTTTGATTTTTCTGAAATAGTTGTAGAAATTTTAAACATAGAATGTGTTATGGTTCCGCATACTGCAAAATCAATTATTCTCGACGCATCCTGCTTTTTTTCGAACAGTACGTCAGAACAGTCAAGTAGACATTTTAATACATTACTGCAAAAAAATGTCATGCATCTTGAGCATTAAAATTAATGGCAACTTCTTTACGCTTAAGTGGTGTTCTACTAGACCAAAGGCCGAGGATAGTTCCGGATGTTGTCAAACACCAAGAATGTTATTTTGCACTACTTGTGTAAAAAAATCATTACCAACCACCATGTTTTTTGTTTAGTTATACTAAAATTTATAATAACAAAAAGGTATGATAAAAATGAAAACAAGTAAAACTATTTTTTCGAGGCAAAAAAAAAAAAAAATAGTAATTTAAGTTACATGCAACCCTTATTCTTAAAATAAATTGAGTTTGTAAATGAAACATACGCGTGGCAGAGAGAATATTGAAATGAATTCGAACTAGACTGAATGGATCAGGAGTGGATAGAAATTATGCATTGTAATATTATTTAATACATTTTAAAGAGACTTTAAAATTAAATATAAATATTCTTATTAAACATACATACATATTTTTAACTTAAAACTATAGTTTCTGGGGATGATTATCAATATTGAAGACAGCCTCAAACACTCGCCAACTCGTTATCAACTGTAAGCAATTACAGACGAAGTCAAAACACACCAACATGGGACATTCAGTGATTCGCCTTTAACTTATGTATATAAAAGCACAATTTTATATTAACGTGGAAAAAGTATTCATTGATTTAATTTTAGCACAATTTTGTTTAGTTGAATATCAAATTCGAAGAAATATTACACCACAATTTTTACAGTGCATGACGTAATCGAGCATTGGGATAAGTTTTCCATCTTATCTCACGCTAGAGAGGAAACTCATTTTAATATTCCTCCTGTTCACTCAAATGACCAGAACTCATATTTATGGTGCTTTCTGTGATTTAATTCCTGCACGCAGATTTTATTTATTTCAAGAATTTAATACATAAAGAACATCATCAATATCCTAGACATTTCTTTAACTCTCTGACGGTTCTGCAAGTTAAAAGTCGTATTTTAACCTGTAGTCTTCTAATCATAGCAAAGCCAGTGTTTCCTTGCTAATACATAGGTGAATAGTATATAAAACAGAAACATTCTCTCGATTTCGTCCATTTGCTAAACAACCATTGGGTTAAAACAGTTAAAAATTAAATCGAAGCATTAAATTAAACCGGCAGAAGCACAAAGTTTTTTCATTATTATTTATAAGCAATGTATGGTCATAATTTTATTTATTATTAAAAGTAGAAGTAGTAATAATAGCAATAACTATTCTGAGCGTGCAGATCGTGATAACAAAGTATAGTTAAAGAAATATTAACTGAAGAGTTATTAAATATTATTTTAGCAACTATTTTTAAATTTCTGCAATAAAATAGTTAACATTTGAACCTAGAAGTAGCGTCTTACTCCAAATACGAGAAAAGAAAATCATTTTTATTTATTTAATTTCTATTATTGAGAATAAATATTGTTAAATCTAAATCAAAGTTAATCCAATTCAAAGTTAAAGCTAAAAGTAATATATCAGTGGTTGGTTGAAATTTTTTATTTGTAATTTTAACTGATTACTCCTCTGAACATAGCTTCACACGCTGGTTCTAATAAAAGCAAGTATAAATTATTTGCTATTTAATAGTATTAAAACCGTTAGCAAGTTTCGATATCTGATCAAGCATTTTTATCATAAGATGTTTATAATTATGCATTATCATAGCTTTACTTTATAGTTCAGAAGTATCGTTTTTAGCTTAAAATTAGCATCTTCAATTCTATTAATATTTCTAATAAATTTGTAAATGACTAAGAATGGAGGAAGAAGGATATAAAAAACTACAGGCAGAAACAATTAAAAATTTGAAAAAATGTAGTTTGCAGGTAAACAATGCCTTGATTAATTGAACTGTATAAATTTCCTTATCAAAATACGGTATAAAGTACAGGCACTTAGGGTGCCTCATCCGTAAAATCATCCCTTTCACCACAAACTCCGTCTGTACCTTAAAATATTCTGCCTTAATTTTGCAGTATTATTTAATTAATTAGAGTAATACAGTGAATTTACGATAATTCTTACTGCAAAAATTACGGTATATCAGGATTTTTAACAAGGTAAAAAATCAGAATATGGAAGGGTAAGAATGGATTTTATGGTACAAAGTACCTGTAGCCTAAGCGTCATTACTTTTTTTTTTATCATAATTTAGCTTAGGAAAGTTTTACAGAGTCTTAACTGAGTACAATAAAATAAGCTAGTTTACACCAAGAGATTTTTTCTGGCCAACAACAATGGAAAATACCCTTATGTCATAACATTTTTAAGTTAAATAGAAATATAACGGGTTTATTTATATTAACGTGCGTATTATTATTAACGTGTAATTGCTCGTATAAAACTGTGTTCGCAATATATTCACACAATTATTTCGTGTTCTCATAAACTCACGAAAACACACAATTATCTCTTAAACATAACAAGTGACATTTAAAATATCATATAAATAACTCAATAACCAAATTAATCCTAAGTTTATTCCAAGGGAATGCAGTTTTCAAATATATCTCGTAAAACAATTTTTTACATGCAGGTAAACGTATTTTCAGAACTAAGTTAAAAAATATTATCTTACTAATTCGATAAAAGGTTTTCGACGAAATTATTACCCCTGCTTATTCTACATACATTTTTACTAAAAATATTATCTTATAAAGACGCTATATTTTTTTTCTGTCGAATCTTTCTTTTTATTTTAATAAGAGTTTTCATTTTCATTTCACTATCTACATTCTATTTTCTTGCAAGTAGTAAGAAAGTAAGGAATTGCACGTGGATTACTATTTCGAAAGGAAAATGATAACGAAAGAACAAAATAAATTCGAATACTTGCTCAATATATATATATATATATATATATATATATATATATATATATATATATATATATATATATATATATATATATATATATATATATATATATATATATATATATAGTTTAATTTTATTTTTAACAATTTCTAATTTAGTTCGATTTGCCTCTACACTAATTAAATTTTGTATTTATAAACTTTTAGCACTTTAAAAATTTGATCTACATTACAACTACATTAATAATGACAGTTTTTAACTTATACAAACTAATGGTATTTCCATGGAATTCATTTTAGTTCAACGTGAATTTAAGTTACAATGAATATTATTTTTTTAAAAATATTTTTAATTGTTGGATTTAAATTGCTATTTCTATAATATTTTAAGTTAAATATCTGCAGACACTGTTGTTAGATATTTTATTATGAAGCATGAAGATATTAGTATTTTTATTATTTTCAGAATTGAAGATATAAGCATTTTCAATGCTTTATTAGAATTCAGGATAGCTAAATTCTGCCCTGCTCAAAATCATATTAGAACGTTAATAAAGACAACTTTTCGAGCAAAATTCAAAATTAGCACTTACCAAAATAAGTTGTCCACTTCTAAGAAATAATTTCAGAAACAAACTATTTTCATCATTTGAACATTTGTTTAATTTATTAATCGGATATTAAATCCTTCGTGAAAAGTAAGTACATTTGTTCAGAAGAAAGGGAATTGTTGCATCAGAACATTTATTACACAGGAAAGAAAAATAAACAAAGCAGAGGAGATTAATGACACAGACGTTATTACCTTCAACGAAGTCTACTTAAGCTTGCTTGGAACCGTGACCTGTTGTTGACAAGGATGTCTCTCAAGCTTAATTCTTTCTCTTACAAAAGAAAAAAAACTTTTTTTCCCAAGGCGAAGATAATGCTCCATTGCTTTTATATTGGTTAATGGAACGTTACTGAAAGATCTTGATGAGGAAACATAACTTATTCCCCAGAAAGCCAAAGATTTATTGCAATAACTCAGGACAAAGAATAAAATATAACACAAATCTAAAAGTTTTCTTGTTCAGAATAGAATAGAGTGTAACATTGTACACTCTAGGCACTCGAATTACCCCATTCTTAATTGTTGTTGAGAAATGATAAATATGGTGTTGTGGAACGAATAATTTAAAGTGAAAAAAAATAGTTTGACGAACAAATGTGATAAAAGACATTATAAATAAATTTTTTAAGTGTTAATATATTTATATATTTATATATATATATATATATATATATATATATATATATATATATAACAAAAAAAAAACATAATCTTGTAATATTTATAAAAACTATGTGTATGAGTCCAGGTAAACCAACAAGATTGTATAAGGGATGGAAAGCAAATTAACGTTCAAATCATCTTAACAAAGTTGCATATAAATTTTTAAGTTACATTTTAATTGGCCGAATAGTGGTAGTAAAAGTATTGATAAAAAAAAAACCCGAATAACCCAATAGGTATACATTGGGTCATAAGAGGGGAAAAGAAATAAATTTTAGATGTACCGAGAGCTAAAATAACCATGGTAAAAAAATCATTATAGTGGGTTTACATAAATCTGTGAACTCTACACTCTAAAAACAGTACCTCTTATATAAAAGGTACAAGCTAAATGTACCCCTTATTTTCTCGCGTAAGAGGCACATAACTAATGTGCCTTTAAAAATGACAGGCACCACAAGAATTTAAAGGCACCAAAGCAAACGCGAGTGAATACTCGGTACGAAAAGATTTTACCGCTTCCTCGTGCCTCTCAAATGCACTTCCCTTCTTTTTCTTCGGTACGATGTAACGGAGAAGAAGCGCATGCGCACATCAGTTCGTTTCCTGTCCTCTCCCCTGCCATCAACTCCACCGATTGAAATGAAACAACTTGTAAACAATTCTTGTTTACCAAGATCTGGACCAATGTGTGATGTTATATATGCTTGAATTTGGTAAGTTTAAAACTTATACTTCTATATTATTTTTATATTTATTCCTAATTAACGATGGCATCTTTCTTATTAATACATTTCAATTATTACTACTACAAATCTTATAAAAATACTTAAGCGAGGTAGCTAACCCTAATTATGATGTTTACATTTCTGTTGTAGTTGTATCATTTATGTTTTATCATTATAATATTAAGAAGAATGTTTTTAAAATGCCCTATATTTGTTCTGTAGTGTTTGATCATAATTTTGTTTGAGGTTTTCAATGTGGCGATTGGTATGAATAAGAAATCATTTTTATTTGAATAAACCAATTTCCTTTTTTTTTATCTTAGTTTATAATCAAGAGCTATCACAGAAATTCTCTCAGAGAATGATTGAATAATTTAAAAAACAACGAAGAATGTTTATAATTATGAAAAATATGCTCTCAATCATTAGCTATTTAAAAAAACAATTAACATTTGGATATCTAATTAAACTTATTTTAAACTGCTACAAAACTTCCAGTTGATATAAACCTGAAGAAAAAAACAAGATTATGCTTTATTTATATGTTAAATATGGTGTGAGCATGAAAGAAAAAAAACAATCTTCTAATGATTTATAGATTTTTAATTTTGAATTAGTTATTATTTATTTTGTAAAAGTAATGTTTAAAAATGTTTTATTCTAACATCACAGCTTTAAGTTTAAAATTTAAAATTTTATTTTTGAATTTATGACTTAAAATAGATAATATGGGATATATAGTTATTTACGACTGAAAAACTTTCCTTTTAAAAATTTTAACATTTTAAATTGAACTTTAATTTATTTGATTTTTAAGAAGGGTTAATAGCTTGTTCCAGAGTGCTCTTGTGGCACAGCTGGTTAAAATATCTTTCACACTGCTTATTAGAGAAATAGGGTAATGAGTTTGATCCTGGCAATGTATAAAACAATTGACGTGTATACTCAGCAAGGTGCATATGACCTCTGCCACAGCTGAAAGTTCTCTCATTGGTTATCGTGCGAAAGATTGAAAAGAGCTAGCTCAAGCGGAGTCCACTTTATCTGACCAGTATCAAAATTACATGGCCGTTAAAAGTTAAGCCCTAGAAATGGGATTTTTGGTCATGGTTGAGTTATGGCGGTGATGAGTACCTTGCTCTATATTTAAAATAAAATAATGAAAAGTACTTAACACTTGAACTTTTTAAAAATATTAAAGTATTTTTAACTAGTGCAGTATAATTTACATAATTTTGTTATCAATAACCATAAATAAAAAATTAAAAAAAATTATTTACATAACATTCATTGGATCACAAATGGATTAGATATGCAGAAGCGCTGTTGTGCCACTGGCATTTTTCAAGATAATTTCTTAATGCTTTATCGATATATACTTTATACCAAAAAATATTTGGTACTTCATATTCAATGCTCAACACTTTATACTCCATGTTTTCCTGCCACGAAAAGCTACCTAGTAAAACTTTATAATTCAACATCAGTGATAATAATTTTTGAGAAACCTTTATTTATTTTATAGTTATTGCTACCTTACCTGTGTTACTTAGAATAACATTATCATACAACTTTTATTTATCTATAACTAATGCTATTCCTGAACTGTAATAAAGAAATACAAAGCGAAGCAATTTTGATAACAATATTAAGAAAGAAAATATATTTATTGTAAGGTAGTGTATATTTATTGTATATGTGTATAAACTTGACACAGTGAATTTTTTTTTTTTTTTTTTTTTGCTCTCTGAAAGGCAATTTAATGTTTCTGTAATCTAAATTTATATTATTAGTATAACTAAATGATTAATATATATATATATATTTTTTTGTTACTTTCTGTCTTGACTGTGTTCCAGTAAATGCAAAAAAATGTTTTCAATTATTAAATATTTTTATAAATAATAATTATTTTTATAAGTAGTTACATTTTATAAATTAATTACTTTTCTATTTACATTTGAATTTTCTTTGTTTACTCCAATTTTGTTATGTGTTAAAAACAATCCTTACACTTTCTTATGTATTTAAGCTTAGCTAGTTTTCACTTTTTTTTTGTTTCTTTAGCACATTGAATGCCACGCTAATTTTACATGGCTTGCCCGTCTGGCCAAAATGATTTCTTCAGTGTATATTGCATTAACTTCTTCAAACCGTTTTAGTAATAATAATAATATAAAAAAAATGTAGAGCATTGAAAATTTATTCGAATTATGTGTTTCGATAATCTAGGCCTCGCCGTTCATCAGTGACCCCTGTGGCGCTACAAACAAACTCAGCACCAGTCACCGGTGACCCCTAAGGCATTTAACGTGTTAAATTAGTTCAATAATATTAAATTATCAATAATATTAAATTTAAAAATTACTTTGGCTAAACCTATTCTTAATGTAATAAAATCTTCATGAATGTATTTATGTACATTGTGATGAAAACTTTTAACAACTTATTCAAATAAAATACTTTTACATTGATTAGTTCTGTTTTAAATTTTCTAGCCCAGCTGAATGCATGACAAGACTCGCATTTGGATTACATGGAGATGAAAACCACGCAAACCTGCCACGGTTAGTCTTGCGTCGAAGGGAATCAAACCCACGATCCTTCTACCACTAAGGGAATTTTACGTCAGCACTGTGGTCGGTGCGAATGAAATGGAAAATACATATCGACCAGCCATCATAAGATTTTAACCCGATTCATCTCATTGAAAGGCAAACCCTCTGCTATTGTGACACCCCTGGAAACAAAGGCGATGACTACAAAAAATCCTGCTGTTAAATTCCTCAACTCGCTTTTACTCTCTCCTATAGAGAAATCTTGTGATTGTGACACCATTGTGAGACTAAAATATAAACAATGTTCAAGATGTGGATGCTGCGAGTGATAGCTAGTGAAAACTATTAAAAAAATTGTCATTTGTTTTTTTTCAAAATTAGGAAAAATGTTTCAATAAAAGTTCTCTGTGAGACATGTGGACTTTTTTATAAGTGCCTGCATTAAACGAATCTTACCATTTCTTCCAATAAAATCGAATTAAAGTCGTTTCACTCTGTATAGCAAATTTACCTGTATGTTATCACCTTTTACTATGATGTTTTATTTTCTCATTATAGTGCTAATTTTATTTAATTTTGTTTTATTTGAAACGATTACCATTATAATTTTGCTTCCAGTGTTGTGTTTTTTTTTTGTTTACCTGCACTTTTTCTTTATTGACCTTTAATTATGATATTACTATTTATATATACATAGCCAATACTAAGGATTTCAAATTATTTTCCAGATTTTAAAATTCTTAGTCAAAGGAAAATTTTAGAAATTTTTTATGATTGATTTTTTCTGTAGGAAACTTTTAAGCATAATACAAATTTATTACAAATTAATTATTTTATAAAAATGCAAATACAAATTTCCAGTCATTTTGCTGTTGGGGAGGAGTAAGCGCGCAATGAATGGGGGAGAGATTGAAAAATGCAGATGTTTTATCGTGTTTGAGGGGAGGAAATAGACATAGGTTGAAGTTTATTTTTGGCAACGTATTAGATTAGTGCAGTAATATAAAGATAAACCTGAAACGACACTATGTTCTGTGTTATTAAGTTAGTGCATATATTATTGTCATGAAAAAACATATTTTCTGCTAAAATAATCTGCATCTTGCTTTTCGTTTGAAAACAGCTTTCGCCAACACTTTCCCCAAAATGGGCCTGACCTTGTTCCCAAAATGAGAACAAGTTTTTTTTTCTTAAATTGTTAACTAGTTATTGTACATTTTCACTAGGGATTGGTTTTATTTTAGACATTAGATTGTTGTAATCAAGTTTAAGTTAAAATAATTTTCATTTTAATAATATTTATGAAACAAATGCGTGTTTAATGATTGGGGACAAAAATGTAGAATTTCACGATTTTTAAAATACAATGAAAATTCTGAAACAAGCTTTCCAAAAAAATTGCAGAATGCTTTTCATATATCCAGAGCTCAAATAAAATCACCAATTAAATAATATTAAGTACAGTTAGTTCTAAAAATATTGAAAGCTAATGCTCCAAAAATGGGAATGTTGGCGCCTAATGGGTTAATATGCTTCGCCAAAATCGAACTTTAAAAAAAAAAAACATTTCAATAGAAAATAATATTTGATTTTACATTGGTTAAGTCATTTGATTAAGCATAGTTCATGTTATAAAATATACAAATTGTTCAAAATCTACATCTATCATTTTAAAATATTGTGAAAGTTCTATGTTGTTCTATATTTGTGCAAGTGCTACTATATTATTTAAAATTGTTCTTTATGTGTGAAAATAAAAGATATTAGATTTCATTTAGTGTTTAATTTTGATCCTTATAAAACTATTTTATTAAATCTCTAAATATTTAAAAAATATCTAAATTTATAATAAATTTCCATTTTGAGGATGCTTTTTGGAAAAAAAATCCATGAATTATATTGACTTGGCTTACAGAAATAACTTTTTTTTTTGTACCTATATCTGATTAGAAAAGCATCATTGTAGTTGTTGAAGTATCATTAAACGCTACATAATTAAAGAACAAAGTATAAATTTACATATTTTATAACTGCCTTAGATGGAATCCCTTGAAATGGTCACTTTCAAGTGGCAAATAATCAAAGAATTGAGAAATATTTTTCATTAAGAATTTTTATAATTAATATCTTGGTGGTAATAGTGTAAACCAAATAGAAAGTCCATTTTTATATGAAGTGCTAGAAAAATGCAAATAGGTAAAAAAATTGTGTTCAAACCTGGTAAATAACAGGTCTTGGTACCACTGCTTGTTTCAGTGAGCGGTACATAAAAGCAAAATCTAAGGCACAATATACCTTTCAAGTTAAGAGGTAAATCTGATTTTGCCTCTGAAATCAGAGGTACATTGTGCCTTTCATTTTTAAAGGTACGTTGTGCCTTTTAAATTCAGAGGTACATTGTGCCTTTCATTTTTAACTTACGTTGTGCCCTTTAAATTCAGAGGCAAAAACGATCCAAATTTGCCTCTGAAATCAGAGGTACAGTTTTTAGAGTGTAAGGAAATTGTAAAACTTGTCTATTCACTCTTGAGTTGATACTCGTGTCTACGTTATAACGAAGGAGAAGTGACAATAGTCCGGAATTTGCTTAATTAAAGATATGGTGAAGAGAAAAAAAATCAAAACATATTTGTTGATTTTACGTTTATTACATCTTATATTGACAGTATTCAACACCACCACACAACATCTCCAACGACATTTCATCGCATTAAACACAAAGCAAACAAATAAAAGGGATTTCACAAAAAAAATGTGAATCAATTCTCACTTCTCGCACTAAGACGAGCCATCATTTCACAAACATAAAATTATATCCTTTTCCTGCCATGCAGTGCGATAAACACACGCAATAGTCATTCGTAAGGAACCAATCACGAAAAAAATGGAAAGTGATGTCACCAAAATAGCCAATGGGAAATAAAATTGGCAGTTCTCTTTGAACTCCTTAAGATATTATTGGCAGGAAGAAGAAATTAGAAAAAGAGAGTAAAGTGACATTAAGTGTGACCAAGACACTCCCGTGTGGAAGGGAAACTAGGTCAAGAAGGGGATTTCCGACTAAGAGGCATTAAAAAGTTCACATGCTCTGAGAGAAATAGAAAAATGCCACATAGGTTAAGAAAACTAAGATATAAAAATATATTTTTTTCTTTAGTAATAAGAGCTCATGCAGCTGCAGAGAGCTGGTAAAAAGAGGTAAGAAAAACAAGGATAAACATATGAAACACTAACAAACTGACCGGATGCAGGTGTCTACTCGGGGAATGGTCTGCACAGGTCAAAAAATAACAGCTTGAGAAGCAGATCCATATAACTCAATAGGGAGATGGGTCCCAGAGATGATTTCGGTTAACAAAAAGTAAAACATAAAATTAGGGAAATATATCGTTTCAAAAAATAAGGCACAGCATAACTTAAAAGGAAGGACAACATAAAAATGTGGGTTATAAGCAATTAATAATAAAATAAATTCATATTGCGCAATTAAAATATATAGAATATCAAGCTTGTAAATAAAACATAATAATAATCTTTAAATGCTATAAATAATTAATAATAAAATATGCAATAGTTGAACATATACATAGCAAATTACCCAGATTAATAACAAGTTTAAGTTTAAAAAAAATGTATGAAGTTAATGCAGAAACTTATACATAACAAATTGGAGTTAAAAGGCAAAAGTGAAACAAATTAGAAAGACAAAAAATAAATAAATAAAATAATAAGGAGAGTATAAAATTGGTGATAAATAACATAATCACAATTCTCCACTTACTCCCAAAAAATCATACTCCCTGAGGGAATAAATTTTTCTTTTTTTTCTTTATTTTACATATATAATCTGACAAACGATTAGAAGACAATACAATTTTGAAATTGAGGTATGTTAATGTAACAAATGGATATATGCGTGTAAAATTTTTTTTAACTTTGTTTAATTTCATGTCAAAGTTACTTTGACGTAGTTCATGCTGTTGCATTCTTTACCAATTGCATTCCTGGGGTTGTGAAATAACAAGATGTTGAAAATGAGATGATTGAGTGCTGAAAAGACAAAATTGAAGATTTTGTCTTTCCAGCTCGAATTCAGTCTAGGATCGAATTCAAACAAGTCTTGTAATAATTTGTTCCAAAAAATATCTTTGTTGGCAAATTTGTAGTGTCTTTTGTAATAAAGTTATTTCCCGGTATGACATTGAAAACTGTATGAGTCTTTCACAATTCTGGGTTTGCGACAGCGCGTTTCATGATAAGTTTTTTTATATTTTTGAACCCATTGGTCATTTTTATGCATTTATCGCCTCTATGACCTCATTAGTCAGGCACCTAGTAGAATACTAGTCATGATAATATTAAACACGTTCAGTTAAAATTTGATAATACCAATATAATACCATCAAAAATATCTTCCTTAATTCAAAAAAATTTTTAAAAAATTATATGCTTAAAAAAAATTTTTTTTACACGAATCAGCCAGTGCTATTCTCAATCGGATAAATAGTATGAATTGTGTCTTAAACTAGGGAGTTTGTTTCTATTTCTGGCTATACTTTCCGTGGAAGAGAAATAAATCCTGACATCAATATACAATACTTAACTGAGATAAAGAAGGACGCATTAAGGAAACACCGGATGAAAAAACTGTGAGGAAAAAAAAACATGTCATTTGAAGAACTACTTAAATAAATAGATAATTTGAGTTAAATTATAACACCGTATCATAATTATGGATTGCTGTAGATATAGGAAGTAAAGTAAAAACTGCTAAAGACAAAATTCTAATGAAAAAAAGAAATGTAATCAGAGCTTCCCCATTACCTCCCCAAGCCCATATGTATACACTATCAATGAAATGAATGTATCACGCACATCACATTTAGCATTCCCTTTTTTTCTAACTGTATGTTATACATGTATGCCGCATCAATTTTTGGTGCAAAAAAACTAAGAATTTACTGGTATGAATTTTAGTCGTTATCTATTTTATTTATTTATTGTTTTTTTCTTTTTATATAATTGCAACAATAAATCAAAAATCTTTTTTTCCAAGACATAGTAGATAATTTTTAGTTATCATAGACTTGTATTTGTTGTAATACGTCTCGCTTTAAACAAAGCAAATGAATCTGTAATTTCGTAGATGATTAAATATGCATAATTTTTTATTTTTTTATATATTTTTTATATAATTTGTTTTATGTAAAATAGGCAATATTTTTCAATTATAATAATTTTTTTTATCGAATAATAATAAAACTACCTGGCAATAATTAATTATTTAAAAATAATAATAAACTGTGCAATAGAACGATATTTATAAATCTTCTCTATATTATGGCTACTATGAAATTCTGAATTCTAATCATGAATTAGTTATTTTAATGCTACTAGTAATGAAATGTATTGCATACATCCAATATCATAATTTGTTATCAGCATTTTATAAAGGCAATTCATTAAAGGTTTCAATTGAAAGAATAATTTTTAAAATTATTCCATCCAAATACTAATTTCCTTCGTTGTGAATGGAAATAAGCTTTACGACAAGTTCAAACACATTTTTAATGGAATTCAATGAACCTAATAGAAGTAGAACGTGGTAATAATCCCTGTTTGATACAAATATTCGATAAAGTATTAATTTTCATGAATTATATTGAGAATTGAATAAATATTTGTCCGTGTATTCCTAATGGTAATGAAGAATTCTGAACATGGAATATAAATGTGGTCGTTCAATCTTTGGAGTATTAAAGTCATATAACTTTCGCAGAAACATTTATGAAAGAGGAAGACATGTTTGTAATAAATGTTTATTTCAACGGCATATATTTCGCAGAATAGAAATGCTCTCTGGGCTTCCCGTCTTTAGCTTTCTCGATGCAATTAGCATGCTAACCTCGAAAGAATGAGATAAAATATAAATCAATTTAGGGCTAAAAGTAATTGATTTTGAAATTTTAATAATTTTAGACCCAATGATGTCATACATCGTTCTTGCGCACGAGTGAAAAAAGGTATTTCTGAGCAAAAATGTATCAAAATAGCTCAGAAAGATATAATAGTTAAATATCAAAACCACATGTGTTTAAAATTTATATGGAATTTACTCATTTTAGGGAAAAAGGCATCTGGAGGGTAAAACGTGTGAGAGAGATGCTTGATGACTGCTGGATTTGAAACAATGACCTCCGGGATCATTGGATTCTCTAACCAACATGGTTTACAGTACGCAAAAAAATAAATAAATAAACTGACCAACTTACGGTAGTAAACGCCATTTTTCTGACACATAAACGTACTTTCTCTGAATAAACATACTATTTTTATTATGTTTCAGATACCTAACACTCAAAATATAGGAGGTAGCCGCAATCTGGTAAATATGGTGTCAATAGTTTGGTCAGGAGAGCGGTCCAAAGTTTAGATCCCTTATTGCTAATTTTTTTATTTATTTATTTTTTTTTTTTTGCGTATTTTACACACAATTATAAAATGCGTTTATCCAAAGATAACTGCAAGCAAAAAATATTTTTTAGTAATATTTTAGTTTATATTACTTTTTTTAATAGTAGTAATCAAAAGTTTTTCGCATTGTAAGGTTTTGTATTGCAAGGTTATTTTTTTTAATAGTAGTCGAAAATTTTGCATTGTAGTTTTTTGCATTGTGTTTTGCACTTACGTCATTTTAGAAAATGACAATTTCATGGCAAAATTCAGCTTATAGTTCCTGAATAGTTCGAATAGTTCCTGTGATGTCGAATTTCAGAAATACAGCTTTTTGTTATTTTTTTTTCTCAGAAAAAAATAAAATTAACTTGAAGGGGTCAAACTTTGGACAATTCTCCTAACCAAAATATTGGGACAATAGTTTGCAGAGTGTGGCTAAACCCTCTAGTTAGAGGCTCAAAAATCCAAATCCGCTTAGAAAAAAATATGATTATTCAGAGAAGGGATGTTTTTGCAACTTAAAATATCGCCTTCATTATTTTTTTAGCATATTTGAAGTTACATCCTCAAACGATTAAAATGAGTCATGGAATGTGAAAATCCGATTATTAGACCAAACGTTATCCAGGATATTTTGCTTTGCGCACTGTACATTGCAGTCCTGGGAGAGTTACGGAGCTTCCTATTCTGACCTCCGCAAAGACTCACCACGAAATGCATTCCATTCTCTTAAAAAATTTTTAATTGTAGCAAACTAAGCAAAGGGTGATATTAAAATTACTTTTCCCCTGCCTCAGCTATTAAGGCCATATTTTCCAAATTTCAATCTTTTGTACCATTGAATTTGGAAATTAGTATGATGTATCATTGTGGTGGTCACTATACAAATCTTTCTTATTCCACCTGGGTTGGGGAGTGCAACTATTGTGATAAAAGTATCCTACTGCGATAACGAACCCGAAGATACTTGATCTGAATCCTACCGACTGCTAAAAATATTTCTCACTCATTTCTCCTACGACATGCATTTTGTTTAAAAATGTATTTTTGCTTTTTCAGTTTTGAGTACATCGGATTTTCATACTCGACTATAAGTTTATTTATAGATATTTTGTACATTTTCGCGCAATTTTGTGGAATTATTTTTCACAATATATTGCGTCTAATTTTTGAATCCCTCTAGTAGTTCGAACAAGTATTTGTGTTTTTCCTATGAGGTGTTTCACTATTTTTCATGTCACACTTTATTTCTGGTTGCTTTATATTGATGCCCTTATTTTCTATATTACTACAGTACTTTCCATTTTAGCGATAAACATAAAACAACTTATTTTTAATAAATAACTATCTTTTCACTTAATTTTCATATTGTAATTAATAATATATTTTTCAGCAGAAAATATCAACAAAAAAGGAGTAAAAGAAAAATAAATCACGTTGCTCTCTGTGAAGGAAAATAGTATGTTTTTTTATGATTGTTATTTTAGAGGACAACTGTGGTGTTTTTGAAGAGATTTTATTTTCAGAACATTAAAGAATAATTTTAAAAATCCACTGAATGTCAGATAAACAACGAATTATTTTAGTAAATATGAATTTAGTGTGTTTTTCTTTCTTATTTCTCATTTCTTTGGTTATTTGCCAAAACATAATTATTGTGATGATAATTATAGTGTTTGAAAAGATCATTGTTTTGTTTTTACTTAGCAAAATGGCAATGAATAGTTTAAAAAAGACAATATATTTTCTAAAATATACGATATCTTTAGGAGAAAAAAAAGGCATGAAATATTCTTTTTTTTTCCTTTTACGCAAAACGAAAATAGTTCCTTCAAAAAAGAACTTTCGGTCTTCGATCGCAAGGAATAAAGCCAAGTCACACCAAATCCCTTTATTTTTGTTTAGATCTTAAACCTTCTCTTAAATTCCTTTTGTCAGAAAATTTTGCATTTGTGACTTTGTGGACTTTTAGAACAATATCTATTATTATAGGTGCATAAATAAAATTTAAATAAAAAATTTTTCTTAAACCCATTATTCTTAAACCCTAATTTTAATTCGAACTTTTTGATATTCTCTAAAATAAAAATAATAAAAAATTTTCAGTTTTTTTTTCAAGCAGAGAGTGCAAAACATGCATTAATAAATGTGTTCTTATTAAGTGAGTTATAAAATACCCAGATACTAAATTCAAGTTTTAGAAGAAAATCCAGTGTTTGCTAGGACTTAAAGGATTGTACAAATGGATTTTTAAATTTATAATTTCTGACGAATAAGTTATTTCTACAACAAATTTTTCAAAACATATTTGTTTACAACAAAGAAGACTAGAGTGACTTTATCACTTGAATAAATTTCAATTTTTTTTTTTTTTTGAAGGACACATTTCATTTGAATTATTTTATTTTTATTAAAGGTATGGTTGTCTGCTTTTCTTTAAATATATTTCCAATTACTAAAACACACAAACAAAAATTCTGTCAAAATTTTTGTAATGTTTAATAATGGTATTCCTGTTTTTATTCTTTTATTAAAAATTTTTTGGGTAAATAAAACCAAAATACAGGATATTTCAACCATTTTTTTGGTGAAATTACCTTTTCTTTATAGTAAGAGTTTACCAGGAATTAAACAAATAAATGATTTTATGCCATATTGTAAAGTATAACGATAAAATTATCAAAATATTCTTTATAATTGTCACTCATTCTACTAATTATTTGTTAATTTTAACCATTTGTTATCGATGCCTTTTACAAAATAGGATGGTAAAAATCTGTTCATTTCATTTCATTTTAAATGATGGTTTATCTATATTGTTTACAGTGTTAATTATTTCCTATTTTAATGTAATTTATCAATTATAAAAAGAGGTGAGAAGGCACAGGAAAGATGGCTTAAAATATTTTCCTTAAGTGTTTAAAATATACTAAACTCAGATATATCAAGCTACGACTACTGTTTTATCGATTTTTTATAAGTTAGTGAAATTTATATATATATATATATATATATATATATATATATATATATATATATATATATATATATATATATATATATATATATATATATATATATATATATATATATATATATGTATATATATGTCGTATTTTTGTAAATACAAAGGGGAGCGTATAAAGTCATTTCAATTTGAAAGTCAGACACCACATTTTTACGTAAGATAGAATAAATATAAGTAGTTTATTTACGTGGCACTAGAACTACATAATGGAATACATATGCAAGTTTGTGTGCTTATGAAAAAGTAAGATTTATTATATGCCCTTCTCATGAAGAAAAGCATATTGCTCAGAATCAAGAAAGAATCAATACAACTATACAGATATTATAACGTAGAGGTAGCGGGTTCGAATTCCACCGTATTCCAGAAGTTACTGTCTGTCTTTTTTTTATTTTGTGTGATCTGTATTTCGACTTCAAAGGATATATAAGCCGGGCTTTGTAATGTGCAGACAAGCCTACGTATGAATTCCTAACAATAAATAAAAAGATACATACACTGTGGGATTTGAATCAGCTACCTTTACACGTCCATTTAAGAATGTTGAGACAACCCTGATGAGTAACAATTAAGCTACTGATTTAGTTTAGCTTTGCCCTGGCATTTGTACAATTACGAATGCATATTTTAATCAGTTTTAAATGTTGGTAGATCTTATAGTATAACTTAGAAAGGAAGAAAAACATTTTATTGACGAGAAACAAAGTTAAAAAATGGCTAGCTAAATAAAATAGATGTTATGAAACCCGAAATTTTGTGTCATCTCAAACTATATTATAAATGTTAAAATTACCAATTTTGGTTAAAATTAGCCCCGAACTAACGTTAAAACGGAGTCGTGGCCTGACCTCAAATGCTATTCATTAATACGAAGCTAAAAAACTTTATGATTTTTATTGAAAGCACTTTTTAGTGTTCAGAGTTAAATATTTATTACTTAAGTATATGAAGCTTTTTACTATTCTTTTCGCTAAAAAAATTATCAAAATTTGATAATAATTACTGCTCTGATAAATAGCTAATAAATTACTATATTATACTCTATATGAATATTTTTAAGCAGACATGAATATGTATAGTGATATTTATTTATATTTCGTTTTCCCGGAGACAATTGTTACACACGGATTCTATATGTTCCTTAGAGGAAAACAAATTGAGCTCAAACTGTTCGTTCCAGTAGGTCTTGTTTAAAAACTTGCGCATCAGGAAGTTTTAATTTTTGGTTTGGTGATTCCTGGTAAAAAGAGGTTTAATATTTAATCTCGTAATTCATTGTTCAATAGCGCGTTAACCTCACGTTTGCTGATGTTGATTACTTATATATTACTCATATGCATAGCAAGGTCTTTGATTTTCATGCACAGTTAAATAACGTCATCGGTTTTTATACACAGTTGACGGATTTTTGTTGGATATTAAAGCAGTTTTTGTACTTATTGATCAAAAACTTTAAAGAGTATTGTAAACATTTGGAAATCAAGCCACGGGAATTTAGGAATTAGAACTCTTAAAATGATATATGAGAACACAAAATGGACCCCGCTCGTCCCTCGGTTTTAGCAAAGTGCTTCGGGGAAAATTACTATTGTTTTGGAATTCTCATCGAGCCAGAAACACTAATTTTTTAAATATTTTGACGAATTTTTTCTAGCCATATTATTTCTATATTTTGACTTGATATTTTTTTCTTTATGTGCAATCAAAAATATTTTAAATTGCTGCGACGAAATTGCATTTACCTACGCCTGGATACTTTGTAATGACTCATTTTCTTTTTTCCTCCTTTTTTTTACATATTAAACTCATATATTTCCGACTTAATCCATTTCAGAGAAAATTCTGTGATTAAAAAATCACTAAATGTTACAACTTCAGAAAAGGCAGTAGAATTATTTTGTCGTTTTATTCACACGTGAAAAATATTATTTTTAATCGGAATTTTAAACCAATTTTTATAACTGAAATAAGATTCATATAAGAGAAGTAATGTAAAACATTATTACTTTTTCTTATTAAACTTTTATGGAAACAGTATGTATATTTTAAAACAAAGCTTTTAGAAAAGAAATTTTCAAATTAATTCTGACTGAAACAGTTTCACTGGTTAAAATAAGTTTATTTATTTCCTTTTGAAATTACTTTAATTTCTACATTTTATAATCAAAGGTGAAAATTTTTATAGTAGGTTTTCTTATAGCGGTTGAAACCTGTTGCATGTTGTATAATTATATGATAGAGTGAGGGGAAAATGTAGGTATTTGTGTTATTTCCATCATTCTAGTGATACTGAATTTCTTTACAACAAAAAATACGCAAAGTTCAGATGGGGTAGGTCTTTTAGCGATTTTTTTGAACTTTTATCATACATTCTACCAAAACACCTCAGCGAACTGTCAGAAGATTAAGAAAAAAGTCCTTATCACGAAGACTAAATACAAATAAATTTCATGGAAAATATCATTAATAAAAAAAATCAATTTAAAACATAGAGTCATTTAAGATTCATTTAGATTCTTTTTGTAACTTTTGTATGTGTAGTTTAATTGTTTAAAGTTTTGCGCTTTTTGTTTCAACATGATTTTTTAAAAAATCATGAAAAATATTTTCTTTCATTATGTTTTCATCAATCTACTGATTGTTATTATGGTTTGCGAAACATTCAAGAGGTATAGGTTGTTAAATAACATTCTCAAATCCATTCGGTACATTTATATACTCATTGGTATACTAATATCTTGCTTACTATTACGTATACTTACTATTACGTACTTTTGTATACTCTTGATATAGTCATTAACACCACTAATTCAGAGCAATGCATTTGTATTATTTCTAGTATTTAATAGTCCCAAATAAACAACTATTTTCTAATTGCACGATTTAGTCTTTTACAACAAATTATAATATTAAATTTATGAAAATATTCAATTCGTGAGATTTTTGTGGAAAAATAACGATAATCTGGTAGCGTGAAATTGATTAAAAAAATAATAATTTGTACATCAGTGAAAAGATCATTTGATTTTGTACAGTTTTCAAAACATCTGCAGAAAAATTCTTTGACTCTCTTATAACAAATGTTTTGTTAACACAAATGTACCATTTTGTAATAAATGAACAGGCTTATTAAGAATTTTATAGTAGTAAAATATCAGATTAACAATAAAAAATACTATATCGAGTAAATGGTTTAAAAAAATAAAGAAAGGAAAGAAGTTTAAACTTTTTAAAAGATCTAAAATTCAGCCTATTTGATGTTACTCAGAGTGGGTTTATAATCAATACCCAGAAGGTAAATTCACAATCCTGAAAAATTTTATTGTATAAATAATAATATATAAAAGGTATATATGCATATATATGTTATACTTCCAACAAATATATAAGTATTAATCTATAAATTTGTATCACTTATAATTCTATTGAGATAATTTTGTCCACCAAGCACAATATTCTTTGATTAGATCCAAAATAATGCTTATATTGCATTAGAATCCTCTAAGTCCTTAAGTAATCAACAAAGATCGTGAACTGATACTACTAAAGCCATGGAGACAATTTCCTTGTACCGAAGAAGTTAGTTTCAAGTGACCTTACGTAATCAAACCGGGAATAATTACCGATCAATAGAACTAAGCTTCAATTTCTTCCGAAGATTGCTTCGCTAGTAACATGTAATAACATTTGATTAGATGCTGACTCTTGTACGAGAGGAACGAACACAGTATTCTGTAGCAACGAGAATGAACATAGGCCCTAAGCAATACAGAAAATAAATGTTTTGTTTAACGTTTTCACATTTTTAAACACAATTTAAATAATTTTTAATCACGAAATATGTATATATTGATTATTTTATATATTATTACCATCGTTGAACAGCCGACCGAAATTTGGTTTTACGACTTCTAGCGTTTAAGTCAGTGGCCTTGGACAAGGGAACTCCTGGATCAAGTATTGGGGGGAATTTACCTACTTGGAGGACTTTTCGATGGAATTAACCTGTATTTCTGTTACATGGAGAGGAAAACCACAAAAAACTTCCACGGTTAGCTTAACGGCTAGGAGACTCTAACCCATGATCCGTCCAAAACTGAGGATATTTTACGTCAGCACTGCGCTCAGTGCAAGCCGGAGGCAGAATTCATATCGAACAGCCATCACTGGGAATCGAACCCGGTTCACCTCATTGAAAGGCGAACGCTCTATCCTCTGAGCTCGTATATATTAGTCATGGAAAATGCAAGTAAACTTACAGAATCCAAAATACTGATGTTAAATACTGATAATTCATCCATGACGCGTTTTTTAATGTCTAATTAAGCCTGGTAAGAATTAAAACTAATAAGACAAATTAAGAAATCGTGCAATCATTCAATTACATTAAAAAGCTAATTAGTTTAATTCCCGTACAAGATAAAATTTTTGAACTCAAACAAAACGCTTTCTGCTCTTATTTAAATTCTTCAGTAGTGGACGGTAGAAAAAGTTGAAATCGAAACATCATTGATTTTATAAACATCGTTCTTATTGCTATGAGTATTTATTAAATTAAACTGTAGAAAGAAAATTATATGCATCATTTTTCAGTCCAGTATTTGTTAGAGAGTAATAAATTATGTGAAATGGTTGGTTGGTGTCGTATCATGGACAGAAAATAATTTTAAATATGATCAAAGGTCCTATATACAACATCTGCAATTTGCAGGCAATTTTCTTCATATAAGTCCGCCCACGGATTGTCACTTATTTGCTGCAATTGCGCCAAAATAGCGGGACAGTTGAAAAGATTTTGGGGGTTAGTTCCATGTTTGGGCAATTTTTACAGAGGCAGTAAATCCTTGTCCCCTCACCATGAATCTTCATCCCCCTAAAGTATCGTGTCCGGAGTCTTGTTAGTGTGCTGGTGAGAGTTCTATTGGTACTGATTTCAGGGATTTGGTGTTTGATTTGGATTTTCCTGTCATTGAACTTTGCCTTAGTCACTGAATTGATATCACTGAGAGTGACAAGAGTAACTTTGCTGGTGTTTAATTGTCTTGCCTCTTTTGCCAAGGCACCAACCATCTCGTTTTCATTAATGCCAACATGGGCGGGAATCCACTGCATGTTGCACTGTTTCTTCAAACAGAAAATGAAGTGTACCGTGACTATTTATAATTAGCCCTGAAGAACCCTTTTGAATTGCTTGAAGAACAGCTCTACAGTCGCTGAAGATGATAAACCCTTTGGCTCTTCCATTTTCTACAAGATTTATATACTCATCTAGGGCTTTTTTGGATGGCAATGATTGCACAAGTGTAGTTTGAAGCTATTTTGCCTCATCTGATCTTAAATTGCTTTGTGCTTCCACTCTTTGGGAAAGTAAAGTTGACACCAGCTCCTCCGTTGTCAAGAGTTTCATCTGAGGAACCGTCAGTGAAAAATTATGTGAAATGACTAAATTTATAAAGTAAGTGTTTGTGAGTGTGCCATATAACACAAAAACAATTTGTGTTAGAGTTTCAAATTTCGGACAGTACTTAAAAGGGAAGATTTTGGTCTGCTATCTCATATAGATCTTTTTTTTTATTTTTATAAGTTTGTTTTGATAGAAACATGATATTTTCTTGTAGGTTTGGTATTAGCTATCGGTTTAAAATAAACTTTAGACAAATATGTTTATACAAAAATTTTAAAGATAACATTGAATTTTCCAGATTTAGGGCAAAAGATGAGTTTATGGAATATCCTAATATTTTATTATTCATTGTATTAATTATATTATTGGCAACCGTTATATTAGACGAACTCTTTGATGAACTTGAGCGTAGTAGCATATGCCTCCCAACTGGAACCTCGTATATCTCTTGGTTATTGTTACACTTTAGAAACGTTTTTTTCATAAAAATTAATATGACTGTGGTAATAAATTTTCGAGCAACCCCCCCCCCCGAAAAAAAATGATAAATAAAGGATTAGTTTCGTGATTGTGGTAAGTGTTGACTATTATGAGAAGGCCTTAAAACAATTGCATTATCCCAAATAAGTATAATAATGGATGGAGATCTGAAACATTAAACATGTTTTGATTAATCTAATTACGTAAAGCCACCAGGAATGACTACAGATATCAATAAAAATTAATTTGGAATTATTTAAGCTTTTTTACTATTTCAGTACATAGGTTTTAGTTTTTTGCATGATTATCTAGAGTTGATAAATAATAATTTACGGATTATTTAATTTTATTAATCCTATATGAAGAACTGACATCCATTTAGAATCACAAAACTAGCCATCATAATTTCCGGTTTTTAATGATTTTATATTTTTTTTTAAAGAATGTAGTTATTACAATATTATGGAACAATATAATAACATTCGAAAAGATTAAGATGGAACCAAGAACTAGCATTAAAAAGTGCATTTACATCAGAATCAACTTTAAGATAAAGTTAAATATGCATATACTAGACACGAAATTATGCTCCTCACTACAAATTGAAGTTTTTGCATGAAACAACTTACCATCACACGCGATAAACTTTGCATATTTAATATCTTGGGTTACAGTAAAATTCAAATTAGGCTGAGGAAAAATAAAAGATAACTTTTTGATTCAAAAGTTTGGTGGCATCTGGTAAGATTAATGACATGCAACTTCATATAAATACGCAGTCTTTGAAACGTATTATGCATAGAAGTCATTAAAGTTTGAAACTTGGCGAATAATTAAGTTTTCTATCCGTGGTAACTTAGATGCCAAAAAAATAATACCTTTTTTAAATTAAAAACTCATAAGTTTTGATCATTGATATGAAATAATCTAACTTATTTTAAAATTCTGATGTAGATATAATGTACTTTAAAGCAACATTTCCGCTGATACAAACACATGATTACAAATATATTAATTAATCATCACCAAGAATAACATCATTATAAAAATACTTTTATTTGTTTAAAATTCAACTGCTGCAAGAAACTAAGCTATTAAATATTACTTAATAACCTCTATTATGATTGCTCTATTATGATGCAACCTATTAATGCATCTGTGGATCTAATTTTGTGTTCAGAATTTCCATATTGCCTGGTTTATTATTATTCGAGAATCCTCGAATCATAGAAATTAAAGTACGCGATAACAATACCCGTGCCTGGTTTATATATGGTGAATTTAATTTTGGAGTTATGACATTATTCAGTTTAATTTTTTAGTTCATTCGCTAAATTAAAAAAATTGTTTTAGGTGTCACAACGTGTTAAATATTTTTTATTCCATCTGAGGTGGTTTTCCTAGCTTTTGAAATTCTATTGCATGTAAGATTTTAAAATAATTTCTTATTATTTGCAATCGTATCTCACAATAAATTGTCAGCATGAATTAACAGCATTACTTATTTTATTACTGTATTTACATTTAAATTATAACATAAGATTAGGCAATGTTTGAATTACTTGAAAATCATGTTTGAAAATCATACGGAGAAATAAATTCCAGTACAATCTTCGCAGCATATAGTAATGTTCTGGTAAGATAAAAAAAGGATCTTGAAATAAAAACAAAAATATACGATATTTAAACTATTCATTTAGTAACTTTTCCGTTCACGTGGTAAGAGTTTACCGGGAAAATCAATTTTCAAAATTATATTTTTTTCTACCACACATTTAGTAAAAAATACGAATATGGAAAGTTTATTCAACCGAAAAAATTATTGTTAATCAATATTATAAGGTATCATGATAAAAGTACCAAATTTACCACATTAATTGCATTTATATAACAATTATATAACAATATTTCAGTGATACTATTGCCAAAATCATGACGAAAGCACCACGCTAAAAATTACCAAGATTTTTGCTGTTTCCTCAAAGCCATAAATATAAGTTTTGACCAGATATTTTCCCTGGGCATGAGTAATAATTATTGTTATTAAGATTATTAAAATTATTAATATTAATATTATTATTAATAAGAATTATTTTTATTTTCCTTATTATTTTTGTAAATTAAATCACACAGGCATGTGCCATTTCAAGATGAATATATAAACTATTTATTATTTTAAGAAAGGAACTCAATTTATGCATGTGCAATTTAACTCTATATGGATAGCAGTTAGCCACTTAAATTGTGATAGACTCTCCCAGGATTATTTTGAAAATTTATTTATTATTAAAATTTTTCACTCATCCGCATTTGGTTATTACTTTTCCTATTTACAGTGCTTACTTTAACCTGTCCTTATCATTATTGTACAAATTTTTGGTTTTAAAATCGGATTTTAGCTAATTAATAATTGGCTGAACTATTCTGCAGTTAAATACGCTGCAAACATATTGTGTTTTTTCTTCTAATATTTTAGGCTCTATACACTCTATATATATTCTAAGAGATAGATTTGATGCAGCAGAAACATCCATGTAACAAGCTTTTTTCAGATAATAAATTCGGGGGCCCAAATGTATAACTTTTAAAAACCTGTCTTCTTGTTGCCTCTTACTTGGAAATCAAGCAGATTGCTTTTTCAATGGCGCCAACTACGACCAAGAATACGAGTTCAGCCCATGAACGTCACAATCCGTCAGGTAAGATCCAATGATATTTTATTCATTCATCCACACATAGTAATTCAGCCAAAGAACAACCAATCTCAAATTCAGTATATTCAGTGAAATCGATTTGTTATAGGAACTTGACTCTGATAGTGACTCCAACAGATTTAACGTGTACCAGTCAGCATTTAATACAAAATGATTCTTTGGCCGGAGGGATTCAGCGAACATGAGCCCAACGTCATACCAACCTGGCTATGCCGGCCCAAACTTGTCATGTAACAATATTACATGATTCATTACACAGAAGTATAACTGTTGTCAATAAAAATGCTCTTATTTGGTGAGTGACCAAAAGAGGTTAAGAAGCAAATATTTATAACTTATTTATAAAATTTTTGAAAAAAAAAAATGGGTAGACCAAAGTTGATATAATATGAAAATTTTAAGGAGGAGGTAGAGAAAGTGGAAGAGATTAAAATATTTTAAAGAATTTTTTTCAGATTTAAAATAGAATAAATTCAATAGAATAAATACACCAATTTTAAATCAAATACGTTCAAATTGAAGGAAATATATTTTGATTTTACAACTGTTAAAATTCAAAACCTAAAGTAAAAGGGAATCACGAAAAATTTGTCACGAAAAATTTGTTACTTACTTTTATTTTATTCTAGACCATAAAAACACTGGTACTTACATCACTTACCTTAATTTACATATCATAAATAACATACCTAAGACTAAACGACGGAGTTTGTTTTATGACATGGCTAATTAGCCACGATTGCAAATGGTGAGGCAATTGAATAATTTATATAATGTTTTTATGCACGTCATGCGATCACTAGACAATTAATTAATAATGATATTTTTACTTATTTATCTTTTTTAATGGTAAAATTTGCAGAATTTTAGTTAAATTGAAATATTTATAAAAACATTAAAAAAATTTTGCCTTATTAATTTTTGAGTGCAAAACCCTATATTTTAAAATATTACGAATCATCCGTAAGGGATTCAGGGATTTTACGGTGACATAGTTTAATTTATTACTACTGTATAAATTAAACTATGTCAGATTTTTTGTTCCATAGCATAATCAGGCAAAGATGGATCTTACGGTAAAATTTATATGCCGGTACTCTTTACCATAATTTGATCCGGATTTTTTTACAGGAAAATGGAGGATCTGAATATTTTGTGTTAATTTTCTTCTTTTTCGACATAATTTGTTTTTTAATAAAACAAAATGTGAGGCATTACATATCACATGTACATTGCTTAATAGCAATTTAATGTTTTTGAAACAGCTCTTTCTATGTTATATTTAGTTTTACTCCTCAAAAAAAAAGTCAGAACTTAGAGTCTTACCGAAATTCGGAATAATAAAAACAGAAAATGTTTTGGAAGATTCTCTCTTTCTTAAGCACATAAAAAGTGAAAACTGGGCTGGAGATGATAAGATATAAAAGTAATAGGAAATGTTTGAAGAAACGATCAAGTAGTGGTTTACACTGAACAGTATTAGGTATTTTGTAAGTTTCTTTTTTTGATATCAGAGAAAAGAACGTAAGAAAAATGTTTGTATCGACGAAAGAATCATTTTATAGAAGTATCAGCACACTTTTGAAGAGAGTATACTTCACAACTATCTAGTAGATTACTTCTTTTATGGAAAAATAAAGAAATAAAAATAAAAGAAGCGAAATTTATTTCTGTCTCGTATGTACTCTTTAATTCAAGAGTAAAAAAATATATTCTATATTTAGGTTGTTGAGGTTTAGCAAGTAAAGATTAGGGACGTTTTGTTTTAAATCTTCCTAATCAATGAAAAATGCAAGAAATATTTGATTAATTAAAATAATGTTATTTATTTAAAATAAAATTACAAAATCTTTAATTTAAATCTAACCGAACAGTATTAAAAAATCCTGATGGAATTACGGTAAAAAGTATTGGCACTCAGGGTGCCAGTACTTTAAAATCCAATTTCATTGGAACACGCTACGAACAAAATATAGGAAACACCCTGATTCTTAGAGTAATAATTACCGTAAAAACCACTGAATGATTATGAAATTAATTAAATTACTGTTACTGTACAATTTACTGTTCAATTTACATTTAAAGTTGATTTTGCATTACAAACGATTTTATGGAAAATGCACCGATTTTTTAAACTGTAAGTTGATCTGGAATTTTTTCTAGTGTAATTTCGCAGAAAATTTTTGTTGTGAAAATGTTCGAAAATAATGTTTTTAATTTTTTGAACTATAAATTAATTTTATGTAATAATCTAAACAGAATTTTGCGTTTGTTTTTAAACTACATTTTAAAAATACTTCTAGGGGGTTATAAACATGTTGGTGTACTACTACCATGGTGTGCTTTAAGCAAAGGTTAAAACTCTATTGCACCATTTTTACTTGAAAAAAGACTTTTACTAAAGTTTATTGAAAAAGATTTGTTCAGTTCTGTGTAAAGTTCGTGTAAATTTTTTTTATTTGAATATTGTTATTGAGTTTATGTTGAGTTTTGCTTTAAACGAATATCATGTTTTAGTGGTAAAAGTTTTTGCACTGTTTTTTTCTGAAATCACAAAAAAAAAAAAAAAATAAACAAACAAGCTTGTATTTTTAGACTCTGACTCGAGCAAAAAAATCAAATTGTTCGAAATATAACAATTACAAAATTGAACGATAAAATTTATTAATAATAGAACCACACAATATTAAGGAAAAATCAAACTAAATGATCTTTTTAAATTTATTAATAATACAGAATAATTTAATTATATAAAATAATTTAATAATAAAAAGTCCGAGGTGTTAGAAGATTTTGATAAATTTGCATATTATTTATCCTATACTGTTTTTGTGTCTCATAAAATAAAAGTAAAAAAAATAAATAAATATAGCTGAAGAATACTACCAATAAAATTTACAATGATATATAAAAATGCAAATTAAGATCTGTTGTGTCAAAATATGGAATTATTAAATTTAAATTTATGTAAAATGTTATTCAGTATCATAATAAAAAGGTAGTTACCCATAATTTAAAAGTGCATACACAGTAAAAATTCAGGCTCAAAGTACATTAAAAAGTCCTGGTTGCCATAAAAATAATTTTTGATGGTACAAGCAATAATTATCATATAATCATTGAATCACTCCAAATAGATATTGGTATAAAAACATGGTATAATATACGTTAAAAACTGTAATTTACTAAAAAAAGCCCCTTTAATATGATCCACCTAAAGAGCCGTTAGTTTATACTGCACTTTGATCCTGAATATTTTACAATATAATAAAAAAAATAATTAATTGTAGGCTGGAAATTTTTTCAAACTATTCTCTAACAATTTTTTCTCCGAAAAGTGCAACATTTAAAGTGCCAGAAGATAATCGATGAATTTTTAACCCTTTATTAAGTTATTGATTTTCAATGTCATTTGTGTATTTCAGAATGTCATCAATTCGAAAATTAATGAGATGCCCATGCATTAAGGTTGTAGGATTTTCCTGACAGAAACTCATCTAAACAAAAAAAAAAGCAAAACTAATGCTAATAGCAAATATATGTTTGTTTGTTTTTCTGCCCAAAATATCTCAATTTATTTGTATGTTAGTAAATCCTATAAAACACGTTTTTTTTTCTTTTTTAATAAAAAAGTTTAATTTCCTAATTTTCTTGCTTTTCTTCACATCACGATGTAGAAACTTAATATAAGAAACACGAATTTTAATGCCAGCTTTAATTTAAATAAAAGGAAAAGAAAAATGTGTTTTAAGAAATGGAGAAAAAAGATGTATTTTTCTGATTCATTTTGTCACGCAGTTGTTTAAAAATGAAATCGCACGCAGCTCATTTACACTTTATTTGATCGGAAAATTGAGTTAGTATAAAGAAAAGGTAATTTTAAATATAAACTAGAAGTTTCGTTTATGCTTTTAAGGCAGCATGCAATATCTGTGCATTGCATGGCATCTACTTGTAGTTTAATTTACCTTTTCTTAGAAACAAATGTATTTTCTTTTCTTAAAGTACTGAAATAAATTAAACATATTAATTTTAAAAATATCTATTTATATACATAAAAATAAGATAAAATAATTACCGTTCTATGGATTCTTATTGTAAAAATAATTGAAATGTAAGCCATTTTTTTCAAAAAATTCATATTTCTTTTTTTGTAATCAGCATATTTAATTTATAAAGTTATTTTTTACTTACAATTCTTTATCCTTAATTGAAAGGTATTTAACTATAATCTTCATTTACCACCTAGTATTTTTAAGGTTTTGATTTTGATTAATATTCCTAATTAAAAACTTGGAATTAATAGCGATCATGTTTTTTTAAAAGACATTGAAAAAAAAAAAAGGCTTTCTCAAAACATGTCAAAATAGCGTTACTCTTTTTTAAGTAAAAATCTTAGTCTCAAAAGTGATGTGGCGGAGAAATGTATGAGAGGCATGTTCAAAGGCTGTCGGCAAGGGTTGTCCTGCATAACATAGAATATAGCGAAATGGGCAAAAGATTAAATTAAAATAACCCATAAATTTCCTATTTTAAAATTATAGTATCGGGGACATATTTTCCTAATTACAACTCTCTACATCACTGAAATTGGAAATTAGTATGTCATGCTGTGTCATTGCGACGGCCACAGTATAAAGCTTCCTTACTCTCTTTGGACTTGGATATACAGCTATGGCGATTTGAGCATCCTACTATATGATCCCGAAAATCTACCAATAAATGTCTATCTTTCTTCACATAATTTTTGAGAATATGCATTTTGCTCAAAAATAAATACAAATAGGATTATGTAGCAGCATTTTTGTTAGCGTGGGAGTTTGTGAGCGAAGCAGGCTGGGGATGGCTTAAAAAACACAGCTAGTAAACTAATAAAAAAAGCTTTTTTTATATAAAGTTATTCATGTATTTAATATATATTTCAATAAAAAAAAAAACGAAATTGATTAGATTTTTAAATTAGGATTTTATTAAATAAATTAGATTTTCTTTTAAATAAAAAAAAATTAAAACAGCTTTGGTTACTTGACAATTTTATTTACTTGAGTAATGTAAATGCAGCTTCTTTATCAAACATGATAAAGTTTTTATTTATGCATAAGAAAGCAAGCATTGGATTAAAAAAAGGAAAGTATATAATAACTTTAATGTAATAGTTAATCAATTTTACTTTTATTAAACATATTTTTCTTTTCTTTCTTTTATCATAAAATTTTACACATTAAGTATAATTTAGATGAATGTAATAAATATTAATTTAATTATTGATGTTCCTAAAATACATAGATTTTACTAACTCTAATAATTCCTTTTACTTTTGCGTGAGTCTTGTTTTTGAAAACTCAAGCAAAATATCATTTTAAATTAATTTTTATTACAGTATAACTTATCAGTATAACAGTAATATCATAAAACATCAAAAGTGCTGTATGTTACTAAAAATCACAATATATTATAATAATTTTTTTTTACAGAAAAAAATAGTTTTTATTTTAAGAAAAACTTCTTTCTGCTTTCCATAACAAGTGATTCTTTTATTGATTGACAAGACATAATAAATGTCTAATTTGACTGAAAATAATTATCTGGAATAAATATCTAGCTTCACGTATGGAAACCAGAATAATATCAAATGACCATATGACTCAAACAGTGCGGAGACAAAATACATATACATATTTAGTACAAATATGCATAAATACAGCTATATTTATCGCACAAAATAATACTTATGCGGAAGAACATTATTGAAATGCTTTGACAGCTTCAACTTTACAATGTCTCAACTATTTTTCCATCCATTTTATCGTTTTTCCATCCATTTTATCGTTAAAATTTGATTTTTCAGGAACCGCTTAAGAAATTTCCAAAATATGGCAAAATACACAAAAAGTAAAGCCTCAAGTATCGAACTTCATAGCTATTCTTTTATTTCTAGGGTCTCAATAGCAGATACGAGGGAAAAAAGAATGTTTATTCAGAGAAAGAAGTTTCAAAATTTAAAATATCACCTGCACTAAATAATTAACGTATTTGAAGCCATCCCCTCGAGTCCTATTATGAGAAGATTCGATCATTAAATTAAAAATTAACCAAAATCATTAGTTTTATTTTCTTCACTGAGTGTGTTACATCTGCTGAGCCGAATCCACATATTTAAATACCATTCCTCATTCTAGTATATCATAAATAGTAAAAAATAAATAAATCTACTTTTATTATGTAGATTCAAAGTGATCTGAATATCACATTTCTACGAGTTTTTCATGCGCATTATCCATTTAAAAGCTCGTAATTAGCGTATTTCTAGTCGAACAGTTTATTTAACTAAATGAAGAACGGAAAGCCCTTGTGTTTAATTCAGATATTGTATTTTCATGGAAAAAATTTTTGCTTCTTTTTTGTAACACTTAATAAATTACTTCAAGAAGTTTCTTTTTAACTTTATATTATTTCTCCTGATAATTTTTCCCTAATATAGGCGTTTTTTTTCTTCTATAAAATATCAAAAAATAATTAAAATGGACATGTTTGAAGATATTTTCTGTCTTTACAATTTCAACTAGTGTTGATTTGGGAAAAGCGTATTTCATGTGCGTTAATCTTAAGAATATTAAGATTGTTAATAAATATTTTCTTCTGAAATAATAACACTGTGTAAAATTTTTTTTCTCTGTTTTAAGTTGCATGAAATATATTAACTTTCAAATCGCTATATTTCAAGTTTCTTACACAGTTTCGTATCACTGATTCTAAATTAGCACTCGGTTGCTTTCTTCAAGCTTCCTTATTTTTAAGGTATTTTCGGCTATTTCTTTAATATGTACAAATTTAAAAATATTGTATATAACAGAGGGTCACACAAAAGACCTATAGGAAATTTAAGGCACATCACCAGGATTAAAATTGCACAGAAACCCATACCCGGAAACGTCGTCATATGCTGCAGGGGATGCTTGTCTATTATGAATTTTTTTTTTTCTTTTCATGTACTTTTAAACAGATCATAACAGGGAAGTTCCTCTTCCCACTTATGAAAATCGTTCTAGGCATGAGTTCTTAAGCAGATTATAAGTATAATATTAATTAAATTATAATTTATAAATTATAAATATAATATTAGTAAACGCAAACATAATAATTATTCTATCTGACATGTCTAAAAATATTTCTCAAGGAGATAAATATTACGCTGCAGGTCCTCATATTGCTTTAAAATACATTAATAATCCTATATATACTAATAAAAATTACTTTAAGTAATTCCACTGCAATTCTGATTAATTTCGAAATGTTAAAAGTATTGAATATGCATCAAAATATGATGATAATTATTCCCTGGTATTAGCAACTATTGTTTGATGGATGCGTATATTTTTTTACTTATTAAATACCTGATACACTATTATTATATACCCTGAAAGCACTATTATGAATAAAATAAAATTCTATTAATACGTTAATAGACATTTTATCACAAAACTATGCATTAAAAGCAATCAAACAATGATTAAGCTCCAGAGCTCGTTAAGTTCATGATAGAAATACATTTCTGCATTTTACATATTATTTGTATAAATCCAAAATTTATAATTATTCGTTTCATTTATGATGGAAAGCTATTTCTCTCTTTCATAGATTAGCTTATTGATCTAAAATTTATGTTAAACTCATCTTTGAAATAGATGTGATTTAGCTTACACTCACTGACAAATCTGGAAACCTGAAATATTTTATACCTGACATATATTTAATACAACAAATATATATTTTCCATTTAATATTCACTATTTATTAAATTTAACAATGTATGCGTTATAACCTGATATCTTAAAGCAAATTTTTTTTAAAAATTAAAGTTTCTTCCTTGAATAAAATGTATCGAAAAATAAAGTTAATTGTTGTAATTTGATCGTAGAATAATTGTAACAGCTTATTATATATTATCTGTTTCAGAGATATTAAGACCTATTTATGATACTATTATAAAAAATTTAAAATAGCCTGAAAATTTGCCATGGTTGCAAAATTAATTTAGTAATTATTAATTAATTTATAACATGGATGCTGTAAATTTAATAAATATAATTTTAGATATAATAATAAATATAATATTTTTTTTAATAAAATCTATACAAAAATAAAGCTATTTTTTCTGGATTTAATAAAAATTATAACTTAATTTAGTATATTTTTTAAATAAAATATATAGTTAAGGAACATGAAGCTTTATAAGACTTGCTTACATTTATTATAACTAATATTCATTTTAGATATTAATTTAAGCATTTATTAAACTCTAATGTGGATGTGTTTAATCGTAAAGCTCATTAAGTGTAAGTTATAATTTCTTGATTGAGTAAAACATATCGCAAAATAAACTTAATGTTTTCAATTCGATGATGGAAAACTTATTCTAAATCAGCTGTTTTGGGGATATTAAGTCCTTCGATTTTGAGATAGTAGCATTGAAACGTTAAAATTGCCAAAAACATAGCTAGTAGGTAGTAAAGCATTTCTTTTTTAAACTTAAATTTAATAGCTACATAATAATATTTTTGACTATTTTCTTGATTTACTAAACTTATAGCTTAATACAGGTAGTATTTTTATTGATTAAACTATGTAGTTAAATATAAATTATTCACCATCAGTTAAATTATACATATAGATCAGAAATATAGTTATTGTTTGATTTAAAAACAAATTTAAAAATAAAATTAATAGTTTCGTATTAATATAGAATTTGAAAAGATTAGTTTATTATCGTTACTAATGTAACTATGATTCCAAATTATTCTTAAATATTCTATTTGTGGTTTCAAAATTTCTAAAACGCTTTAACTCGTAGTTAGTTAAACAATGTTTAGTATAAAACTTTGAACTGAAAAGTAAAAGTGTAAAGGAGAATCAGCTGGTTGCAGAAGTCAGGTATTTATAAAGTTTTAATACTTACATTAAAAAGTGTTAATTTTACATTTTAAGTACCCATTTAATTTTCCGAGGGAATTTTATTTATTCAGATGGAATCAAATGCAAAGTATTTATCATTCCATTTTTTGTAACCACTTTAGAGGAAGATACAATTTTAATTTTATTTTACGTATATTTAAATTATAAACGCATCACTAAAAAAAATATTATGGTAACTTATAAAGGAATGAATTTAATTACTAAGTTAATTTATTAAGAATTAGATTGAAAATAGCTTAACATTAAAAAGATGGATAAAAGCCAATTTGACCCCTCTCGTTTTGTGTTGTTCTGTAACTCACAAAATTAACTTACTGAAAGTTTTAAAAATTTCTGACTGCTCAGAGCTTGAGCAAATTTAAATACTTATTTAATAATCAATGAGTAAGCCTTAGGGTAACGCATATATAGAACCTTTTGACCTCGAATGACGGGGGGTTAAGAGTGGCCCCTTAGGTATTTTGGTATGTATCCTATACACCCAGTCAGTTTTGGGTGTAAGATAACTCTATGGTCTACGTAAGGTATCCCAGTTCCATTAAAAAAAAAACAAAAGTGTTCAAATATATCTATAGTTACCTTTCATAGAGAAAAAAAAATCTAAGAAACTAATAAGCTCGTACAATAAAAAATCCGTTATTCCATTTAATAAAATATTTCCGTTAACCAAACCGAATAAAGTAACATAGAATTCAATTGATAATTCTTTAATATGTTTCAATTAAATTAATTATGATTATATTTTTAGATTTTGGAAGTGTAATTGCACTCAAACAATTAGAGAAGAGTCAACCTGACCCTTTTAATCATTCTACGTATACAGTATGGTTTAGCCTTTCTGGTGTTGGAATGTTATTTTTTTGCCATAAATGTTATAAATTAAATAAAAACAGCTAAAAACTAAAATTTTATTAACATGAATACTTCGTTTATTTTTTTTCTTTCAAATTGAACAAAATATGCAAATAAAATTATTAAGAAACAAGAGTGACTGCTGAGAAGATAATTAAATTGACTAACTACATGTCAAAAAAATAACATCTCGCCTATAAAAAAAGAATAGCACTACGCTAGTACACTGAGACAGTACAGTACTGCATGCACAGCATCCAAATAATGTATCCTACGACTATTTAATTTTATATTAAAATATTGTGACTTTTTGAAGTTTTATATGCTATTTATTGTTGATTATAAAATTGTTAAAAGCAAATAATAACTTCACGTCTATAAAAAAAAGAATAGCACTATGCTAGTACACGCATACAGTATAGTACTGTATACCGTATCTAAATAATGTATTTCTGGAGTATTAAATTTTTATGTAAAAATAAGATATTTTTTGGAGATTAATTAATATTATTATATATATTTATTGATAAAAAAAACTTGCTAAAACAAAAAATAAAATTTATAAAATAAGATCAAATGTCGAATCTCATAAAGAAAAGTTAACTTTTCTTTCCCTGACACTAACTTTCCCATTTCTTTCACGAATCCGATTTCTTACTGTTTCTAATGAAATTAGAATACACAACTTATAATGAAATAGCAAAGTATTTGTACGATTAGTTTCTTACCCCTTTCCTATCTCGTGTACCAGGTTTGAGCGACAGTTGAATACTAATCTAATACAATTTTTCCTGAGAGAGAGAGAATGAATTCTCCTCAGACCTTCTAAGTTGGGTCATTTGCTAAAGGATATTTTATTGATGATAAAAAACGTGTGACATACTTTCAGAAATTAAACAAGCATAAAATAGTGTTTTCATGAATGTTTCACATTGAAATGCATGTGAGCAATAATAAGGGCAATGCTTCAAAGATATAACCTCTAAAAAGGTATAATATATTACATATTATTCATTATATATTAAAATTGTTTATATAGATAGTATGCATAAATAATTCATAACATAAAAACCTCTCTTTCTCATAATATAATTTTTTTTTTTAACTGTAAGCGTTATTATACACAGAAAAAAAATATTCTGGTGAAATTACTGGACTGTATAGCAAAGACCAGTTCTGGTTTACAAAAATAAATTTAAAAAAAACATAATTCCTTATTAATGAAACCCTTCATTTGGTAATTTTTTCGTTCATAGTTCATATATTAGCGGTTTACCAAAAGCTCTGGTTTTTAAAATTATAGTTCGCATAATCACACATTTAGTAAAAGAGAAAAAACTGAAAAATAAATTTAACCGAATAAATAGTTTTTATTCCATTCTCTTAAGCATCATGATAAATTCATCACTTATTTTATTCTTAAATAGTGTTGACATTTTAATACTAAGGATCAGAGTGGTTAGTTTAAACGTTACTCAGACTAGTTATACAAAATTTCATTAATATTTTCTATTAAATAATTTTTTATCCTCAATCATTTTCGACTTTTGGCATTTATTTCATTGTCCATGTAGCCTAGTTGTATCGATGAAATTTATTTAAACTAAGTTATCAGAATTAAAATGATTTTAATTAAGTCACAATACAAGGTAAAAATTTTCACTTTGATTTAATTAAAATTAATTTGCTACAGTTAAGTTAAAAATTAAAAAAATCGCCATCTAATTTTCTTCACATTTAAGAACAAAAATATATATTTATTGAAACAATTAATGTAACAAAATTTTAAAATCTATATACAACAAATTGCATTCTTTAAAATTCAAAAATTTATTATTAAATTTATTTTACACATTTTATGGAATCATTTTTTTCATATAATCTTATTCTAAATTTTCCTAAACCGTCGTTGAAACTCATCGTTATTCACTATTTTGTTTCAAGACAAGTGTTCTATTGTTTCTTTACCAGTTTATCGATTTCTATTATTTCCAAATCTTTTGTAAACATGCATTCTATTTTTGACAATGCAATCCATCATTTTAATTATCTTTGCTTGTCTACACCCATATCGATATTTGAAATAACATGTTAAACTTTCATCTCGTGAAATATACTTTAATTATACATCTCGACTGTTTTAGTTTTGAATCAAATATAAATCAATACATCATAATATATGTTAATAAAGCAGTTTTCAAATGATACCTTTTAGTATTTATTGAAAATACTATCTTTTTTTCTTCAATTTTTTTCCTTCGTATTATTATCCACGCAACGCTTTTTTTTTATAACGAAACAGTCATGTTTTACGTTTACCAAAGAAGATACATTAAAGAAATTACGCTTTGAAATGATGTAACTGTTGAAGAGTTGAAGTGTGGTTCGTAAAACATTAACAGATTATCTTTGTTACTCAAACAGTGACATTTTACTTGAGCAGTGACAAGAATTCCTTACTTTTGGGCTATTCATTCAATGTTTTAGTGGTTTTTTTCTCCATGAAACTCCAATCGTGGGTGAGTTTTATCAAAAAATTCTCCACAAATGCTAGTTTGTCCAAACGCTAGATCTAGGAATTCCCATGTCTTCAGGGTTGAGTTGAAAATTACAAAATTTGGCAGAGAAAGTACACATATACATATTTAGTACAAATATGCAAAAATAAAGCTATATTTATATCACAAAATAATACTTATGTGAAAGAACAATATTGATATGCTTAGATAGCTTCAACTTTACAATGTCTTAACTATTTTTCCATCCATTTTTTTTTCGTTTATACAATTTTTGATCAAAAACTCACAATTTGGCGGATATCAAATAAAATAAAATAAAAGTGTGACAAGAGAGAAATAGGAACTCACATATTGTTCAAAATATAATATTAGCATTCTTATATCAAATAATTTTTCGTCCCTGAATCAAAAAATAAAATTTTAGCTATAAATATCAAATGACATTTCAATTTCCAAATTAATATTGTTTTCATGTGCTGATAAATGTTAAAAATTTTCACTTATTCGACATTAGTAATAAATAATTTAATTTAATTTTAATTAGTTTCAAATAATTTCACCCATAATTATTATTATAGTTATATTCACAAATGTCACATAGTCGACTTTTAATTTAGAACATTGTTTCAAATTGATATGTATTTATTTTTTTTTGCAATTTTGTACTTTGTTTCTGAGCTACTAATACTTCCTAGAGCAATGTTAACACATTCCGAAAAGAGAAGGTTATAAGTTTACTACTTTATGACAAACAGAGGGAGTATATAAATTATATTGCATAAAGTTGGCATAGTTTATACAGAGCACCTTATTTTATTAGATCCCCTTTGAAATATTCAAGAAAATTATAACGAAAATACTACTGTAAAATGCAGTTTTTATGGTATTATTAAACTCTTACTTTAAATTATATATAAAAAAGTAGTCTATACTTTAATGGAGGGCTTTGGTACTGCCATCAGGACCGGCTTGCTAATATATTTTATCAGATTTTTATATGATCAAGATTGTGTAGCAGGTTTGCACAAGGTTTACTTATTGCCTTGTTAAGCATGTTTTCGAATTTCATACATTTGCAGGTCTTTTTTTTATTTTATTCCTTTTGTCTTTCACTCACCTTACATTATACATATCACAGTAAAAACTATAAGCTCCTTGTCTGCTACTACCTCTATTTTTAGCAGAAATATTATATTAATAGCACATACGAGTTACTAAATTGACAAAATATTTACAAATGGTAGTTACACTTCGAACGTCACAAAAAAAACATATGAATAATTTTGAAATGACAATTTAAATACAATGAACATTGGAAATCTTCCACTGTAATTAATATCCTACCATAATTCGCATTTTTAAGGAAATTCAATATATGGCATTTTATAAAATACACATTGCAACTGCACATCATGGATCCAATGTTCGCTTATTACATTATATTTATTGACTTATCCTTTATGATGAGTTAATGGAAATGTTTGTTTTTTATATCCGACTATAATTTAATTTAAAATTTTAACGCAAATTCAAATTATGTCATTTTACACATAATACGTATTAAATCTGTGCATAAAGGATCCAATGCTTGCTTATTACAATGTACTTTCACTTATCTCTTATGATAAGTTTATGGTATTTTGTCATCCATTAAATTTTAACTTAGTGTTATAATATTTAAAAATTTAATCAAATGAAGGATATAACAATTAATAATTCAATTTAAATCACAATGCATATTATTTCAAGGTTTTTTTTGTAAAGCACTTACGTTTTTAATTATACATTCGAAAGAAATGATTTACATTTTTATAGCTTATTCCCTTCCTTTAGTAATGATTTTCATTTCATTAATACATAATTTTCTTTCTAACTAGATTGTTAAAGTATTTTAAACATTTTAAGATATTTTGTTTTCCGAATAAACCATTTATAAGCACATTTTCCTCAGTAGCATACAAAATTACGAGAAATTTTTCATCAGTGTTATGACATAAAATATAAGATTGATTGCACTGTCTGCTACTCAGCATTATCATTCACTGGCAGTTTTTTATACGTTCTTATGGTTCAGGAAACTTTAATCGTGCGTGGACAATATGTTCCATTTGAAGAAAACACTTTCTGCGGTTTTGAGAAAGTTGGCTATCAATCTTCTTTTGAGCTTTACATATATGTTTTTTTGGCTTTTTTCCCAACTTTTCTCACAATGAAAAGTCTTTTTAAAAGGGAAGAAACTATATTGGAGATAGATATGCCAATTATGAAATTGTTTTTAGTCCGTAGGTTCCGGACACTCAAGAAATTTGAAACTAAAAATGCACAAGGCATTTATCTTTTTAAACTCCCCATTGTTTCAGTTCAGTAAATATTAATTCCAGCCCAGCAGTTTTAAATATTTTTAAATAATTAAATTCGTAGCGAACTGTTTTACAATAATGTATCATCGTAATAATTTTAAGCAAAAATATCACAACTTTTCTATATAAATTGAGAAAAAAACCATTTTGGATAGTATGTATTCAGCAAGATTTAATAATTGGAATGTAGTCTACAATAAAAGAAACCTTATAAAAGTGATGCAAATTTATTTGAAAAAAATATACCAACCATGATATTCTTCCCTTTAATTGTTGATCGATTGACATAAACTAGCAATGATTTTTTTTCCCTGAAACTAACAATGCATGTGACATTCTATTTTTTTTTTTTAAATTTAAATAATTTTTTATTTAGTATGTACAAAAACTATTTTATTAGCCACAAAAAGTTTTTGACGATGTAGCTTACATAGAACTATTTTAACATAAATTTATCAACTTCATAATTACGGGCAAATTCATAACTTTTATTGAAAACGAAAATATAGTCATTCTTTTAAAATATGTCAGGAGTAATATTTTATAAATTTAAACTCATTGTTCCTAACGCTGTTTAAAATATGAAATTTAAGATAATAAAAAATATGATATACAGTTTCAAATCAATCTTTTCTTTGAATCAAAATATAATTGGTTTTGAGATATAAAAATTACTCTTTCAATAATTTCAGAAATTCCATTATTAGAACAAAGACTTAGATCAGTTTTATTTGTATAAAGTGCTCAATTTCTACTTTTCATTTCTTCTCAATTAAGTTTTTTTCAATTTTTCGTTGCCAACACGAGAAAAGAACTGACTTTTGTGACAATATATACGTATCAGTGTTTTATTTTATATAATATAATATAACGTAATGTGATGTAATGTAGTGCAATACGGTACAATACAATGCAATACAATATAGTGCAATACAGTACAGTACAATACAATACAATGAAATACAATACAATACAATACAATACAATACAATACAATACAATACAATACAATACAATACAATACAATACAATACAATACAATACAATACAATACAATACAATACAATGCAATGCAATGCAATGCAATGCAATGCAATGCAATGCAATGCAATGCAATGCAATGCAATGCAATGCAATGCAATGCAATGCAATGCAATGCAATGCAATGCAATGCAATGCAATGCAATGCAATGCAATATTATATAATATATTTTTATTGTTCTTTTTAGGATTAATAATCCCAAAAAATCTGCTCAAAATCTAAGGCATTTTTCGCTTGGTCTTGAAAAATGAAGAAAATAAGATGGTTTTACTTGAGATTACATATTTACAGGGTTTTAAAATCTTTTCTGCAAACAGGAAACAAAATGAATCCATTGAAAGAAACTAGCTCCACATTGCACTGTACTATATTGTACTTTACTGTACCTTAATGTACTGTACTGCATTGTATTGTATTGCATTATGTTGTGTTGTGTTGTACTAATTTAACTTTAATGTTCTCTGTTAAGATTTCCAGCTTGAAAGAGAAAAAGTTTAAAACGTTTCTTGCCTGATCTATCTGGAAAAAAATGGTTTTACTTGTGGTTAGCTCACATTTTACGGCAATTTCAAAATCTTTCCTGCAAACAGGAAACAAAATGAATAAGTTGAAATAAACCAGCTTTATTCACAAACAATCACTCCTACTCGTTTTTTTATTCCAGTAAATTTTCATTGTGAAACAGATTTTTCGAGAACTGAAATCCAATCATTTTTAATTCAAAGTCTTTTCATTATATTATATTATATTATATTATATTATATTATATTATATTATATTATATTATATTATATTATATTATATTATATTATATTATATTATATTATATTATATTATATTATATTATATTATATTATATTATATTATATTATATTATACTATACTATACTATACTATACTATACTATACTATACTATACTATACTATACTATACTATACTATACTATACTAATCTATACTATACAATACTATACTATACTATACTATATTATATTATATTATATTATATTATAATATATTATATTATATTATATTATATTATATTATATTATGATATAATGTAATATAATAATATTACTTTACTGTTCTCTTTTAGGATTTTACAATGTTTTAAAATTGGCTTAAAAGAGAAAAAGTTTAAGACATTTCCTTCCTGATCTTGAGAAATGAAGAAAAAAAAAGGATGGTTCTACTTGAGATTACCTCACATTTTACAGCAATTTCAAAATCTTTCTTGCAAACAGGAAACAAAATGAATCCTTTGAAAGAAACCAGCTCTATTCACAAACCTTCACTCCCTGCACTTCCGCTTACCCAGTAACTTTTCATTGTGAAACAGCTTTCGAGAATTGAAATCCAACCATTTTGAATCCAAAGTCTCCTTTTTATTTTTCTGAAAAATACTAAAAACTTGGGAAGTCAATCGTTTTGAATGGTTTTAAGAAAGAAATCAGTGGAAACTTGTGTTTTTGCTAACTAAATAGGATCATGTAGACATTTATTTCGTTGAATTTACTTTACATTTCAGAAACAAATGAAAAGTTTCTAAAATTTACTAAGACTTTAATATATGAAAAAAATATGTGTATATATATGTGTAAAAATATAAAATTTAAATGCTAGTAATTCAAAATTATAAAATTATTACTAGTTAATTAGTTAATATTTTAAATGCAAGTTGAATTAAATAAAGAGTTGAATTATACTTGCAACGGCTTTTAATATTTGGAATTCATACATTTTGATTCTGAAAATTGGTATAGCTATCTAATTAATTTCTTGTTTTAGAAACAGAAAAAAAAATATTGATAAATAAATCAATTTTTGCAGTTTTAAAAAAGAAACACTGTAAAAAAAGAGTTTCTCAAAATTGAGCAAAAATGTGTCAAAATATTCGAGTTAGAAAATACATGTACTTATTATTGAGTACAGTACATACTCAAAAGAGTATACAATTACATTGATTTTACACTATTACCATTCTTGTTTAAACATCAAATTACTCACATTAAATACATGATGTGTCATTTTTGATACAATGCAATTTTCTCAAAAATGAGTATATGCTGTTTTGAGCATGTTACTATACTTAATAATGAATGCATTGGGTTTTTATATTCAACTATATATGTTTCGGTGCTGTTTCGAAAAATTTTTGCTAATTTTGTAAACCCTTTTTGCTTGAATTAATTTCTTGAACTCTTTTACTTGAATCTTTTTTTTAAAAAAAAAACTTGAATTTTTCCATAATATAAAAGATAAAATAGAGGTTTTTCTCATTAAATTTAATTTAAATTTCACAATTCCAGGAAATTATACTTGAAATTTACTTAAATTTTTAAATATTGAAAATGAATTATGATTTTAAAGACTTAATTTTAATTGCAGCTTTGTTTTCCATCTAATATAGTAAAATTCCGATGAAACTGTCATTTTAGAGTTTGTCATTATTAGAAAATGCACTTATTTAATGTTGAAAACATCAAAGAAGACTTATAAAGTTATTTTAATGGACAGCAAGATTTCTGAAAACAGTAGAAAAATTCATATTTATTTTTTGTAAGGAGAGAGTTAACTTGAACATTTGTCGCTGAAGCTTATTTTCTTTTTTTAGAAAAGGAATAAGAAAAGCAAGATAGAAATATGGTGAAATGAAACTCTTTTTCACTATTCTGTATTCGTACCAGAAATGAGTAAAAATGTCTTATATTGATAGGTAAAATAAGAGTATTATATTGCCTATTAATATAATACTCTTCCTTAAGCTGAAAAAAATGTTTTTATCAACAACAACAAATTTTCACGGAAATATACGGTTAGTAAATATTAATTTGTTATAAACGACATAATTTAACTTTATTTCTAGCTTTAAAACTATTAACTTTAAACTATAATTTAAACTTCATTATTACCATTTAACATTACACTGATAAAAATTTCACAAAAAAAATTGCTTAAATAACAAATTGTAATTTTACAATATTCAAACAAAACAGTTAAATAACCAAGAATATGATGATAATCAAACTGTTAACTTAACTGCTTTCACCGAATACGGTTAAATAACTAGAGGTTTATCGTAGCAACCTCTAAGCCCACCTAATGAAGATATTTAGTTCCTTGCTGACGAATCGATATTATAGTTAAAGGAGCCAATTTGTCAATCTCGTGGTGGATCTAAATCTATAACCGTCAAAACGAGGATCGGAGTTAGGGTTAACACCGCAGCATTTCCTCCATTCTCTTCACAAGAGCTTGCAGTGCCTAATTTGTGACCTTGTTACGATATTTTCATTCACACCCAGATGACAGCCCTCTAAAGCTGCTAAACTATCTCCAATGTCCAGTAAACCATACTAGTTCTTAACCATTAAGTTTCTTCATCATACTAGCTGTTGACGATTTCAAATGACGGACTGTAAACGCAAACAAATGTCCTTTACCATAAAATGTATGGTTGAATAGATGGACAGACTTCAGCTGATTTTTTTTACAATAATTTTAGTAAAATATTTGAAGTTTGCTTTGAAACTTTACATAACAGCGGATTTTTCGTAACATGCTTTATTTCTTGCATCCATCTTTTTCAGTGTTTAAAATGACTGGCCAAAAAGTGATGAAAATCAATCTTATTTCTTTCTTCAAATAGTTCAAAAACAACGGATAATCTTTACTAGCATGCAATAAGAGTAGTGTTTGATCAAAATAGCTATAGCATGCCTGAAGTTTGCTAAGTTCAATGTTTTACTATTATGGTATGGCATTATTCATTGTATTGAATACATTCTAAAAAAATGAACAAAAATACAGGTAGTTTCTAATCACGGAAAATTTCATGAATAAAGAACTACTTTAAGCCAGCATATTAAGTTCTGTGAAATTGAAAATATATATATATATTTATACTTTACAATGAAATTTATTTTACCTTTTTACAAACTTTTAAAATTGTAAAATAATAATAATAATAGTTAAAAAAAAAGATTTGATCGTCATTGCAATATAACAACCATTTGCTTTTCAGCAGCTTAAAATTTTTTTTACACTTGTCTAAAGCAAGGTATATAGAAAAAAAAATTAAAAATTTTACTGACCAGTAAAAAATATGGTTTCGGAAAAGAGAAAAAAAAATCCGGTGAAATTTTCCAATTCTGTCTTTTAATATGTCATAAATTATTGTCTGAACATAACATATTATCTTGAAATTAATGTATTAAATTGATATACTGTTTTGAAAATGCAATAATATATCAAGTATCAAAAAATATATCACCGAGACATTTAATATCTGTGTATTAAGAAAGTGACAGGTAATATATACCTTTCCAACAATTTATAGCTAGGATTGTTTTTATAGATTGTACTTTAAAGGTAAAATGTGTTTTTAGCAATATATAACGCTTGAAGTATTAGCTTCTTTTATAACAGGGGTTAAGAAGATTAAGTATTTGTTGGTTTCCAAAGAATAACGAGGTTTATTCAATTTTTTTTTCGTTCTTCCAAAACTTTTATAGCTTTCTTTAAATCTCTCAATAAAGTGGATGAGAGAAATTTAAAAAAAAATATATAGGAAACTTCAAAATTTATTTTCTCTTAAGAAATCTAAAAAAAGGCCATTGACTGAATTTAAGGCCCTTCAAGGGAATTTTAAAGTTTCTGATAAAATCTGGTTATATTTAAAATTATTTATTCATAATTAGAATATTCTAAAATTGTTCCAAATTTTTAAAACGAAAATGGTTCTGATATTTATCAAAAAAATCTAATGGTTGGGAAATAAATGCAAAAAAGTATTATTTTTGCTTAGATTTTGAGAATTTGATTTTAAAGCAATTATTCATAATTCTTTTATTTTAGACATAAAGTAATTCTTTCATACATTAAGTAATTCACACATAAAATAAATCAGAATAATTAGAAATCTGTATGATTTTCGGGGATTCAATTTTATATTTTTAATTATACAAATAATTACTTCAGTGCAACTAAATTTTATTCCATACGCAAAATATTATATTTAAAACAAAACAGTATTTACTTTGTTGGAGATAATTAATTTGCATCATAAGTGAGTTTAACGTTTTCATTTCTAAGCAAAATGCTTAAGAAATGCTTTAGCTTGCTTAAATGAAGATTGCCATCAAGTTGAAATACGAGTTGTGCTAGTATTGCTGCTGAAAGAATGTGTATTTGCATATTTACACCTTTTCTTAGTCCAAAACGCGTGTTTTTTGAGTTGTGCCACAATTGCAGCCCGTGATTGATATTTGTTTTATTCAGAACAGCTTTTTCACTTATGTTAGGATGATTATGTTATATTATGATCTTATAGATTGTTTTATATTATGTTTGAATTTTTAACTATTAGCTTCCAATAACACACTGTTAGAAATTTCTCGGAAAAAAGTGGCTAAATAACAATGTATTTAATTGTCATTTTACCGTGTTGAAAAAAAAAAAACAGTCAAATAACCATAAATAAGATGGTATTCAAACTATTAACTGTGAGAAAATCCGTTTATTAACTACTTTGAATGTATGGAGGTAACCTTTGAGTATGGAGGTAACCTTTAAGAACGAGCAACCTCCATCAACGACCATTTTACTGTGGAACGGAGAGTAGTGACTCCTGAGAGGTTTTACTGGTGCGACTGAATACCAATTACCTACTTGACACCAAGTAGGAAAGCGATTGTAGATTTATACCATTTTGATGCACCCTGTTTTACCGATGAGATACAGTATAATTTTACACAGTTCATATGTTAAAAATTTGCTTTTTACTCTTGAGAACAAAATTGTAAAGTAGTTTGTATGCTGAATTATTAAAATTTGTTAAACTATTAATTGAAGCAACTATATATTCACGAAACTAATATTTAAGATCTCACAGTTTTTTTAAAAATTATTTTCAAAGTCAAAGATAAAAATATTTAAAAAAAAAATATAAAATCAAAAGAATGAATAAAGGAGTTATACATTATAGAAGATATGAAAATACATGAAAAGTAAGCACGCAGAACTTTTCATTAAATTATAGCTGCATAGACTCTCTGCCTTTTACTTTCTTATTTGCTTGTACACTTAATGTCGCAACAATATATTAAAATTTATGAAAATGTTTATCATTAAAATAACTTTTATTGACTAAAATTCGTTTTATTTATAAAGAAAAAAACTTTTCCTTATAAATCTAGAAGAATATATTTAAATGTTTTTTATTGGATTAAATATTTATTTTTTTAAAAGATATTGACTTCGAATTCATAATACATTCTTAAAATAAAATCCAGGGCATCAAAAAAAAGTAAATAATAGTAGAAAGGCAAATTTCTCTGCTGAAATTGCATACCCAATGCATATCAAAGAAACGTCGCATTTTATTTAATATTTATATTTCTGAAAAATTTTAAATTGAATGGAGATCTTATTTTCGAATTTATTTCTAAAGAAAAAAATTCGAATCCCTTACATTATCCTCAAGTGTACGATGTTCGACTAGCTTTGAAAGTATGGAAAGAATGGAATGTTCTTCTCAATTTATTGAAAAGCCGATCTTGTCAACCAAATCTCATTCTATGCACTTTGTGTTCTGGAGTAGACTTTTATATCAAAATAAGAAAAAGTATTCAAAATCTTCACGTTAAAAATTTACTTTACAGAAAAATAAATCGTATAATAAGCAAAGGTCATATAAAAGACAAAAGGTCATATTTAAATTGTTATATTGGATAATCAAGTTATATATCTTTAGTTAAATTGTTTTGTAAAGTAATTTTAATAGCGGTAAACTTGAAATTCAGTAATTAGTAAAGTAGTAAACTGATTTATATTTAATTGCAAAAAAAAAAAGTAATACCGTATGAGTAACGAATTTAAGTAAATCTATAAATCAAATTTTTCTAAATACATTTTCACCGAAATAACTGGATTACGAAAAATATAGAGTAAGGCTAGAATATATGACCATACTTTTTTTTCTTTTTCAAATCTAAATAAAAGTACTAAGAATAGAGATGCAAAAAACTCATATGTATAATTTAAATTTTCTGGAATATACTTAACATATTATGAACAAAGCATAAATGAACATTGAGAACAAAATATGTTGAAAATTGTTTGAAATTCATTTAAAAAGTGGAAAAATTTCTCCTCACTATCATGGTAAGATGGCCCTTATAATATAGTAAAAGCAAAATGAAGTTGAAACCTTAAAATCAACACATTGCATACAGTTTACTATGAAAAACTTATGATAAGCTGTTAGGAATGAATTTTATCTTGAAAAATAAGTAAAACAAAGACCCAATAAGTAAAATCTAATGCACAGATTTAATTAATCGCTTTCTAAAAGACTACATTTCTAGTCAACTACATTACAACAACACAAACTACATTGTTCACAACACAAACTATTGACCGAAATTTCTAAAGTTTGTACACGTTTCATGTAGTTTTTGCATCACCTTATACGCATCATTAAGTCATAGCCTTTTGTTTATGGTTTCTCCACTGTTATGAAATATGAAATTTTTGTAAGGATTTCTATAGTAATAACGGATACTCATTTAATTTTGAGTGCGTCGAATCAGATAATTTGTAAAGTTCTATAGAGTAGTGTATAGGATTCAATCATATTATATGTTAGGTCTGTGGGGTTTAAATGTACAGTCCTGAAAAAATAATTATTTCAATACTGTAATAAAAATGCTAAGAATTTCTTTTTATTAGATTTTATTTTGTCTCAGATTTCATCTTAAAATTACGAAACGAAATTCAAACCGAATGATACTATTAATGGACCTAAAAATTTTATAACAAGATACAGTTTTTTGGGGATAATTAGCTTGGCCTTGAAGACATATTTGCGAAAATATATGTTATGTTATTACCTTTGAACTTAATTCACTTGCTTTGTAGTAGCATTTCTAAACTTTTATTTTAAGTAACTAACTATAGTGGAATATCCTTAACTCTTAAAGAAAAGTTGTGCCTTACCACGTTAAGTACTGATATACATTTTATAAGCATTTATGAAATACGAACTTTTTAACTAAATAGTAGATTAAAATTAATATCAGTTTAGACAGCATCGTAATTTTTCACTAAATGATATGAAGTTCCATCATTTATGTTAAGTTTTATCAATTTTAGTAAGAAACAGTAACCTATCTTTAGATTATGTCAAAATTGTCAATGTTCAAGATTGGAGCATAAAAAATTTAAAATTATTTTTTTCTAAAAATTATTCTCATATATAGTCTGTCTATATTAAAAATTCGAAAGTGCAATCAACCCTGTTTCGAGCGCACAACTTAACATTTTGTTTTGCTGCATTAAGATTTAAACGCATGGATTTTTCTTTTTTTCAAAATTCTAATTTGTTCGAAAGTTATAGTAAAATGAGTAGCCTTGTTTGCATTTTTTTACATTACATTTTGCTTTGATGTACAAAATCTATAACATTTAGAAACTTCGAGCGACAAGGATATGTTTAAAAAATTACAGAGAGTACCACTTAATAAAATATATATATATATATATATATATATATATATATATATATATATATATATATATATATATATATATTGCAGTAAAGTAGTGTAGCATTTCAATCCGTTTATTATAAATAACTATATAGGGGTTATATCTTGAACTCATAAAGAAAAAAACTTTTAAAACTAATTATTAGAATAAATATATTTATAGTTTATTGTGCATAGCAAATTTCAGTTAGAATAGCAAAATTCCATCATTGAACTAGAGTCTTATTAATTTCAGTAAGAAGCAAAATTTTTTTCTTTAGATTATGTTTTCAACATTTTTTTTTACTTACCCTACAACAGCTAAGAGTCTTGAATAAATAATACTGAGAAATCAAATTTCAAAAGAATGCCTCTTCTATGTGTTTCTAGATCGTTTAATTTCGCATTTGGGGCATGAAATATGCAAGCTAACGTTGCGTAAAGGCAGTCATCGGAAGTAAATGCATTGCGGAAATTCTTCTTTCGGTGTTATGAATAAGCAATGCAATTTTCCTATAGTTATGAAAACATAAAAGAAAAGATACGATAAAGAGAAAAGTTTTCGTAATGACTTTTTTCTTGTATGCTGAAAAGGAATATTCATATGTTGCTTTATTGATTCGTTTGAAGAAATAAATAAATAAAATAATGCATATTTTCATATATGCATATTTTCATATATGCATATTTAATTGTAATATGAATAAAAGTTATTAAATATGCGCTTCATATTTATATGTAGTTTATAAATAAAGTATGAAGGTATTCAACATTCATCCATTAATCTTAAAAGGTTATTACTGATTAAATCTTGTGTGTTATACTCCATTTTTTTTACAACAAGAAAGTGTGTGGGAGTATTACACTGAGGATGAATTCCGTTGTAAAGATTCGTTTGAAGAAGGCTTTAATGGCTATTTCGATACATCTATCGAGAAATTACTATGAAATTAGTTCCATTTTTTGCTACATTTAATTTTCACTCAGATTTTATAATTCCTAGCTGTAGCTTCTAGCATAAGGGAATTATTCAAAATATCAGCAATTTCATCTTTTTTCTTATTTGAAACAATTTCATCAATTCTTTAATTATTATACAGTTTTGTGGCGGTTGAATTTTTAAACGAAGTAAATAATAATAATCAATCACGTGTAATTATTATTGAAAGATAATTTTAAACTACAATAACACTTGATTCTGCTAGCTGAATACTCATAGGTAAGAAAAAATAATAAATACATATTATTTACGCTACAAAACAGAAGGGGATATACCTACATGTAGAGCATATAGTGGCTTCGTGAAATTTGTACAAACATTGAAAATCTTCGCCAAAAATGTAACAATATTTTTCGAAAATGATGATTTAAATTTATACATTAGAGTATGTTTAATTTTTTTTTTTACTTATTTTCCATGATAAAATTCATTTTGTGCAACTTATTGTGAGTTTTTCACAGTTAAGAGTATGAATGTGTTATTCTCTATATTTTATCTTTACTTTTTCATTTTGTATTAAATAGTAAACTCACCCTGACATTAAGGAGTGGGGTCCACTTATAAATTTTTTTCCAAAAATTTTTTTATATATTGATCATCCGTCTTCTAGTTCTGTTTTTGTTGTCATGCGCGCAGGAGTATGTCTAAAAGATTAGTCTTGCTTCTCACAACAGGGATCAGCTTTTAGCTTTCAAGGACAGGTACCACAGATTCTTCCATCCTGTATTTCGTCTGGTCCTCCAGTGACTCTTAAAATACAAAAAGAGAAAAGGCAAAACGGGCTAAAAATTATAACTGATATCTAAAAAATAAATGCTTTGGATTAATATCGTTTTTTTAGTTAATTAAAAAGTCTTTCAGGTCAAAAGTCAATCAGTCAATGCACATTCCTCCGTCTTTACACGTCTTTTGCTTTTTTTTAAAATATCTTTCGTCTTCTTCTTTCTTTGATGTCTTTCGTCTTGAACTTCTTTTGTCTTCTTTTACGTCAATCACCTAAATCAAATTAACTTCTTTAGCAAATATCTTTCCTCTTCTAAAACTACAGTCTATTTTTTTCTTGTCTTGGCATCAAATTCCGGACAACTGTTTACCGTACAACCATAGTTTTAGGTATTCTGCACATGTTGTTGAGCAGTTGGGTCCCTCATGATTTCCTTCTTTGACCACATCATACATATTTTCTTCTTTAACTCTAAATATTCTATGGGGACCAAGGGACTTTGGCTTCAGCTTCAAATGAGATCCAGTTTGAGTTTTTTTAATGGCAACTAAATTTCAAACTTCGTAAGACTTCTGATCTTTTCTTCTTAAATTATACGTCTTTTTATTTCCTTCTTGGATTTTAAAAATCTGTTGTTTTGCGTCTTTTCTCAATTTTTCTCTTTGGGCTTCAAAATGAGCTTGGAATTTAATTTCAATAATTTCTTTTAACTTTCCTAGTCCGTTATTATTACTTTTTGTACCAAAAAGTAATTAGAATGGAGTAGTGTCTATGCTTCTTTGATAGATTGAATTCATCGCTTGTTGAACTTTTTTTGTATGCTTGTACCATTCAGCTAGAGTTTCAATAGATAATTTTGAAATAATTGATATGATGGTCTTAAAAAAACGTTCAACTTGTCCTTTTGCTCTTGGTAAACCCGTTGTGATTAAATAATGTTGAATATTTTCTTTAGAGCAAATAATCAGAATATTTGTACCTATATCTGAAATTATCTGGGAAAGACTTCCAAACGCAGCTTTTTGGACCCCTAATTTGACTATAGTTTCAAATGACGTTGTTGTTTATGTAGGATAAATCCATACAAACTTGATAAATGCATCCATTATTGTTAACACATATTTTTTTATGAGGGCTCTCCAAAGGTCCGAGATAATCAATGTGATAATTTTTCAAAGGCGTATCCTCTTCATGCAATGGGTGTAATAGTACTTCCTTCTTTCCTTGTTTACGATTAATCAGGATGCAATTAAACAATTTGCTATGATGATTTCTATTTTCTGTCTGAGTTTGGGTATGAAATGATTTAATTTATTTTCCCATTTATTTGATTCCCGATTGTCATTTCTCATGAGCCGTTCTTATAATTTCGCTTAGCATATTTTCTGGCACAACCACCAATTATTTAACATTAACAAATTTATATAAAATTTCGTTTATATCGCAATAATCTTCATAATTCGAAACTTTAAGTAGTTTTTTAACTCCTTAGCAATCTTATAAAAGTGCCTATTTTCTACTTAAGAAAATTATATAAAAAAATATATGTATGTCATATATGTATTCATATATAGAAAATATGTACTTATTTTATGTATGCCATATACAGGGTGATTCATAAAAGATGGGCAAAATTTTAGGAAGTGATAGTACACACCCAAGCAAACAATTTTTATCAAAGAATGCATGGTCGAAAACAAAACGCAAAGGTGCAGGCGCCTTTGGAAAGTTGTTCATGCAAACGTGAAAGCTCCATTCCTGTTGCGAGTTACCGCGCTGCGAGTTATTTGCACGTTATGGGAGGAAGAAGAGCTCGTATAAAAATTTTGGTCACGATTCATACATAAAAGCTGCTGATTCGAAAGTGCATTGTCAATCGCGGTAGTAGCGCATCTTAAGATATTGCCCTTCTCCAATAAGGAAAAAGCCGATATGCATTTTGTTTATGCATTTGGTTCCAGCAGAACTCAGCACTAGCTCATTACGTACGAGAAGTGCGAAACTATCTGGACGTTACCTTTCCAAATCAATGGATTGGGTGAGGTGGTCCTATAGCTTGGCCACCGTGCTCGCCAGATCTTTCATGTCTAGATTTCTTTTTATGGGTACAGCTGAAGGCTCTTATGTATGTCATTGAATCTGCAGAAGAACTTGTCGCCAAGCTTTCGGCCGCTGCAGGGGAAGTTCGCGACATTACTGGTGTGTTTCAAAATGTTCGCCAATCTTTTCTTTGCCGTTGTACTGCGTGCATAGCCGCTGTAGGCATTGTTTTGGACGCTTACTGTAATCGCATGCCATTAAATTTGCTTTTATAACTTAATTTCATCGTTGTATGTGTGTTTTTGCCTCATATAAGAACGTAACTTTTGACGCCCTCTAACGGTTTTGTGTTTTGTTTTTGACCATGCATTCAGAGGGCGTCAAAAGTTACGTTCTTATATGAGGTAAAAACACACATACAACGGTGAAGTTAAGTTATAAAAGCAAATTTAATGGCATGTGATTACAATAAGCGAAATCATAGGTATTAAAATGCGGTTTATTCGCTTATTAATTATTAATTAAAAGACATTATTATTAATTAAAAGACATAAAACAAGTTCCACGATCCGTTGTTATCCTGTTGGGGCTTCCAAAATCATTAATAAAATTTCCAAGATACCTTAATACGCATCTTGTTGAACAACTAGAACAGGGCCGAAGACAAGCAAATTTCGTTAAATTGTCTCCAGAAACCAACAGTTCTGTGTTACGATAAATAAGACATCGTAAATTAAAAAAAGAAAAGAAGCATAAACAAATTATCGTTCTTTTAATCCCACTTTGTAAGAGATATTTAACGTATAATTTAAATATATCTTTATTTAATCATATTCGAATCCAAACTGGACATAGAAACATAATAACTCAATACAATATTTACGCACGTTGCAACAAGCCATACTTATGCTCGCTCTTGAAACAATTAGCTGCTTACACACTGGAGGACCAGACGAAATGTAGGATGGAAGAATCTGTGAATCCTGTGCTTGAAAACTAAAAGCTGATCCTCACAACATGAGAAGCAAGACTACACTTTTATACAAATTCTGCGTGCATGACAACGAACACAGAACTAGAAGACGGTCTCGAACGGTTCTCAACGATGAAAGAAAGACACACGTGCTTTAAAGAGAAGTACTGACTATAATAAACTCTTGAGAATTTATTATTTGTATTGTCTTCATCTATGTTATGCGAATCGTCGGTATTAGTGTTACGTTATTTAGTAATATAATTTTGTTTACTTGGAAGAATTCCTTATTTTCATATTCTTACACGCCTCACCTCAAACTCAGAAGTGGGATAGTGAAGAAATTGGATATATTTAAAACAACTTAATTAATTTAAAATGACTTTTGATTTTCATCAAAATAAATATATTTTATTCTAGCCCACAGTAAGTAAGCAAATGTTCTTTCTGATGTTCTGATGAAACTTTCGATTGTTGTCAGCCTTACGAATTTCATTTCAGCTGCTATAAAAGGAATACGTAGACTTTTATTCATTAAAAATGATTCGTAATGATATTAAAAAAATAAGCATTGCATTGAGGAGTTAAAAAACAGATGAAATAAAACTTCTGCATAAATTTCTATTTGATTAATAAGGTGATCATTCTGACCGAAAACGATTAAGAAATTTTAATGGTTTTGTTTTCTCAATTGAAGGCGAAGAATTCAAAAATAATGTAAAAGATATTTTCAAAAAAAATCATACTTAACGAAAGAATAGCTATTTCTAACATTCCCAATTTTTCATTCGAAATAATAAAACAAAACTAGCTAAGAATATTTTGACCTTGTTAATGGATTTAAACTAACTTGCAGAGCTTGTGAATGGCGCTAAAGTGTCTAGCTCTGAGTCAGAATGAGTAATTACAAAAGTGAAAACGAAACTTCGACGCAAGCTAATGAAAATATATTAAATAAAAATAATAAAAGTGATTTTTCAATGCAGTGCAATATTAAAAATAAAAATCTTGATTCTTGTATAAGTGATAAAAAAAATTATTGTAGAAATTTTGAACTTCAAAATGTTGTTATTAATTATTATATCGAAAGTACTATTTCTAAGATTAATGCAGAATTGCATGAGAATATTTTCATTGGATCTAACATTTCGAAATATTTCAAAATTGTTTAATTTGTCTGATTTGCAAAAAATTATTTTTGCTGAAAGGTCTCTTTGTGGTAACGCTTCTTTATTTGTCAGAATTGTACCAGAATTAGATTCATTGCAAAAATTAAAAGAAGCTTAGATTGATGAATTTTCTTTTGAAATTAATTCCGATAATTTGCATGATCTTTTGTGTAAACGTAAAAAGAAGGATTCTGAGTACGATCAAGAATGTTATTTAAAGATGAAAGAGTTATGTAATTTCGGAAAAATAGATGCTGCTGCTTTTATGCATTATGTAATTAAGGGGGTTTACGATAAACAAAATTGTTTTGCTTGGCTGCAATAATCTGTCAGAATTTAAAGAGACACTTAAAGATCATGAAATAATGAAAAGTGATTTTTCAAAGAGTAAAAGTGTTTTCGATAAAAACCAAACAAAACATGACTTTGATAGTAAATATAATTCTTATGATAAAACACAAACAGAATATGATAAGAAATTAAAGTAAGAAAGGATGTTACAAATAGGAATAAAAATAAAAATGAATATATTAATGAAAAGATAAGGTATGAAACTTTTTACAATTGTGGTTCAAGAAATCATATTTCAAAATATTGCATACATAAAGATTAGGGTTTAAAGTGTTTTAAATGTGAACGCTTGACCACAAAGCTTCTCAGAGTTCAAAATTAAATGTGAAACCGAAGTTTCTACTTTAAATGTTAGTATAGAGCCAAAATTGTTTTTAATGGTAATAATTGATAACTTAACTGTTAAATCTTTGATTGATACAGGAATTCAAGCCACTTTAATCAGAAGATCAGTTTTTAATAAATTAAACCCAAAAGAACTATTTATATTTAATTCTACTCTAAACGGATTTGGTGATTCAATAGTTACTACACTAGGTTACTTCAAAGAAAATATTAAAATTGATGATTTAAAATGTTTTGTAGAAAATAATGTGATGCTTATGATGATATCTAGCCTTAATGTTTTAATGCAGGGTGAAACAATTATCAATGAAAAGGGTGTAACAATTATTAATGAAAAATGTATCACAGTAAAAAATAAAATCCAATGTTTGATGAAGTAAACTATTTGTTGATTTTACCAATTGATCTTATTACATCAGATGGGGTTAAAATAAATATGGATCTCAGTGTTCCTTATGTTTTAAAAAATACGTTACAACAATTAGTTTTAGATTATGTGCCAAATAAACTTTAAATATATATATATATATATAGAAATGAATATTTTGCTTAAAGATCAAGAACCGATATTTCATCAGCCACGTAGATTGCATTCCCCCCCCCCCCCGAAAAAAAAATAAGAAAGAAAACAGACCTTCTCATGCGTGCATAGATTACAGAAAATTAAATAAAGTTAATATGAAGGAGAGATTTCCTCTCTCATTAATTGAAGACATTTTAGATAGATTACAAGTCTCGAAATTTTTCAATACAATTGATCTTAGGTACGGATTCCTATATGTTGATGTAAATAAAGCTAGTGGAAAATACACTACATTTGTGACACATGAACGTCAATATCAATTCCTCAAAGTTCCCTTCGGACTCTGCAATCCTCCCGCCACATTTCAACGATTCATAAACACCATTTTCCGGACGTTGATTAATGAGGTTATTGTCTTACCATATTTAGATGACATAATTATTTTGTCTTCTTTCCTTGAAGGAGGTAATGAATGACTTAATCTGGTTTTGAATATTGCTAGTAAATATAGACTTAATACTAATTTTAAGTCCCATTTCTTGAAGAAACGTATTGAATTTTTTGGTTATGTGATAGGAAATGGAAAATATTTCCATCTACCTTAAAAACCAAACCAGTTTTTAACTTTCCAGTGCCGGCAAATTGTGAAAAAAATCATTGTTTTTTGGGACTAACCGCATACTGCAGAAAATCCATTCCAAACTATTCTACAATAGCTGGACCGTTGAGTGACCTGTTAAAAAAAGATCATTTATAGAAATTTAGCATTGAAGAAAGGAAAGCGTTTAATCAATTAAAATCTTTTTTAGCCGTAAACCCTGTTCTTTCAATATACAGGGTGTCTCAGTTAGGCGTTTCAGAACTTCTAAGAGGGTTAGGGGGCATCCTGACGACTCGAAATTATATAGCAATGTGGGGTCGGAAATGCTTTCCTGAAGCGGTGACGTACATAGAAGCATCATAAACCGTAAGGGAAAAATCGCTATAATAATACTTTGAAAAAATCATATTGCCTCCTCGGTCACCCGACCTATCATGTCTTGATTTCCGGGGTCATATGAAAACACTGGTTTATGACACCCCTGTTGACAATGCTGAGGAGCTGGTTGCAAGAATCGCAGTAGCTGCCGGAGAAATTCGAGATATGCCTGGAGTATTGCAGAATGTTCGGATGTCCATGCACCGGATATGTGAGGTGTGCATTGTAGCCGGTGGCAGAAACTTCGAACACTTACTTTGATCCATGTACCTTATGCTTTTTTCAATGTATTATTAAAACGATTTTTCACTTACGGTCTCTTTTCTTTATGGTGCTTCTGTGTGCGTCACCGCTTCAGGAAAGCATTTCCGACCCCACATTGCTATATAATTCCGAGTCGTCAGGATGCCCCCTACCCCTCTTAGAAGTTCTGAAACGCTTAACTGAGACATCCTGTATAATCCTAAATACGAAACTGAATTACACACTGACGCCAGTATGCTGCCATTTTAATGAAAAAACCTCCTGATGAGAAAAATTTTCACCCCACATACTATATGAGTAGAAAAATGACTGATGCTTTAAAAAAACAAAGTATTCCAAAGTAGGTGCCCAGAGGTCTCCTTGGCTCGAGGCCGCAGTAGACGAGAACAAACTGCCATTACTCGTTTCCTTAGTGGATATCTGTCTTTAATCACTTATAACGATGGTAATAAACACTTTGAAATCTGTACTAAGTGTTCTTCTGCCCAGGCCTCCCCTGACCACATTTTATCTTGTCTGGGACTTACCAGGCAGGACCTGGTTCAAGCTCCCCTGTTGGTGCTAGACTTTTTCAGAGTGAATGAGCTTATGGACCTGATCTAGTTCTGCTGATCATGGGGATGAGAACAACAACAAAAAGTATTCCAGTTACAGACAGCTCTTGCAATCGTTGAAGCTCTTAAGAAATTCTGCATCTACCTGTTAGGTATTCCAATCAAAGTAATTATTGACTATGCTACCTTTGAAAAAACTATATCAAAGCAAGATTTGTCAACATGAGTAGCTCGTTGGGCTCTTTTGCTGCAAAAATTCAACTACATAATTTAGCATCGTTCTGGGAATAAGATGGCACACGAAGACGTCCTTAGCCGATTTCCAATTAATATATTTTGTGTTACAGTGTATAATATTTTACCAAGACTCAGATCCACCCAAGATAAAGATACTGAAATTATGGCTATTAACCCCTTCCCTCTCTTCCCCGACAAAATCAGGGGGCGAACTTTCGTCTCCTATTTATTGTGCCCGTGATATTTCCGTAATAAAGCGTTAAAAGCAATGCAACAAAAGAGTTTAAACATATTCAGCTCGTGCTCTTTATTCTTGTGATTTTTTTTTATTTTTTATTCCATACACTAGATTTCAACACCAGACTATTTTTAATGTAACTGGAAATAGTTCATTTTAAACTAGATGTCAGCACTATCCAAACATATTTATTTGTGTTATGTATTTCGTATTCTTAGTTTAGTTACTCATGCAATTTGTGAATACACGTGGTTTGTGTTCCATGATAAATTATATTTTTAATATTGTGTACATTATGGAGTCAGAGTTACGTAGACATATATAGGACCTATGGAGTACATATGAATTTCAAGATGGAAAAATTGAAAAAGTGAAAAATGAATACATATATTGTATATACATATATGACATACATAATGACATATGCATTTATATATATATATATATATATATATATATATATATATATAGTTTTGTTTTCATTTAATGTTTAATAGAATTTTAAAATTTTTTTTAACGAATATAATGATGTTATGATGTTAAGTCATACATAATTGCAGGACTTCTAAGCCTCTATTATTTGATGATGCAAACAAAGGTATTGACAAGAACGAATTAATTTGTTATTTGCATATTTATTGATCACTACAAACTGTATATATAAATGTTTGAGATTAAACTTTGGTAAGATTATCATAAATTATATTATATTATTGTTTTTTTTTTATATTTTTATAAAACTAATTAACCTTATTTAATTTATAATATATGATTAGATAGTAATTTTTATTAAATAGTGAGGAAAAAATAAGAATATTCCACTGAATTAAAAATTTTATCTAAGGATGGCTATACACATGTAAAAATTGTTCAGAGATGAAGATTCTAAGAAGAAGTGTTATGTGTACGTGTTTTTAAGTGTTACGCCTAAAAGACTTAAGGCACGTTTAAGAGAAACAGCACAAATGATACACAAAAATATTCAGGACAGCTAAACTGCACACAGAAAATGCAAAGGAAACATGTTATCGCAATGAGTAAGACATATTATAATAAACATATCATCGCCACGGAAGACTTGCAGCAAATGCAATCAAGGGAGAAATACATAAACTTAGATATCAATTTCAGTTAATTCAGCAAGGCTGTGTAGCGTAGGTTTAAATGATCAAATATTTTGCCAGATACCTTTCCTGACCCCTGAAAACAAAAGGAAATGTCTTGCGTGGACTATTAAACATCAAAATCGGATCTTAAAACAATCGAACTTCTTTTTTTAAACCGATGAATTTAAGTTCGAATTTTTTGGAACAAAACAGCGATCATATGGTTGAAGAAAAGTTGGAGAAAGAATCGAGAAATTTGTTTAAATCCCACTTTGAAACATAGAGGAAGTTAAGTCATGGTCCTTGTGATTTAAGTGAAGGTAAAGTTGGAGATTTGAAAGATAAAATCAAGTATGGACAAAAAGATGGATTTTAATTTTATTTCTAATTTTCTAATAGTCGTTGAACAGCAGACTCAATATTTGGGTTTACGTCTACTAATGCTCAACTCTGTAACCGTGTAATTTTGAACCCAGTCAAGAAGACAAGGAAACTCCTTAATCCAGAATTTGGAGAAATTGCCATCGAGCGGGACTTTTTGATGGAACTAGCCCGCATTTGCGTTACATGGAGAAGAAGATCACGAGAAACTGCTATGGTTGCCCTGATGGCAAGGGGACATCACGGTATGATCCATCTACCACTGAGAGTATTTCAAGTCAGCAATGTGGCCGGTGCAAGTCTGAAAATCAATAAAGCAACATATTCAACAAAAAAAAAATTGCATTTAATATCTAAGTATATAATACATTACCACCTGGAACTAAAAGTATTTGGAGGGGATTCATTTTTTAACAAAATAGTGATACCGATCACACATCGAAATAGTGTGTTAATTACCTAAAGTTAAAAGAAAAGTAAAAAATTCTACAACTAATGTTACGGTTCCTGGGAAAGAAACTGTGGGACGGGTTGGAAGTTAGGTTCGAAAAATGACTCCAAAAAATATTTACAGCTTGTGGCAATGTTTGGGGAAATGCCTGGAAAAATCTTAGACTCAGAACATTGCAAAATTTAATGTCTCGAATGCCAAAGTTGCGAAAATCTAAAATATGTGCTAAGGGGGAAGGGGGTCACATGAATGAGAGTAAAATATAAGTTTATTTACGCTGTTATGTTAATAAATTATATTTCATGTTCATATCATGCTAAAATGTTATGAAATATTATTAAAAATAAAGTTCATCTTCCTTTTAGCTATATTTGCTTTATTATTGACAATTTATACCTTTGAGAAAATGTTTTGCACTTTAGTATATATATATATATATATATATATATATATATATATATATATATATATATATATATATATATATATATATATATACACTAGAGTGTAAAGAGTGCGAATTCGGCCAAATCGCGAAATGGCTAAGAACGCTGTAAATTGGCTGGCCAATGTCCGATCCTTTCTTGATTTCGGGAATTGGCCGGCCAGATAGCGAAGTGGCATAGGATGATCAGCCAAAGTTGTAAGAAAAAATTACTGGCACGTATTATTGGCTCTGTATAACCATAACTTCATTCTTTAAAAATTACTAGCTGCGGTACCCGCTGCTAATTGCGGTGGGATGTGGCCATTTGAGACAAAATAAAAAAATTAAATTTTTTAAATTATAATTTAAAAAACTTGTGTTTTTTTTATATTTTTAAATTAAAAAAGAAAAAAAAAGGGGCAATAATGCCAAACTAACTTTTTAATAGAACAAATATTTTATATATATATATATATATACATATTTAAAATGTCAGAATATCTTGTACTGAAATTTTTAATTTAAAATTCACCACTATACTCATTCTGGACAAATCTGAAGCCCCTATACCTCAAAATGCAAATCAACTGGAGTCAAAAATTAGATCTTCTCGAACTTAAGCAGTATGAATTCAAACTTACATATTCGCTTGATTTTCGAATATACGATTTTATATCTCGTAATAGTGGAAATTTTTCTAACTTAAAAAACCAGACCTAAAGTTCGTCGGTTGCATATAGTAACAAAATATAAATGATTTTATATTAAAGAGCGTGTAGCTAAAACATTTAACTGTATATATATCGATGGTAAATAATTGCACATAAGTGCTTTAAAATAAAGCATTATTGATCTGTGATAAGCTAATATACACCTTATTTAATTTTAAATATTTTTTTTAAAAAAAATCCTTGAAAACAGATAAAATCTCCTTATACGAAAAAAAAACATTTAAAAAAAAATTACCTAATATCCAAACACTATGTTAATGATCAATTAAAAAAAGGGATTAATGGCGCTAATTTGCATTCTTAAATTGCATATTTATCAAAACATAACAGCAAATAATCATAACAGCAAATTAATTTTTTAAAATTTCTTACGGTCAAGAGCAAAAAGAATGCATGTTAATTATCTTATACTTCTTTACTGAAAAAAGACATTTTAATTTTATTGGAAAAATGTAATTAAACTGTGCTATATTAAAATATAATAAACAATTTGCATTTTATAGCTTATATAAACTATTTCAATTCAAAATAAGAGATATTAAACTCATTTAAAGTTCTGACAACTCTCTTCCGGTGCAAAAGCTTTTACTTCATAAATATTATGAATGATTTTAAGAATTTCAAAGAAATATAGTTTCAAATTTAATGAGACCTAATTAACGCTATATTATATGCATAAAGAGTTAATTATTTATTTTTTTCATTTAAAATTCCATTTGTCTTTATTTTATCAATTAAACTACGCCACTTTAATTGAAATGCTATTCAAAAACTTGCAGAAGAAAGAAAACATTTTTTACTTTTTTTAAAGTATAATAAATGTAGTCTTGTATAATATCTTTTTTAATTATGCAAATATATATACATGCAATAATCGAATATATTTTTATAGGATTATTGCTATAAATTTAAAAAAAAAGAATGTGATTGTTGTCAAAGACCTGAAGACGTTGGGAGTCAAAGTGATAAGAGTAATTGTAATACCAAACCGTTAACCATGGCAAAAAAATTAATAAATTGAAACTTTACACCAGGAATAACGTTCGATCTACTGTATATTTTCAGATTATCTCCTTTTCTTGGATTTAGAACTTAATAATTTTTTTTTCTACGCCAAGGGGGGGATCACACTGGTCACTCTCCTTCTAGCAGTCTAGTAGAAAATAACTTTCATGTAAAAGTAATCAATAATTAAAGAGTAAGTTGCACAGGGACAGATAGACTGTAAAAAAATTAAAAGTTCACAGCCAAAAGTTCATAGTTCATTCATCGTAACACTGAGTTCAGTCGGGAGAGACAGTAAAGCAAATACAGCCAGGATGAATCTGGAGGTATCCATGTTCATTAAACATTTTAAAATTCTCGAAGAAAATCTATCATGGGCCCATTAAAAACCAAAGCTGGACCCGAAGCCGTCTGGTTGTTTTTAAAAAAAAATATTTGTCACCTTGTTTTTTTTGCTTTTTTTTTTGCTATTTTTTCGAACTGAAAACTATTTAGAATAATCGTGTAATCGGTATAATGAAGCAATAAAATGTTATCTCCATTTAAGTTAAACTATGCCCAGATATTACATTTTTTTTATTTTTATATTCACTATATCTTATCCTTATCTATTAAATTAAATAGAATTAAAACTTTCAGGCTACTTTAAACCCCCTTCGATCCCTTAACACTCTTATACGTTTTTTTACGTTTATGAAATAAGCTATTTTGTATTCTACACGTAAGTCGCTACTGGGTTCAAGAGAATCTCAGCGTCAAGTATTTATTTTTTATTGGTTAAATATAATAAAATTTTGTAGTTAAGTACTGACTTCAAAATAAATATTCTTGCAACATAATAAGTTTAGAAATCTTCCTTTTAAACACATCAGGTCATTTATAAATTTGAACGCATCAAAATTTCTTTCTAACTCATTTCTTTCATCGTATTAATCAACAATGCAGATATTTTCTACCTTTTTAATACTTAAATCAATAATTCTTTTTAATACTTTTAATATTTACGAAGCAATAGTATTCCTCGGGGTATATATTATTTAAAAAAAATGTATAATTCATAAAATTAAAGATAGTTAAATTCTTAATGAATCTGTAAACAAATTTAAATTTCAGAGAATTAGAACTAATTTGATTTTGCTTAATGAATAGGTTAATTATTAGTGATAATCCAAGCAAACAAGCAAAGCAAAACCTTCGTTATATATATATATATATATATATATATATATATATATATATATATATATATATATATATATATATATATATATATGTATATATATATTATATGAAAATTGTTTGGAAGGGAAAAATATGTTATTGTTAATATCATTTTTAAACAATGAATATTTATTACTTTTTGTGACTTTTGCATTACCAAAACTACTTATAAAACGCCAAACACTGCTTACTTCAACAAGTTCAACAACCTAGAATTTTCAAATTTTTGAAATAAATCTAATCTTTATATTGCAAGACAGAAAAGAATTACTTATTTAAAATCGTGTTCAAATTAGTTTTTGCCTCTTGTGCATGTCTATTTTAAATATAATTGCAATTTTTTTAACTAATATTTTTACGCATTCAGAATAAAAGCGGACGATTCAAACATACTGTGAATTCCTACATAATGCAATCTATAAACCTATTAATCGCAAACTATTTCTTCTTAAGCCTAAAATGACTATGATTAAATTTCTATGAAATCAGTAAGAAAAGTGGAAAATGTCAAATGAAATAATGATACTGTGATGCGATTGAATGCGCATCAATCTTAATTTTTACAAAATATTCTACACTACTATTAAATATAATTTCTAAATAATATTATTTTAATATCCAAATTCTTCTCAAAACTAGTCTTTGATTTTTAATTAAATTTTTATTGTTGTCAAAGCAGAGTCAAGCTGCTAATGTTATAACTGGAACAATATTTGTTGAAATATAAATATAAATAAAGTAATTACCAACTTAACAGCAGAAAGTGCTCCCGCACCGACGGCATGGTAATGTTCCCCGGATGACACTACCTTGTTAGTCAGTGTTTCCATTTCAATTTCCATTTTTAGTATCTTTCTCTTGTAGTTATTTATATTTGTTGTTTGAATTATTCACTACTTCTTGTTATTGCTGCAGTTATGATTATTCCTGATTGAATATTATCAATCGGATTTTTGTCAGGTAAATAATTTAAATCCAATTGTATTTCCTTCAAATTTATCTAAACACACATTTTGTGCTGAATTGCTGCTTTAATTCAAAATCATCTACGTTTCAAACCAATTATCTATATATTTTCAAAAGTAAAAATTCGTGTTAAAAATATGCTTTTATAAATTTAATTTTGTATTAAGAAAGTGAATAAAAGATAAATTATTCATGTAAAAATGTCCTAGAATAGCTTTAAAATATTTTTATTGCTTCTAGATTAACTGTCTTTGAAAGGCTTTAAAAACATTTTTATTGTTTCTAGTTTAATTTTTAAAGGGTATCAGCTGTAGAAGTTTCGAATATTTTGTATTTTTTTAGTTTATTTAGCATTTATAAACTTGATTATTTTGAAGAAAATTGACATATCAAAAAGTGAATAAAAAATGAAAAGCAAAACTAAAATAAAATTAGATAATATCTAACGGATAAACGTATCAATAATTTAAGCTCCGTTTCCTAAACTTTCTGATTATTTATTGTTTAAACTGATTTTCAGTTAAGGTTCATTTTTGTTTTGCAACATAAGGTTCATTGTTGTTTTGTTAAAGTTATTTCAACATTATCATCCAAATATACCTATTGTTCCAACATTATTTTCGTTTTAATATAATATCAAGATATACTTCTTCTGAATTTTTTACTAGAAATTTTAGATAGGCTGCAATAGTAAAAGGAAGGTGTTTCATAAAGGAAATAAAATAAGTAAGTAAAGAGGGAAAACTAAGTGAAAAAAGTGTATAAGATCCTGAAAGTTATGAGACAAACATATCAACAATTTACACTGCATCTTTTCACCTTTCTAATTAAAGGATGAAAAGTTACAATTACCCCTGAATGCTTGGCATTACCTAATGCCACAGAGAAAATAGAACCTAGATAATAATCTTCTTTATATATTATTACAGCACTGGAATCTGCACATTTCTGTTCCTAGCTGTCTTCTTTCTTTAGAAGTAAGAAATGATCCTGGAAATCAGACCAGGGGTTGGATTGCAAAGTTCTCATTTTTAATTAAAACGTCCCTGGAATATGTTTCTCTGGTAATAAATATCTCGAAATGTTTCACTTTCAGAACTTGTAATTTTCGTCATTCAGATTATTTAGTTTTAGACTTCTGTATCATAAAATAGTATGTTGAAGATGCTTAATAATTAAGTTATCTAGAATTTATGTTTCGTTTTCAGATATTAAAAGAATTATAACACTGGAGAAAAATAATGCTCAAAACTACCAAAATATGGTTAAATTCACAATGTTTCTGTCTCTAAATTAGCATCAAATAGCTCAGTAATGTTTACCCTACCCTGAAGAGCTTTGGTAATGTTTTATCATGATACCTTAGAGCATAGCATCCTGTTTCGTGATCGGAAATTTGTTCCGTCTATTTAAGACACACATATAATTTTTTAGAGACAAAAAATAATGCGTATGGAAATTTATAAGAATCACAAAGAATATGACAAATGTTATAAAAAATAATATAAAAAAAAATTTCTTTAAAAAAATAGAATTTTTAAATAAATTCAAAACAAATATTTACTTTACATTGTTTCCAGATAGTTACTTCTGCCGGAAAGCATCGAAAATATCTTTCTGTGATAAAAAATCGTATTGTTTTCCTGAAGAACAATTCTGGGGAAAAAAAAAACGATTTCTTGAACAATTTATTTGTGCAACTTCTAATTATAGTATCATGCACCATTATAAAACAAAAAATATATGAAAATAAAGGTTTCTTAGCAAGTAAGAGTTATTAAAAAAAATATCTACTAACAAAAAACAATTTTTGAACGTTTCAAATGACGAAGTTAGCATACAAAAAGGATATTGGAATTTTCTGACTTATAGGTTGAACTGTAAGTGAATAAGTAAATCAAGTAAAAGTTTTATTGCTTTTTGTTTAAAAAGAAAATCCCGTATTTTACCATTACATATTTTATTAAACTAAAATCTGTTCTATCGACAGCATGAATTACATTTGAAATTACTTAAAATAGTTTTATAACAACAGTTTTTTAAATTTCTATTGGTCATAAATAAACTTCGCATGATAAGCTATTAAGTGTCAATAATTAATTAAATTAATATAGTGGTGTTAAACTTTGATCTTCCTGTAGCATTCTAAAACTAATATTATATCATATATCATATATTACGTCATATATTATATCATATATTGCATTATATATGAAAGTTAATAAATTTATTATATTTTAAATAATAAAAACCTAAAATTCCAAGCATTTTTTTGGAGAAGAAACGTAAAATACAAACAATAAATTAAATATATTTAACAGGATTTGCTTCAAAAAATATTTTAATTTACCTATTATTAATATTAATTAAGAATTTGTAGTATATTTGTGTATTTACGTGATATGATTTATTTTACTTCGTTATTTCCAACTATATCGATATGATTGCTGCAGTAAAAAATGCTGTGCCATTTTGTTTGATAATGTAGCAACATGAATACTATTACGATGCAAATAATTCTTTTATTTACTAAATATATAGGCATATAAGACTGGTTTTATCAGCAAAAACGTGCTCTCTAAAGTTCTTTTTTGCATTGACGATTTCTTTGTGTTTATATATTAATAAAATGTTTGTTTTTTCCTACTAAAGGTAAAGCTTCGAATACATTTCTTTTTTTTTTTACAATCAGCATGATACAGTACGGTCAAAGCACAAGATTTCGACCGTGAACTGAAAAAATGTTCTATAGAATACTGAGATGTTGAACAGTACATTACATTTTTCTAACTATACTTTATAAAAATGAAAAGCTAATGAAAGAAATTTTTTTAGTTTATATTTATGCAAATTAACGTAGAAACTTGGATCAGTTAATCGGTATAATTAATAGTCATAAAAATATTTGAAATTATTTAAAAGTAAAAACAATAAATAAAGGGGAATTTTTTTTCTCAATTTTTTTTTTGTTTTAAATTGCACTACTATTGGAAAATTGGACATTATTTTTTTTCATTTTTGGAAAATAAATAACTGATTTTAATTTAAGTAGCTATGTGTAATATGTAAAACAGTATTTTTTAAAATTTCATTTAAAAAGTTTTCTGCCTGTGTATTACCCCATTGAGCATTAATCAACTTAAACGTAAATACGGTTAAATTATACCTTTCAGATGTGCGATACGTTAATATTCTGCTTTTCAAGAACACACACCTATAAAATAAACACTTAAAAAAAGATATCACGCTGAATAACTCTTTTTTAATGTACTGAATTTCATTTACTAAATGGCAATCGTAAGGATTTAAAGGGGTTGACTTTAAATATACAAAACAAATTAATGAGTGCTGTCGATAATTTAAATTATAGAATCAGGCTCAAAACAGTAAATTCTTTCAATAAATATATCTCTTTCATGTACTTAAATTTATCATCTTGAGAAAAGCTGCAATCTGGAATGTATGGTTCAAATAGTCTATTCAGAAAATGTTAAAGAAAATCTGATGAATTTGGAATCCTTAACGAAAATTTCAATCTTTGCTTATTTTGCCATTTTTCGAGAAAGTTTTAAACGAGCCGAAGGTGATTTGCATACAATTTTAAAATATGCTTATTCATAGGTATTTCTATATTAAAATTTTTTTCTCAATATTTTTTTATTATTTAATTCAATATTGATCAAAAAGTTTTTGGTTGTGCGATATACATATTTTTTCACCACAATTTCAAACTAGGTAAATTTAAATAACAAAAAAAAAAACCAGCAACATCAGTTTGATAGTTTATAAATAATAAAGTTTCAAAAAGACAGCATTTTTCCTTTTTAAGACTTATTCAGCCGTAGTTTTCATTTTTCCAGAACTATTCGACCGATTCCGATCAAGTTTTATATTTCACGAGCTACAAACTTCTGTGTAGGTAAACGACGTAATTAGAAACACATAGAAACACCATTAAGTTTCCATGGAACGATTTAAGAACCCATCTCTATGTAATTCTATTCCATAATATTACTTATTTTACTTTATCTTTTTTTCTCTCTCAAAAGTTAAAAAAAAAATCCATTACATTTAAAAGGAAACTGTTCACCTTTTATTTTCTTTCTGTTTCACGAAGGCATTAAATTTAAAAAAAAAATAAAAATAAAATATACTTCTCCTTTTTCTTCTAAGACTGACAAGAAATAAAAGAATTCAGTTAGCTTTAAGATTGCCTCACATTTTACAGTAATTTTAAAATCTTTCTTTCAAATAGGATACAAAGCGAAAGCATAGAAAGAAGACGTTCACAAACTTTGTTCACCCACTATCACACTTACTTTTCTTTCTTCTTCATCTGATTTTCTAGTAAAGCAGCTTTCAGGAAAGAATTATATTCTTTTTTTTTTTAATTCGTAAATTCTTCTTTATAGTTAAAGTGTCGTGTATGCACTTAAAATTTATCTTTTGTCAGTAATTCTGTTCAACATTTTCTATCTTTGATATATATATATATATATATATATATATATATATATATATATATATATATATATATATATATATATATATATATATAACAATACTAAAACTAAAACAATACTAAATTGAGTATTTGTCTTCAAGAAGCAATTATTTGAGCAAAATATTTAATTCTTATAGGGCTTCGATATTCAAAAATTCCAAGGAATCATGCTTCAAGAAGTAAATGTTATGATCATCATTCCCCAACTATGGCCAAGCACTTAGCACCATTTTAGGGATTGAACTTTTAAGACCTTAACAGGAATGCTAAATTATTTTCTTCCTGGTCAGTCGACGTGAACATTGCCTGAGCTGGTACCTCTCTTTGCAAACTTTCACACCACAACCAACGAAAGGATTTTCTGCCACGATATAAATAACGTTCACTTTGCTGTGTATACATGCCACTCGTTTTTTCAGCCACCTGGATCCTACTCACTACCTCCAATCTCTCCAACCGGCTATGTGAGTGACGCCTCTACAGACTGCACCACCTGAATTCACGAAATGAATATTGAACTGAAGTCGGAGTAAGCAGAAATTTATAACATACATATAGTACACAGGTATTATAGAAACTCATAAAGTAAAACTAATTATAAGCTTACGATGCATGAGCTGATTTAAAATGTTATATTTACAAATTAAGTTATTTAATACGCGGAAAAATATAGAAGACGTGCATGATCAGACCATATCAGTTTATGAGAGTTGAGTATCTGCATGTATTTCTCTTGGAACACAGACAGATTTCTCAGCTAAAAAAGGGAACACAATGAATACATGCAGATACATTGTAACAATGTGGAAAAGAGATATAACTAGAATAATCATAGTTTTTAGTATTAAAGCACATCTCTTCTTTCTTCGTGTATATATATAAAAGAAAAAAAAAAGTCTGTGTGTATGTTTGCTATAATAATTCTACTTTGCGCGAAGAAAAGCATTGTCAAAAGTACCGGAATATGAAAAAATTCACAGTGTTTCAGGCACTATGGGAACATCAAAAGCTCGATAATGATTTTGGTAAAAATAACAATAAAATGGATGTATAATGTGTGTTTAAATTAGGCAAATGTGGTAAAAATTGGCAATTTTTATCATGATACCTCAGGGCACAAAACACATATTTTTGGTAAAATTTCTTCGGGTTTTTTTTTATTTTATTTTTTTATTTTTTATTAAGTGTTTTATTTAAATGTTGTAATAATAACTATTATTTAAGAAACAAGAATTTTCAGTATACTGTGCCCCGTATGAACAAACATACCACCAAAACAATGATTTAAATACCATATATTTCGGTTTTATAAGTTTATTTATTATATTTGGTTATATTTTTTATTTTTTTTCCAAAAATGTTATTACTATTCATAACGTTAGTTTTATTTTTTTTTCTCCTTGTGGAATGGGAGCACACATTTGAATTGTGTTTTTCTTTTCTACAGTTTGCAAATTTTTTTTTATTAGTTTGTAAACAATGACCACTGTTTTCAGACGCAGTAACAAAAATATGAAATTCCATTATTGAAAATCATTGACACTGATATGCAAAATGGCGTTACAGATATCTTAAATTTTTCGAGAGCATTTTGTGATATTTTCCATCCCTCTGCATTGTGTTATGTCCATGCAATCTTGAAAAATGAGTTTTTTTTTTATTGTTTAACTTTGCGCTGTAATAAAAAGGAAATTAAAAAAAATAGAGGCAGATGAGTCACGGGAAAAACATAGCATACCCAATTAAAGCTCATTAAGCTCATATTTTAAGCATAGCATTGAAGTAAAAACATGTGCAATAATCGAATGCCTAGAATAACCTAAGCTATCAAAAAATTGAAGAAAAACTATACTTAAACATAAATATGCTTATTCCTATTCGTCCAAAAAACATATCTATTTCAGTACCCTTAACATTATTTAACTCTCATAGTAAAGCTTTTTGCGGCCAAATATTAACAATAAATTTTCCCTTTCAACATCTTTTTGTAACTGCAAATTTCTGTCCTTCGGATGCAAATGTGATAAAATTAATATGAAAGTTGAGAGGTTGAGCACCAAACAAGGACCACCAAAATAAATTAAAAGTATGTGTGTGTACTTTTACATTTGAGGTTTAAATCAGTCCAGTCTTTTAAATCCTCTATCTAAATATTTAAAAAAAAAATAACAGCAAAAATATTTTGTCTAGAATAAAAATGTTAAACAAATGTAACTGGTAATCAACGTCCATTTTAATTTCCAATCAAATAAATGTTTCACGTGAATGTAAAGACAGTTTTTAACTTTTTAACATAAATACTTATTTACTTTGTGTGCTGTTATTGCAGCTTCGAACAACGCCATTAAGCTAACTAATGTTTTTAAAATTCATTTTTTGCTCTAAAATACAGTCTTTACAATTTTAGATCTGGGTATTTTTTAACATAAATTTATTACAATTAAAAGCCATTTTATTTGAGCAAAAAAAATCATTCAAATTAAATTCATTGGCAAGCTTAGTAAAAAATAGAAAGTGTATGATTTTGACTTACTTTGGATTTTATTTTTTTGATTTTAATGGGACTTTTAATTTATAATCCATTAAAAGTGCCAATAAGATAATTTGTATAGCTTTATGTTATCAGATGTTGTACTAAGTATTTTAATAAAATATTCACCATGATTTCACACGAATATGAAGAAAGCAAAACACACACGAACGAAAACCGACACAAACATGAACATCACTTGAACAATATAAGCATATAGTTACATATTATCTTTATTTTTGACTGAAGGATTTTAATTATTTGAAATCGAACAAACTAGTCACCGAGCGTAGTTAGTATTAAGTAATATCGATGAATTTTAAACTTAATTTTAAAATAAAGTGCTAGTAGTACTTCTTTCTGTAGACACGAAATAGGAAGGCATTTTGCGACGATGAGTTGGCCATATTGTAGCTGAAAGGGATAATCAGTCGATGTCATAGCTGGCAGAGCAGAGATCCCAGATCAATAGTCAGAAACTCCTTGATCAGTGACCACAGATTTTTAGAATACGAAACTATCATACTCGCATAGTTGATATAGCTGCCATAGAGCTCTAATTTCTACTTAAATTTTATTTTTATGGTTTAGAAACTATGCTAGTTGTAAATGGTTACAAAATCGTATAGTTTAGCATTCATGGTTTTGCCAGTTGAAAACAGTTTCAAAACAGTAAAGGTAAAAAATATTTCTAACCATAAGCTTTATTGTTAATTGCAGATGGATGGACTGCAACCGGTTATTTTACCATAATTTTAGAATTAAGCTTCTAACAGTGTAATAAAATGAATGCGAAAGTGGGAGTCAGTGGTTTTTTGTTTCTACATCTACCGCCATATAACGAAACTTCCGGAAAGTAAAAAACAAAAATCCAACAACACATAAAATAATCCTTACAGTATACGTAATGTCATTTGACGAGTAATGTAAACTAACTGGCACAGTTTACTGCAGTCAAAATCTTGATCTTTATAACACAGAATTTGTATTAGAAGGCGCATATGTACAGAATGCTTAGTCACGGAATGCACATTTGTACTTAATAAAATTACATTATATTATATATATTATTATATTGCTATATCAAGAAGAAAATGACAAAAAACAAGTTATATAGTCCGGCTTAATGCAAAAACATTCGGTTTTAACGATTACACTGTAATACATCAGCGAAATGCAAGAAATGTCTATTATATGATGAAAAAAATCTAATTGAAAATTGCAATTTGAGAAAGATCCCTTCTCATGGTCAGTTTAATGCATGCTACCCACTTTGGTCGAGTTATGAATGCTCTTAGACAACTACACGATTAGAATTCTCAGGGGGTATGAAATATTTAAGGTACCGAGGATAGAGGACTATGATATTAGGCAATATTCTATTAGAGGATGAGACAGCTTCAATGTTCACTTAGGTAAGATGTTTTGCGGGTATTACGATTAAAGTGTTTGATGTAAAATATAAATCAGAGGACAATTTACTCAATTTAAAAAGATAACAATGTAAATCAGAATTTAGCAATAAAATGCAATTTAAATATTTTATGCTCCTTCTATCTTTGCATTTCTCAGTAATCAAAATTATTTGGATTTTTTTTATATAATTACTAACTGATATGGATGAAGGCAGAAAAATATCTCGACAAATTTAGCTTATTACAAATATTGTTTTATAAATTAAAATAAAAGTTTCCGTAGGTATTTTGTAATGTAAAAATCTCTTCCGCTTTACAAACTATACAGAGTTTTTTAAAAAAATACATGTTTCGACGTGAATGGCGTTAGTCTTGAGAATGGGAGACGTTTATCTAGTGATCAAAGCAATATTCCTACTTTTTGAAGATAGTAAAGTTTTCATATCAGCATGCGTATTATTAGCTCCAGTTTCTTGGTATTATTCATTTCAAGGAAATAACATACTTTGTCATATGAAAAACTTAAGTAAATAGATTTCGTTACTGAAAAGTAAACATAAAAGTTTAATTATTTATAAACGCTTTGAACTATCAAGAGATTAAGAATCCAATTGGAATAACTTAAATTTATAGAACTGCATTTTTTTAATCTTTCAAATACTCCTAGATGTCATTTATTTAATAATTGGAATTTTTAGTTGTAGTTTACTAGTGTAGATTGATTTAAGAAAGCAGCTTCATTTCAAATTTGTAAAGTTTGCAATTTTTTTAAATCTTTTAATTGCAACTGTAAAAAATTAAAAAGCAAAAGTCGCCATCACTTCGTGTCCAACTATATACGAATGGGCTTCAAATATGAATACGAGATATATTTGAAAAGATTAACAGTGATTTATATCTTAATGTTCACAAAGTAAAACCCAAGGAATTTCTAAAAATGACATACAGCCTTTAGGCGCTATTGCGCATTAATGTTACACTAGAAGGTTTGAGTCTCGCATGGTATGTATGCACTATTTATGGGAAGTTAAAAGTTATCCAAACAGATAGCGTGATTTATTTTTATTTTGTTCATCGAATTATATATAGACTTTAAATTTGGCTTGGATTTTTAACGAAAAAAAATTTTTTATATACAGATAAGCTCATATTTGGTGATGCAAAATGATTATTTACGAAGATATGATAATACAACAAATGATTGTACAATTGCAATGGTATACAATGTGCTATGATTATTACAAGGTCTATTTATTGCAGTAAATACAATAATGAAAGTAAATTTAAACAAACATTGGATGCAGAAGTCACAAATATAATATATTAGAAAACAAACTCAGATAAGTAACTTCAATTTTTACAAATATAATATTATTCCTTTCATTTTTAAGCAAATCTACCTTCCATAAACATTTTAATTGTAATTTTTTGCAAATTAAATAATGGAATCTCCGATCAGAAAATTTAATTTACAAACAAATTTAATTGAAAAAAACATTTATTGTTGTATTTATACGAATATTTGGTTTTGCCTGATTCAGATGGGGGATATAAATCTGAAATTAGTTTTGCTCCTAAAGTTACAGATTTTTTTTTTTTTTTTAAATAACTTTTTTAGTCCACTTTCTTTTTTTTTTTTTTTTTTTGACATTGATAAGTTTTAAAATATTAAAAATAGGAGGGGGTTGCGCAAATGTTGAGACAAACTTTAAAGAGAATTAGGGCACAGGATTAAGATTGAAAATGAATAGGAACCCATGATTTGAAATACCATATGCCGCTTTATTACGAACTTTTTCTTCGTGTTTTTCTGAACAAGGAGGCATAATATGGAAGCTTCTTTTAACGCGTACAAAGACACTCTTCCCTATCATCACATATTCAAGGGAACGCGAAGAAATAGTTCAAAATGGGGGAAGCACCCTAAGCGGCCAATGACGACAATTCCTTGCATGATCTAATATAAAAATTTAATGCTGATGATGTGCTCCAACTCCCTATAAGTTTATCCTCTGAAGTATATTTAACGTTTTTAAACTTGTACATTTCGATAAAGAATATACTAAAAATGACATTTAAAAAAGCAAATAAATAAATAAAAACTGTATTTGGGAGAGAGAAACTGATTGCAGATTTGAAATCAGTGTTGTGAAAGTTTCTAAGGTCCACAATAAAATCTTATGCAACAAAAACAAAAAAGAAATGTTCCCCTGCTTTATCCTTTTTTAAGTATAAAATCTACAGAATAAATATGCTTTTATAAAAATAAAAAAAAAACTATTCAAATAAATTCATTCAACTTAAAAATAATACATAACACTCCCTAGCATATATTCCATAGAAATAGTCCTCCTTTAAAATATTTATTATAATATACGATATTCCTCGGGCCACTTAATTAATTTCCCCAAGAGAAGACAAACAATCTGAGTTGCGTAATAATCGAAGTTCTGTTGAAAACTTATCTCTAGCATCTAGAAGTGTTTTAGTTAAACTATTAATTTTGGAAAAGATCCCTGCCTCGCCTCCGGAAACAGCTAAGATGAGACGTGAAATCTCTGTGACATACCCAAGACGAAAGGCTTTAGGGGGCATAAATATTAAAGCTGCATTATGCGAGATTCTGATATTAAACGACGTTCTGTTAGACAAGAACGTATTCCACTTAGAAAGCAGACAAGTAAATTGTGATGCTCGTTTAGATAGTCTGAAGTGTTATGATAGTTTTGAACTCCTAAATGCTGTTAAAAATGAAATAGTGATTGCTATTTTTGATGAAAAAGACAAAATCAGCATTTTTTTAAATTCCAGAAACTTAATAAGTAACTTTTACGCGAGTATTTTATGTCAAATCAGCATTCTATAAACTGGAATTTTTTACCCTCTTAAATTTGAAATATTATCCTTATTTCTGATTATATTCTATTTTTTATTAATGTCCCACATGCTTCATCCCCTAGTTCATTTTAAAATTATTTTTAAAAATAATAATTATAATATTATAATTAAATGCGCATTGTACGATCAGTAACTTTCAAATTTATACAGTAACATAGGAAAGACATTGCTACCCTTTTAATTTTAATGAATTATTATTTTTTTTTCATTTTATTTACTGATTATTTCATTATTGTTTTCATTTTATTATTTATTTTAATCAAATCAACACTTTAATTATTCCTATGAACTCTAAAATGCTTTTAAATAGGAAATATTAATTGTTATTTTTATTTAAATGACACTGTCAGTAATTTTATAAAATTTTAAAAGTGATTTAAGTAACTTTTACAAGCTTTCTCAAATCAGTTTTCTATAAATCAGTATCTTTTATCCACTGTAATTTAAAAAATTCTATTATTTCTTAATTTTCCTACATGTGTTTCATTTGATTCTTTTTTTAGTATACCTTCACATTAATTATAAAAATAACACTAATATTATTATAAGACTACTGTGTCTTATACAACCCTGCGCCTGAATATTATAATAAAAAATTTTTACTTTTTTTTATTTATTTACTGTTTTTCCTTTTGTGAAAAAAAAAATCAACACTTTAATAATTCTCTGAACTCCAAATTACTTTCACATAAGAACTAGTAATTCTTATTTTGGTGAAAGTGACACAATAATCACTTTTTTTTATTTCCAGCAATTTTATAAAATTTAAAAAAAAATAACTTAAGAGGAAACTTTCGCAATAGTATTTTATGTATAATCATAATTCTATAACCCAGTATACTTTATCTATTTCAATTTGAAATTCTTTTATTTTTTTCTTAAACTGCAATACTTCCAGTTCAAATTGTGTTACAAGGTACCATCTCTCAGGGTAAAGTTACTTTCCCCCAAGTAATCCAAATTTTTCCGAAAATGTTACGGAACAAAAATTCCAATGTACCACCCAAAGAGCTGGTACTTTATACCTTATTTGGTCTGGAATTTTTTACAGCGTATCATCTCTTAATTTTTCATTAAACTTCCCACATAATTATTCCCGTAGTACATCTTCACAATATTTTTAACAATAATCGTAAAAATATTACTATTAATAGAAAACTACGCCTTATATGTGTATCTACTTCCATTAATGTGTCTGAATATAAGAAAGTAATTTTTCCTTTTTTTGCTTTAGTTTTGACTTATATTTTTAATTTTTTCTGAAGAAATTAAACATTTAATTATATTCCTTTGTACTTTTTTTTTTCAACGTATATAAAATTTGGGAATCTAACGTCCATTTAATGCGTTATAGATAACTTAGCATTCTATTAAGTGTCTTGAAACTACTGTAGAAACAAATTAGGCTACGATAATAAAAAAATCTGCACTTTCAATTTAAGTATGATACCCTATAGTAATGATCAGAAATCTCTAATGCTAACTTAATTGCATACTTTTTTATGTATACATATACATTTAAAAAGTAATAATAGGAATAAAAAAAAGTTGCAATTTAATTGATAAATATATTAGGTAAATTTTTAATAGAGAAAATATAATGCTTTAAAAAATTATATGTGTAAGCCAATCATAACATTTTACATATAACATTATACATAACTTTATATGTTAAAAAACAAAGTTAAGATGAAAGTATTAGCCATCATTTTATTATATGATTGTATAATTTAATCCCTTACGACAGTGAAAATTCATTAACTCCATGTAAATGACTGCGATGATATCCAAGTTTATAAAAAAAAACAACAACATGGTTTTAATCCTTGCTAATTCTTAGCACTTAAAGATATGATGACAGGTAGCTGTGTTTTCAAAAGATAAGGCTTCTAATCTTCTTGTATATGGAATGTAAATTAAGAATGATAATGACCATAATAGGTTTAATTTTGATAACAGATGCATTTTTCACTGAATGCAATTGAAATAGGTATCTCGTTTTCTAATATGTAATTTAAAAAGTGAAACTCTGCGTTTGGATTTTGGAGATATAAAAATTTAAGAGCGCAAGAAGAAAAAAAGACATACTTTTTCTAATTAAACTGTTTATTATATCTTCATTATAAAAAGTAAGAAACTAAATTTTTCAGGAAAAAAAATTTTTTTTTTTCCAAAATGTTAAATTAAGAATTTATATTTGATTAACATACTTTTCTGCAAATAATGATTTAAAAGCATGTGTCATATAGTTAATGTTAGGCATACTTCTAAAAAGTGTATTTTTAGAACTTTTGGAAAAATGGCTAAGACATTGATTATTTGTTGAATCTAATTTTAACGTTGGCTTTAGCTTTTATCCTATGAATTTTTTTTTAAAATTTCTAGAAAATATAAAGTGTTACATTTTTAATATATAAATAAATCATATGACTGTTATAAGAAACGTCATTATTATCTCATTTCACCTCTACGCTTAGCAACTCATAAAATTGACAAAAAATGGACATTAAGGGAAAAAATAGCAAAATTACAAAGACTAAAAATCTGAAGGAAAAAAATAACACTCATGTGACTTAAAAAAAGTGTATTACATTCATATTTTATGCTATTTTTTATTGTATTAAAATATTTAATGCACAAAGAACGCAGTCTAGTATTAGCGTGGCTTTTAAATTTAAAATGACTTTTACTGGATGAGATTGAATCATTTAACGTATTCAAATTCAAGATCCATCAGGAAGAGCTAACTGAGAATAAAATAATTTTGGCATTGTCGAAATTGAATTTATGCCCAAGATTCCAGCAATGTGCTGTAAATAATGAATTCACGTTTTCTTGATAACGGACATATCCTATATCGTGTTCATTAAATATCAATTTCAGATCGCGTCTTTTTTGTCTGATGTAGCCAAGATCGCACTGATAAGGATGCAAATATATGTTTGCAACTTTATATTTAACATTTAAAATCACTTTTGTTTCTTCTCATTCACGTCTGGCAAGTCTTAGAAAAGAGCGCCCATTTTTTGAGTGCTTGAGAGACGTCGACAGTTATTTCCAATTTGTATATTTTGGAAGTGAATCATGTTTTTAATCACTTACTATCTTACCGCTTCAGTTTCTCTGAATTTTTCATTAAACTATTCTGTTTATTTAACGTTTAATAAACTCAACTGGTATTCAGGTTTTGTTTGGGGAGATCAGATTAAATTTAAAAGGCTGGAATCAATATGTAAACCCACAATGAGAATTGCAAGTTATTAATATACGCTCATAAGTAAAACCTTTTTTCTTTCAAAAATTAGTTTGTGTTACTTTTGAATATATTATCTTTAAGTTCATCTAATTTTTCAATGTAAAATATTTTAAAAAATCTTAATTTTTTAAGGTTTTTATTAATTAAAAATAAATATTTTATATTCAAGCAGAAAATGGCAATCTCTTATGAGTTCTCGATAAAATGTGTTATCAACACAAGAATCCAAATGAACTTCTTTTGCATACAAATAAAATCCTTATTTGCATATCTTGCATATTCTTGCGTTTATTTCGCAATAAGAAATGTCTAAGGTAAAAAAAAATAATATATTAAATTTAATATTCTAAGCAATGAAACCAATTTATATGGTATGAAAAAGCAATATTTCTCTGAATAAATATGAAATTCCGGTCGTGAAAGTAGAGAGGGATCATTTTTCATATCAGAGAACGATATCCGGCGAATGTTTAATCTGAATGTAAACTAGTTTGGCTATTCAAAGAAAGTAATTTCCGATTCCTTCCTATCAGAAATATTTTCCTTTTCCACTTTTTTAATACTCAAATTGAAGTTACGTTTATAGAATTTTATTCCTCAAAATCAAAACCTGAATCGAATTCCTTAATATAATATATCGAAAACAAGCCATAAAATACATAAAAATAGATAAATATAAATATAAATAAAAAAGTAAGTTTGAAATATAGCAGAGTTTATAAATGGCATAAGATTGAATATACACAATAACTGACCAGAAAAAAGTATGATGAAATATATGTATACAATATAAAGACTGTGATAGTATAAAAAATAACCTATTTTTGTTTGAGAATCTTCCTTAATGCATTCAAATTATTCGAAACACTCTTCTGAGCATGGTTTATAAAAAGTTTTGATACTAAGCTATGAGTATATGTTTTCGTTTCTTTTCCAACTATGCAATTTAGTAGCAAATTCATTTATGGAACTTGGCATTATTCTCTGGTCTGAAAACGCTACTCTAATTCATTCCGCAACTGGTCTATAACATTTTACCACATTTACCAAATTTTATCAGACATTCTAAAACCATATTTAATAGTTAATTTTACGAAAATCATTACCAAAGCACTTCGTAAAAATCTACCAAGATTTTTGGTTTTACCATAGAGACAGAAACACTGTTTACCATATTCTGGTAGTTTAAACCATACTTTTATCCCAACGTACTGTTTCACTAAATCTGCAAAACGGCATGAATTATTAGTAAGCAATATTCGTCAATCCATAAATTTGATAGATTGTAGGAAGAAAAAAATAACTCAACATGCTGATGAATGAGTTGAAATTTAGAATGAAAAAACTAAGAAAAGTCCCATGCGGTATAACAAACACTCAAGCATACAATATGATTCGTTGATAGTAACGTGTCGAACCCACTTGCATAATATTACTCCGTTATTGCGATTGCAAACTATTATTTGTGATGGCAAACTATTGTTATTTCCTTTATTATTTATAATTTTTTTGTTGCGTAATTAGGGAATATTATACGCCGAAAAGGCTGGTAGTATTTGACATGATTTAGTGGACCTGACGGTAACTTCAGCTCGAGACCACAGTTAATAATTGAAAATTGAAATAAATCATTCATATATATATATATATATATATATATATATATATATATATATATATATATATATATATATATATATATATATATATATATATATATATATATATATATATATATATATATATATATATATATATATATATATATATATATATATATATTGATTTGGAGCTTTTAATAACAATATTACTTCATACGAATAACTGCCAAAAAAACGCTGATCGACTGTTGCAGAAATTTTATTAAATGCCTAAAAATAAAAATAAATTTATTTTTTGTGATTATTTTATTAACAAAAATATGTAGGAAAGACATACAATTTTCATTTCTCAAAAATATGGTAATTCCTCTTAGTTAAATAAGCTTCCTTCAAACCAACTTGAAACAGCTGAACTTATGCAAGTTTGATTAAAATTAGACAAATCTTTTTGAAAAACATAGCGTTGAAATAATAATAAATATAGAATATTAATTCGTAAAACGTAAATTATAAAATAAAAACTCTTTGTAAAGAATCTAAGAAAAACATTGAAAAATGTATTCTTTTTGATTTCTTTCTAAAACAAAATGTTGTTAGAGCCTCTTCTTTTTTTTCTTTTTTTTTTTTTTTTTGAGAAAACAATTTCCTCTTATTGTTTGGTGAATCAGCTATTTATCTTTCAAATGACATAGCAAAATATATATCACAGAATATTTTGCAGAGTTTGTACTTCTGTAATGCATCGAAAGTTATAAATCTCCACCATTTAATAATGTAGAAGATTTTTTTGGTTTGTACGAATATAGGTCATAATCTTTTACTTTTTCTTTACTTGAGAGAATTTTGATATTCAATGTTAAACTTATGTTTCAATACATTTTAAAATAAAATTTCATTACACCTAAATATTTCAACTAATGAAGTTCAAAGATAAGGCCACATTGGACCACATGTAACAAATTGAATTAGTTTTTATCGGCTTTTAACAAATGGGTGAAATATAAATGAGACTATATGTTTAAATAATATTTTCAACATGAAATGCTAGTAAAATTGAATTTATTTTTTCTAATTCATATAATAAACATTCTTCTAACCTTTGAGCCGTTGGGACACAGGAGCGTCCGCTTCCCAATGAGGTAAACCGGATTCGAATCCCGGGGATGGCGCATCGATACTAGTACCGCAATGACAGTGCTGACGTAAAAATGTCCTCAATGGTAGACGGATCATAGGATAGAGTCCCCTTGCCGTAAGGTTAACCATGTGATGTTTTCGTGCTTTTCCTCTCCATGTAGCGTAAATGCGGTTTAGTTCCATCAAAAAGTCCTCCACAAAGGCAAAATTTTCCTAATACTTGATCCAGGAGTCCTTTTATCTTCTGAACTGAGGATTCAAAATTAAAAGGCTACGGAGATGAACATTAGTTGAACACACGCACACACACACACACACACACACATATATATATATATATATATATATATATATATATATATATATATATATATATATATATATATATTTTATATATTTATATATTTTATATATATATATATATATATATATACATAAAAGAAAATTAATGAAACATTTTTTTACAGAAATTAACGAAGTGTATGATTAAAACATATATCGTTTTTCTTATATTTAAACATAATCATATTTTCTGGTATGATTAATTATTTTAAAACACAACAAACTTCTTTGTCAAAATATTCATATATATTGCTTTTTTGCCACGGTTTTAAATTATTTAAAACATAACTGATGTCTTACATTTCACATTCAAGCCATATAGATTACTGAAATATAAAACAAAACAACATAAAAATAACTTTTTTTAAAGTATTGCATATATTTACAACGAAACAAAATTTAATTAAGTTTTATAGATTTTTCTAAAATATTTTGAGAAGTACAATTCTTATTTTCTTTGAAGCGTTTATAAAATTTTATGGAAGTGTTTTGTTTCAAATCAAAGAAGACATTTATCATCATTCAATGAAATCCTCTTTGTTTCCTTTCAGGACTTTGTGGAGAAGCTAACTGAAATATATGGAGGGAATTAAAATGTAAAATTATTTAAAACATATTTCTCACAATTAATGCATGTTACTGAAAGTTTCTAACACATTAATCAGTCAAAAAATTAATTTTTCTTTGCAAAAGGATATTTTATTTTATTAAAAAGTAAAACGCAAAGTAAAAAAATAAAAAATACTGTTTATATTTTATCTTTAGTTTAAAAATTATCTGCTCTAATAGGAGTTGTAATAAATAAAATTCAATCAAGGTTGATATAAGGGTAATATATAAGCAGGTATATTTTATTTAAAAACAACAAGGTTTACGCCATAACTAGGCGATAGGAAGGCTGAAGATTTAGTATGAGATTGCTGTCTAAATGTTTTTAAGTAGCTATTATATATGAAATGAGACTGATTGAACCAACCTTTGGCTAATAGTAACTTCCATCTCTAATCTCTTCAAGGCTTAAGAAAGTTTTAAAAATTGAAAATAAAGGCATTTTGTGCTGACTTTTTTTTGTCGCATAGCTTAATGTAGAAATTTCTATACAAAAAAAAAAAAAAAAATTCGAAAAAATAATATCAACAAGCTGCTTATTTGCACAAGATCATTTATCTTTTACGTTTCTCAAATATTTTGTCGCGCAGTTTGCCATAGGTTGCCGCTGTAAACAGCCCAACATCAGTTTCATCTTATTACATATAGCAACTTATATTTCTTGTTGCCACAACTTTAACAAATTGAATTATTTGTTGTTGTTTTATTTTTTTTTTAATTTGATAGTATTCTAGGTTGATTTAAAGTTTTGAAATCGTTTGACAACATAGTTTGCTTCTCAGTTGCCAGCATTTTTTTAAATATTATTTTTAAACGTAGTATGCTTTTCTGTATTCAGTGCATCAAAATGCTTTCTGAAACTATTACTGCACATTGCATATTTTTAAAACATAGAGTTTATGTATTATTATTAAGTTTTACTCATTAAAAATTTTAAAAATCATATAATGATTTTCTTTTTTTTTATTGTTCTTTATTTCTTTAATAAAGTATTTCACATCGAATATTTTTTCGAAAAGATTAGTTATATTATAGCCTAAATAAGCAAAAATACCAAGTTTTTTAATAATAATTAATTTATTTGTTTAAAATAAGCCATTCATATTTTTTCAATAGAGAATTAGTTTTTTGATTATGAAATTGATTGAATTTGATTAGGAAATTCAGATTATGAACCCTATTAATTCACGAGTAACCTGTGTTACTGTTTCTTAACTTCTCAATATTATATCAACTTTAAATAGAAGACATACAGCCTTGTGATCGGATTTCGCTTTGTAAAAATATTGATGACGAAAATTTAATGAAGTGCCTCTCAAATTCAAACTTCATAATGCTTCAATAAATACGAAAAGTAATGCAATTTGATATAATTAGTTGCCATTCTATGTCATAAATATTTATACTTCCTAAAATAATGTTTCATATGCTCAAGAAACATTTTTATTTATTTAATTGTCTATTCGTCTGACGAGACAACAAAGTCTATGAGATTTTACAAATGTTTATAACGGCTTTAATTGGTATACTTCTAAGTACAATCCTTACTACACATCCAAGTATAATTAAGTGCGTCCTCAGAAACTTTTCAAATCTATTCCTTTATACTTGAAAGATAGAAAGAGAGAGATTCTCATTTACTTCTAGAAGCATGACTCTCATCAAAAGAGACATTGCAGAATAAAGCGATCTTGTTACTGCGTTTATGTTGAGGGCAATGGTGTAATTGCTCATTTTGCATACCTAATTTTGGCAAGTGTACCTTACTTGTGCAACACTAGTACGGCTTATAAACTCTCGTTAAAGTTTGCTGATGTATATATAATTCAGGATTGTCTACGAAATTTCATACATAAAAACTGAGTTGCTCCATTTACTACGGAAAGTAAAAAAAAACAAAACAGATCCGTAATTAAAATGTTTACTTTAAACAAAACTGTTTTACATTAAAGAAAAAAAAAAGAATTTTGGTACAATATTCAGGGAGAGTTACAAAAACTTATGTCATGCAATTTATGTCATGTAAACGAAAAATGAAATTATTCATGCAAAAATTTTAAAATACATGAATTTTAGAAAACATCAAAATGCGACTTTGATTAGGCATTAAATGTAGTGTAGGATTGTACTTCTATAAATTAACAATATTCCATTTTTCAAATAATATATTGCATATAATAAATCCTTATTAGTCTCTCATTATTAGTTTTATCATTATTACTCAAAGTAAAATTATGCATTTTATCATTGCGTTATTTACATAATAGTTTTTATTTTATAACCATCGTTGAACAGCAGACATAATTCTTGGGTTTAGTACTACTAAAGTTCAACGCCGTAGCCATGTAATTTTGAACCCAATCCAGAAGACAAGCGATCTCCTGGATCTAATATTGGGCGAAATTTGCTTTCGTGGATGCCTTTTTAATGAAAATGACCCGCATTTGTGTTACATGGAGAGTAAGACCACGAGAACCTCCCCCGGTTAGACTGACTTTAACCCAACATCCGTTTATCACTTAGGATATTTCACGTCAGCACTGTACCCAGTGCAGGCCGGATGGGAAATTCGTATCGACCAGCCATCACTGGGATTCGAACTCGGTTCACCTCATTGGAGGGCGAACTCCCTATCCAGAATAGTTTTGTAATTTTAATCCGGTTATTATTTACATGTTACATAACTTTTTAATTGATAGGTGCCTGACCAAGTCTAAAAACAATTCTTATCACATACAAAGTACTTCGTTGTCTTGTGTACTGATTACTAATGCAAAGTTTTAGACTGTAAAATTTTGACCCCGGAATACTAAGCTCGAGTAAATTTTACTATGCTACAAAGTCTCCTTTTTACTGTATAGTTACTAGTTTTTAGTTACTAAAACAAACCTTAAATCCCTTAAATTTTTTGGCAAAAAACTCTTATGTACTTAACTATATATATAATTTTTCACTCAAATAAAACATCATGAGAGATAATTTTTTTAAGAATTCTTTAATGTTTGTGTTTGAATTCAGTTTATGCACTAAATTATGATTCCCGTTCATATTAGTGGCATTCTAAGTACACCGAAAAAAATTCCGGATCAAATCACCCTTTTATATTAGTGGCATTCTGAGTACACCGCAAAAAAATTCCGGTTCAACAGTATAAAGTACTTGCACTTTCTGTGCATCATTCGTAAAATTCATTTTTACCGTAAATTATTATACCGTCATTTTCACATTAATATTTATTTAATCAGAATGTTTGATTTGATTCAGATTTTACGATAATTATCAGAATAAATTTACTGTATATAAGATTTTTGTTACGTGATATATACCGGTAAAAATAGATTTTATGGTAAAAATTACTGCTCCCATGAGTGTCAGTACTTTTTACCGGCATTTTGTACAGAGCACGATTAATACCATTATCTAATACAGTCTAATTATTCTGATATAGTAAAATTTTAAAATTTAATAATGACTTACAAAAAATTAAATCAGTTGTATTTATTTCAAAATTTTCACCGAACATTTTATTGATCAATAGTATTGCGTTCAAATAATAATATTTTAATATTTTATAAATTAAATAGAATGAGTAAAACTATTCAGTTCCAGTCTTCAGAGGATAACGCAAAGACTGATACTAATAGATCTATTAAAGGTTTTTAAATATCACTTTTAATGGTGAAGTATATTTGTTTACATTAATTCATTATGTTAATTTCTTTCAGTTAAGTTTCTGGAAATTAAATTATTAATAGAACGTGAAGCAGGAAAAATTTCTCCAAAAGTTATTGTAATGTTAATAATTTCATAGATTAATATTCAGCGCTTGGCATTCAAGCCTTTCCCTTTCTAAGAGACTCTGAACAAATAAAAATAAAGCCAATGATCAGAGCGTTAAGAATTTGTATTATTTAATTAAATCGTTTCTGGTGTATGTTTCCCTTCAAGAAACACTCCCTATTCATAAATGTTATATTCAGTCTAATTTAATCGTTGTCCTTTTAATTGTTTTGAAACGCTAGAATTAATTAAATTAAAAACGATTGTTTGAAATATGAGAATTTATTATCACATAGCGTTTTGTAACAATAAAAAATCGAGAGTGATATAATATATCCCTCTCGATGAAATATTTTATTGTGGACATTGTGATGAAAAGTTTTAATATCAAATAATAACAAACATTGTGTCGAATAAATAGTTTAATTAAACGATGATTTGAACAGTGACATTTAGAGCCGTGATGGCTCAGTGGATAGAGCATTCGTCTTCCAATGAGTGGAACTATGTTCAAATCCCAGCGATTTCTGGTCGATACGAATTCCACATCCGGCTTGGACCGACTATAGTGTTGTAGTGAAATGTCCTCAGTGGTAGATCTTGGTAGATCTCAGGCAGGATCTTAGTTAAAGTCCAATTGCCGTCAGACTGACCGTAGAAGGCTTTCATTTATTTTCTCTTCATGTAAAATCGATCAAAAAGTCCTTCACGAAGGCAAATTTCGCCCCATAATATTGTTGATTCAGGAGTTCCCTTGTCTTCTGGATTGGTTTCAAAATTACAAGGCTACGGAGTTGAAGATTAGTAGGCATAAACCCAAAATTAGGTCGGCTGTTCAACGACGGTTATAAAATATAAAATGAAGAATAAAATAGTAACATTTAGACACATCGTTAGGACATAATATCTCAATTTATTTTGAGTAAATCATAAAAATGTTCTAAATGTATGTAATTGTAATTGAATATTTTATATATGTGGTTACTGAAATTAGCTAGTATAAACTGGAAACCATTTGTGTTTAGAAAACTAAACCATCCAGTTCTAAGGCAGAGTCCTCACCTCATAAATTATTTAACTTCTTCAAGCAACAATTATATACCAAAACTTTAAGACGAAATTGTTTTGTCAGAATTGGTAATGTTTATTCACTATTGTGAATTATGAGAAGTAGTTAATTTATAAAAAACATTGAAAATACTTGATAGTTTTGACTTTACTGAGATTGCCAAAGATGATTTGCAACATAATGGTGGTTCTGAGTGAGGTTTTTAGTGACAGCAAAAATTTATCGAATTTTAAACAAACAACTTCTTTAAAATTCGATTTCTCAGGTACTGTTCAACCAATTTCGCTCTAATTTGGTATTTTGCCATGTAAAATTAAATACTTCAAACGTACAAAAAAACTTGACGTTACTTTATGACGTAAAAAATTTTATATCTTAAAATTTTAAAATTTTTCATCTCTTAATAAATAAAATAATGAAAAATAATAAATATTTACTAAAATTTACTTTTTACATGTAATTGCTTTTGGATAAATGACTTTTATAATTGTGTGCAAATGTTTTTAATTCATTTAAAATGTTCCCAATATACGGTGAAATTAAAAAGTGAAATTAACGTAACGGGGTTCAAACTTTGGATCGTTCTCCTGGTTGATCAAACTATTGGTACCAAATTTCACAGAAATCAGAATCCGTTCAAAAATTTATCTTTAATCCGAAAAAGTGCTTGTTTGGGTCTGATTTTGTAATTTAAAATATCGTCTGCACTACTTAATTAATATATTTATGGTCACCCCCTTGAAGTATTAAGAATGAGTCAGAGGACGTGAAGATCCGATCATTAGAATAAAAGTTATTAAGGTTGGTCCATTTTTTGGCGCACTGTACAAAGGTTGTTTTTCTTAAAGTTATTTAAATTGTTTTGCATATACTTATCAGTGTGTTTTACGAAAATTAATTGCAAAGGCTTTAATAGTTTAATGAGTACATAATAGATCATCATTATTTTTCTTCTCCTTATTGTAATTAGTTATACAAAGTAATAGTAACATTGCTATGAAAAAAAAGCAATCTATATTTTTCATTTACACGCAGTTTTATATGAAAAAAAAAGTAAGTTTAGATTTAATGTGATGATGATAACAAATATTAAATTTATTTTTTATGCATAATGTCTACACTGTAAACAATTCCAGATCAAATTACAGTAAAAATACCAGCACTCACGATTTTGGTACTTTTTATCGTAGAATCCGTTTTTACAGGAACATCTTACAAAACAAAAAATCTTACATAAACCATAATTTTTACATTAATAATTATCGAAAATCGCTGAGTCACTGTTAATTAATATATATATATATATATATATTATTGTTAAAATCACGCTATAAAAAAATAAGATTAAAATGGATTATAATCATGATGTGCCTAAAATGAAGGTACTTTTCGCAGTAATTTGATTTGATTTTTTTTTTAGAGTAGATCACTGTAACTTTCCTTCACCCTATTGTAATTGGTCATAATAAATAGTAGTTCCAAAGTAATAAAAATGACAATACATATTTATCATTTAATTGCAATTTTATATGGAATAATAAGAAACAGGTTCAGATTAAATTTGGCACATAACAATGCAATTACTTTTTCATATATAATGTCTACGTTTATCTTTAGTTTGTCAGAATGGTATATTGGAAAGTACAATATATGTATATATTTCAATTACAATTAATTGTACTTTTCTGCCTAATAATAAAATAGCAAATATACGATTTATATTTACGTATATTGTATCTAAGTTTAGCTTAAATGTGTCAGATAACAATCATATCTCGAAAATTAATCTTCTGCCTGAAGAAGGGAACAAGAGAGATTTTTTTTTTCCTTTGTGAAGAGGAGAGCAGAAAACATCTATGTCAATAGCAGGAGACAAGATGTAGGAGAGGCTCAAGTATTCATCCACTCAAGCAATAAAGATTTCGTAATAAATCTAATGTTTTACTTTCTCTTCTTTCCACGACCTATAAAAAAAGTTTCTTTGGGAACTCACAGAAAAAAATCGAACACTCTTCTAAGTGAACTAAGGAGGTATTTTTGACCATAATAAAATAAACTCTCTTTATAAGAAATAAGAGTTCTGGCAATGTCTGAGAAAGAATTATATTAATTCATTAGTTGGTTTAAGTCCTTCAAAATACTTTAGAAAAAGATATTTTTAATAATTTTTAGTTGCCTTTATAAACTCTGTTGTATTTCACCAATCAATGTAGTTTTAAGTGATTATTTTGAAAGTAGAGCTCATAATATTGAAGTATGATAACTAGAAAAATATGACTGTATAAAATATCTAATAATGAAAAAAAATAATTTCGAAATCTTACCTAATAATGAAAAAAAAAATAATTAATGAAATTAGAGAAATAAATTTCTCTAATTTTCTCAGTAACAGTTTGTAAATGAAGCAAAATTTCTGCAATAATGCATATAAATTTATAGTGCCTAATATCAATAAATATACTGTCCACCTTGAATTATCTTTGAACTTATGATAGGGTCTCCATGCTTTAAGAATATATCTTAATGGTTCAAGAGGGGTGCTAATTAATTAGTGCAGATGGTATTTTGACTTACTAAATCATACGTAAAAGAGTACTTTCTCAGTATAAACATGCCTTTTTTAAAGACGGATTTCTGAACCCCAAAATATCCGCAATCTGGAAATATGATCGAAATAGTTTTGTCAGTAGAGCGATCCAAAAATAATTACATATATTATTTTTGGATCATAAAATTAATATATTCAAAAACGATTGCATGCCCAAAACAATTTTTAATGATTATTTATTATTTTATTTAATAATAGTGGAGAAAATGTTAATTACATTGTATAAAATTATTTATAAAATTTTAAATCATGTAAATTTAGACTGCAAAATATGAAATTTGAGCGAAATCAGTCGAATAGCTTGTGAGAAATTGAATTTTAAAATAGGATAATTTCAATCTCCTTATCTTTTTTATCCTTTATCTTCGTTATCTTTAGGAAGCCAACCCAAGACATCAAAATAAGAAGAAATATTTACACAACTGTTGACATATACAATCTTTCTGTGATGCACATCTTTGCTTATTTAATTAATCTTCTCCTCAAGTTTGAAACTATTGCTCCCCATTTTTAAACTTAGTTAACTGCAAGCTCGCAACTCTCAGAAAAATATCATAGTTTGATATGAAATATAACATTTTACGAGACCAAACTTACTCGCCAGTCCTAAATATTCTGTCGCCAATAACGAACTGTCGAGTGCAATTTTCACGTCCTGCTTTAAACAAAGCATGATATTTGAAATAAATAGTTTAATTAATTGGTAAAATAAACTAAATTTAAATTTTTTCTTATAACTCATGAGACTTCATGAACAGCAATATTTTACCATTATCTTAGCATTATCAATGGTGGTTTAGTAAAGATAGCATGAATTCTATTACATATATTTAAAATATATTCGATTAAATATATTTTATCTAAATTTTTACCACTAATTTTAGAAAGCCTCATCAACCTCTTAATTTGGAGATTAAAAAAGAATGTTCATTTGCATAGAGATTCTAAGGAATATATTACAAATGGACAACTAAAAAAAAATGATTCTTGAAATAATAAAATCTTGTTCATGATAATGTAATTATTACTCTTCATACCACGCATAACGAAACATAAACGTTACAATTATATAATGTTTAATGCAAGATAGAAAAATATAATTAGTACCATTGACCCTATAAAGGAAACCGGCCGCATACATTGAACCAGAAAATACATAATATGGTATATAGTCTTCATCTAGAAGTAATTAAACCGAACATTATGTAATTACATATTTAATTACCCGAAATATGCTTTTATTTTGTTCGCTGTAACGACATTTGTACAGTGCGTCATTAAAACCGACCACTTTGAATAACTTTTTAACAAATGATCGGATCTTCACGTTCTAGAACTTAATATTAATGTCTCGAGGGGGGGACTTCAAATATACTAACTTTTAAGTGCAGACGATATCACAAAACGTACTTTCTCTTTATAAACATACCTTTTTTTGAGGGATTAATAACTTTTAGTAATATTTATTATTTTTTGTTTTTTAATATAATAATGGAGAAAAAAAAACGAATTGTAGGGAGTACTATTTTTTGCATCATTATAGCGAATATAATTTTACATGGCAAAGCACAATAGTTTAGCAAAATCAGTTTTAAAGTTCTTGAGAAATTGAATTTAAAAGAAGTTCGATATTTAAAATTTGATTTCTCAGAAAATATTAGACCGATTTTGCTAACATTTTGTCTTTCGCCATATGAAATTGCATGCCTTAAAATGATCAAAACATTTTATTCTTCAAAATAAAAAAAAAATTTGTTGACAATTTTTTAAAAGAAATAATAGTGAAAAATAAATATTTACTAAATGTTGTATTTTGCATGGAATCATCTTTGGATAAACGAATTTTATAATTGTGTATAACTTTTCTGAATTATTTTAAATAATTCTCGAGACATAGCGAAATACGCAAGAAGTAAAATTAATATTAATAGGACCAAACATTGGAGCGTTCTCCTGAGCAAACTAATGGGACCACATTTCCCTGATTGCGGCTTTATTTTTGGGGTCAGCAATCCAAATCCTTTTTAAAAAAAAGTATGTTTATGCAGAGAAAAAATATTTTTTTGTCTGATTTCGTAACTTAAAATATTGTCTGCATTTAATTATTAGCATATTTGAAGTCGCCCACGCGAGCAATTAAGATCGAGTCCTAGAACGTCAAGATCCGATCATTAGATAAAAAGTTATTCCGAGTGGTCTATTTTTCTTTTTTTTACATACAGCGCAGCTGATTTAAATTGCTTAGATATGGCTTTCATGGCTAGACCTCAGCTAATTTTCAGAAACTCAGGCTGGCTCATTTTAGGCTAATAGCTGTCGGCATATTTATTATATATTATTGAATCTGATTATAAAAAAGAGTACAAAGATATTTTAAAATATGGCTAAATCTGACTTAACATGTTTCTAATGGTTTTAACTAATAATTAAATAAACATTAACATCTTATATAAATATATATATATATATATATATATATATATGCATAATTTTTTTTCTGAAGTGAATAACATTTTTATTTTCTTGTGAAAAGATTAACATTTATAATTAAAAGCTTTAATTTTAAAGGGTATTTTATAAATTTTAAAGCTAATTGGAATTATTTAATATTATTCAATCTTTATGATGCTAGAATAATGAAGTATATTTAATTTATCTTTTTATAGCTCTAATAATAACGAAAACAATTCCAAAGAAGCGAGAATAAATAATAAGTGAATACTTGATGATCCCCACTTAGTGAGAGTTTCATTACTATTGAATGAAACTCAGAACTTGTGTCTTGATATTGAAGCATTATTTTAATTACGTATACAATAATTTGGTAATAATTTTGAAGCTTGTATGTTACTCAAGCTCTACCACTACAATGCCCTGGATAATCAGAATAGAGAACTGAACATTGATTAATTGAAAGCTTTTGTAAGACTTAGTCGAGGGACATAATGGCTAAAGTCTCATACAATTGCTACAAGTAGAACGTGCCATTGTAATGAAAGTCATTGGTCTAATGTATGGGCGTATTTGTGAACAGTGGCTTTGTTCTAAAAGTAGATGAATTACAGGAATGTAACCCCTCTTAATAGAAGAATCTAAATAATGAGTAAAAAAAAACTTAGTGTTCTCTGATTAAATGGAAATAAATTAAACCAAAATCTTTTTCAATAATTGAAGTCCTTGTAAAATAGTTGCCATTTGAGTTTGTAAAATGTTTTAGAAGTTTTCATATTATGAACCATTTTAGGCTTTGCATATTTCTTAACATTCAAAATTTCTTTAATTTTATAAATTTAATTTTTTAATCATAATTAATCTTATTATAGTTACAAACCAATGATTTTTTATCTTATTTTATAAAAAGCAAATATAAATACTCTACCTTTCTTATGATTAATCAATGTAACTTTGAATTCAATACAAATAAATAATTCATAAATTCTTTGTCTCGAGAAGTCGAATATTAAAATCTATTTTATTTTTCCAACCATAAAAATGTTTATTTTTAGAGTTATATTTAAGTCTAGATCTTTTGGGTGTTTAAGCTGTAGACAGATTATATAAAATTTACTAATAATAACGCAGCGTTGGCTTTAGTTTTGACTAAATTACCTCTCGACAGCTCGCAAAACTCTGTGTCTTTTCCCATGATCCAAAGCATCCGTTAACATTTAGTCATTTACTGGAAAATTTAAATTCTTGGCGTTAGAATTGCAGGTGTTAAGATGTCCAAAGGCTCCTATGCCTTACCGTTGAAAGTTTTGCATAATTGTTACATAAAATGGGTGCCTTATAAAAAATTATTTTTGTCTCTCCAAAGTATATGATTAATATTTTATTTTTTAGCATAATTGTTTTTGAAGTTAAAGTATTTGTTTCAATTTAAAAATTTCTTTTAACGAAAAGAGGATTATTTCCTTTGTTTGATCATCTCTCCGATGAATCCCAATTTCAATACAACAACAATGTATAAAAGAAATTTCCATTATTACCAATCTGCCACAACGCATAGTATTGAAGCAAATTATTGCAGATAAAACATAAAACAATAAAACGAAATTAAATAATGCCGGGATTAATTAGAAAAAAGCCTTCAATTAAAATCTTTCATATATGAGATTGTTACTTCGCTTTAATTTTTTTTTTTACTTATATAATCTTAATGATTGCTTTGTGCGTGATTACATGCAGTTCTTCAAAGATTAATTATCTGCATTTAAGAAAATAATAAAAATATTTTTTATTAAGTTGCGTATAAAATATGCTACAATCTATATATTATTGCTTGCAAACTGACGTGATATTGTACAATTAAAATGATCATTCTCTGAAATCAATTCTTATATATACATGCTTTACAATATTTGTTCCTTTTTTTTAATAACACGTGCTTGAATGAAAATGTGTAATTTACTTAATGCGTGCCATTAATAGAAGCTCATATTTAATGCAAGCAAAGGCAGTTTTAACTTGGAAGATTTAATGATATGGCTCGAAACGTGTCTTACATATTCATCCCCCGATCAGGACTGTTCATTGGTAGCAAAACTTAAATTTTTTTCAGGTAATCTCGTTACGTGAGAATTTCAGCTTTAATGTTTTATTATGGAATTTATTTAAACGTCACGTTTTTTTTACTCCAATGAATATTTGAATATTATATACCTCTAATAATAAAAGCTCTCTAAATAAGTTTTTAAAACGACCTTTGCTGTCATGTTTATAGAAATTAAAATAATTCTCTTATTCAAAAATTCAAAATAAGTGGTTTATTGTAAATGTTTAATTTACAATAAACAGTTATTTAAAATTGAAAAAAACACTTACCCACTGTTAATAATTTAATTAATTTCCCCTATAGTCCTTTTCTAAAAAAAAAAGAAAATAATAAAATTGTAATATGTGAGGTTGTTTTCTTCATAAGGTTAATAACTGTTTTTCATTCTTCTGAGTTTGTCAAATAAAATTCAGAAAAACATCTTAATCCTAATTTTTTAAAAGTCCATCTCAAAAGATACAGTAGACAAAGGATATGGACGAGATAAAGTTAATTGGAGACCGTAAACATATGATACAAATGATATAGGAGATAAAGAAAATATATGATAAAGGATATATGAGATAAAGAATATATGAGATAATGGATATGGGATTTAATGGATAATGGAAATAGGAAGTACGTGATAAAGGAGATGAAGTATATGGAGGACAATGGATATCGATGACAAAGGTTATAGGAGATAAAAAAACTCTCCATGAATTTAAATATAATCTCATGAACAAGTGATATGAGCTAGTGAATACTGTGCTGTCAGGATAAATAAAATTCAAGTTTATGTTCGCTTCCCTTACATTTGATTTGACCTGGAAATTTCTGCATTGTATTGATGACTCTTTACTGTTCCACGACAATGTTAGGGTGACAATTAGCTTTTCAAAAAATATAAACATTTTATTTCAGTTCCTTTTATACTTGTTGAAAAAAAACAAAGATTTTTCGAATTGAAATGTCAATTCCTTCACATTGCTACATATTGTACATAAGTACATCAGTTGCTGCACTTCTAGTACATAAATTAAATTTGGACAGTTCCAAAATTATTTTCATAACGGTTAAATTCGTTCATCTTGATATCCTGGAATCTTGTTGTATTCATATGAATGCTTGTGTTCTTTATAACGACATTTGTATCTTACCATCTATGAAGAAGTGGTAAGGAAAAGTCACGCGTAGAAATGTACTTTCCCTTGATTTGCTTCTCTTGACAATGATTTTTGTTCTTGTTCTATTTTTCACTTTTTGTTTCTCTCAGCAAATTTGTGTTTTTTTTTCTAGTTTTGTTTCTCACCTTTATATTTTTTCTTGGGAAACTTTTACATTTTAAATAATTTTGCTTCTTCTTATTTACGCCTGGCAAGTTTTGGAAATGAGCGCCTGTTTTTGAACCCTTGAAGCAGTCGACGATTCAGTTATGAATTTTTTAATCAAGTAATATCTTATTGCTTCAGTTTCTAAGGATTATCTGTTTAATTTAAGTTCTGTCAAAGGTCATAGTATATATATAAAAAAAAGTAGTACAATAATTCGATACATCGTAGTAAAAATGAAACTGCTTTAAAACTAAAAATTTGAACAGATGACTAAATTATTTTCCACTTCACTTGTCAAAAAAAATTATATATATTTTATATTATGTACTTCAATTGAAAAGATTAAAAAAAAATCTTATTTATAAATTCTCACTTCTTTTGATAAAAAAAGCCAGCCAAACTAAAACAATTTAAAATGTAGAACTATGCATAACTAGACTATCCCTAATGAGTTCTCATAAAACTCCTGAAGGCAAAAAGTTTATTTTTCCGTTACTTTTTGTAAAACTTCGGAATAGATGAGAGACACTTCAATTATCAGGTATCCATAGCTAATGAAAAGGAGTTTATTTGCGATGGAAACTTTTTGAAAACTAATTAGCTGCGCAAAAATATTCTAAAAGGCTTAAAAGGAGCTATATATTTTAGACATCCTAATTTAAATTTGACAAAAAATTTAACAAAAAGAGTTTTTGAAAATATCTTAGACTATGTTTTATACAGATGAATATAAAATTTAACTAAGCCTTTAACAACTAAGTTAAAATTATTTAAACTAAACTCCTACCATATAATGTTTTATTTTATTTCTAATTACTAAGTCATGTATCAAAGATAAACTTTTAAAAATGCGATGAAAAATTCTATAAAAAGGTGTTAAAATAAAATATTTGAAAAGAACCGACTACACAGTGACAATTTACTGAATTATTATTCAAACTAGAAAATAAATGAATAAAAAGATTTTAATTATAGATTTTACAATTATTTAGATCTACATTAAGATTAATAAAAATTTAAACTTTGTAAACATAAAGCTGTATCACAGATTTGATGTTTTAAAAATTTCATAAAACTCCAGACAAGTTTTTACGAACTCCTTATAATGTTAATGTTAACAATATTCCAATCTTTTTATTAAAATTTCTAAGAAGTTTTAGAAGCATAACTAATTTATTTCTTTACTTACGCAAACACTGTGTTTCTGTATATTTATCAGAGCGGAAACAAATTCCTTACTGAGAAAAACCTAAACAAAACTGCACTATAAAAAGACTCCTGAAAGCAGCACCATATAACAAAATTAATTTAATATTTTGCAGATAAATATTCTTAGATTTCGTTCCGTTATTTTGTGTACCACATAAATTTAAACTCCAGTCTGATATATTTATCATTGAAATATGCCCAAATTTATTATAGTAATTAAAATCTTAATACTCATTTTAGAGATATCATTCACTGTGATTCAGAATATCATGAAATAAAATTTCTAAAATGGTACCGCAACAACTAAAGTATAATAATAAAATATTTTAGATGGAACATATTAAAAATATTTAATAATCCCTAATTATAAATAAAAAAATGTAGCACTTTATTAAAGTACTATACTTATATTTTTAACAATATAAATTTTTTCTAGCAACGAAAACATATTTTTAAAAACTTAAGTTTCGGCTTTCTATAGCATTAATGGCTGACATAAACCCGATAGAACTTTTAATTTGTTTGTGAAAATGTTATAGAATTTGTTATGATTGCTATAACTGAATATAGTTATTGAAATTTGTTTTGAAATACTGTTTTAAAAGGGGAATTAAATTCAACCTAATTTAAAAACATAAAGACGAGGGAATAATATATGAACAGTCTGTAACAACATTGTTAAATCTTAACATAGCGGATATCCATGATTTTCTATTTATTTCTAGTACATATTATATTCGTTCTATATATTATGCAGAAAGTGCATAAAATACTCATGTCTTTCCGAAAGATTAATAGAAACCTTATGAATAATAAAACTAAAGGATGGAAATCGTATGGAGGGAGATGAAATTAATTTGTAACGAAGTGTTACATTAAAAATGTAATGATTAGCCTTGTTTTTTTCTCACAGATTCTTCTTACATAATTCAGAAATCGATCAAGTTCTTATTTTACGACAACAGTCTACGTTCAATGGAAATTTTTATAAAAGCATAATAATATAGTTAAATTTGCGTAAGATTTGTTAAACCACAATTCAAAATGGGGTACGTGAATAAAATTACAATGTGTTTTCTCTTTTATTATTTTGAAATGCTCGGAAAAAAAATAAAAATGGAAAAAGTTAGGAATCACACTTAGTACTCTATACTCTGATTTATTTTTATAAAATAGTTGCCTTATTCGAAGTTATATCAATAAAATATAATATTAAATTATGCATTAATTTAACCCTTTTCTATGTTCCGACCTAAAGGTTTATTAAAGTTTTTAAACGTGTTGAGATATGTCAATCTCTGTCGAATACAAAACTTACAGATTTGTTTTCCTTTTTCACTTCTCAAAGTATTTAAATATTAAAACTTTATATCATTATCCAGATATTAAATATTTAACTTTATAAACTTTATTTTTTAAACACTGCAAATGAAGCATATATGTATATAACAGTACAAGTATGCATGTAGAATAACAGTATATATGTTACGGCCAAAGCCCGAAGTCCGGCCAATTCGCGATCTGGCCGGCCAGATCGCGAATTGGACTTTGGCGGCGAGATCGGAAATTCGGACTTTGGCCCTCTTGGCCAAAGTCCGAATTTTTTTTTATTTTGAAAATTGGCCGGCCAGATCGCGAAGTGGCCGAGGATGGCTGGCCAAAGCCCGAAATTGTTCTTGATTTCGGGAATTGGCCGGCCAGATCGCGAAGTGGTCGAGGATGGCTGAACAAAGTCCGAAATAATTGAAGCGATCAGTGAATATTATACTTTGGCGGCCTTTTATAATTATAATATAAATAATTCTTATAAATCTTCTACTTTAAAAATATAAAAAATAGAAGTTTTTAAATTGTCTATTAAACAATCATTAATTTAATAATCATTATTAAATTGTCTATTTAATTGTCATGCATATACCAAAGGTCTTGTCATACGAGGTCTAGTTAAGTGCTACTGCCCGGTATATCCTACATTGATGTTTTTTTAAGGTGAAGTGTCACTGCCCGGTATAAATTTTCCCGGTATATCCTACATTGATGTTTTTTAAGGTCAAATGCCCTGCCCGGTATACATTTGTCCGGTTTGCCCGGTATAATGATTTTTTCTTCCAACTTTGGCTGATCTTACCATGCCAATTCGCGATTTGGGCGGCCAATTCCCGAAAGCAAGAACAGTTTCGGACTTTAGCCAGCCATCCTCGGCCAATTCGCGATCTGGCCGGCCAATTCCCGAAATCAAGAGCAATTTCGGACTTTGGCCAGCCATCCTTGGCCAATTCGCGATCTGGCCGGCCAATTCCCGAAATCAAGAAAGATTTCGGACTTTGGCCAGCCAATTTACAGCGCTCTTGGCCAATTCGCGATCTGGCCGGCCAGATCGAGAATTGGCCGACTTCGGACTTTGGCCGTAACATAAATAATAAAACTCTGTAAATATATTATGTATAATGAGAAAAATATTTACTAATTAAGATTTAATGTCTAACGTGGATCTAAATAAATTAAATGATATTTACGGATGAAAAAATTGGTACTGTATAATTCATAAAATTAACTCATAAAAATAATAAAATAATTTGAAGTTAATTAGTCGAAAGCTTGAAATTATTGAATTATCTTTTTTGAAAAAAAAAATAGTCGTTTTGGAAATTTAATTCGTATACTACTCTATAGAAACCATTTCAAATAAATCTGTTGTGCTCGTTTGTCAATAAAATCTGAAAAAAAATAAAAAAGAAAAGTTGAAGCTTACTTGTTTAACTTAAAGCGCAAGTGCTGGTTAGTGGTGGCGCTGTATATCGACTCAGGAGAAAAGACTCTAAAACTAGTATCGTCTCTTCTCTAGGTCATTCCTGGCGAGTATGCCAGAAGTGTGTCTTTAACTGCGCTAGCAAGTACGAAATAAGTATTGTCATCATACTTTTTCACGTGGTCTATTCACTGATCAAAACGGATAATTTGATTGTGAATAAAAAAGTTAGACGAAAAGTCACTCTGCCTGCTGTATATTTTTTTGATGTACTAGAAAAGAATTAAATGATACATTTTTAAGACGATTTATTTTATCAAATAATGAACTGAACATCACGACTTGATTTGGAAAGAAAATAGAATTCCGTGGAATGATTTGATTTATTTAACTTGTGTACAATGAAAAGATTATTTGGTTCCACGAGCATGTAAAAATGAAATAAATTTCAAATAAATAGCATCGGTTATAAATTTAGTATGCATTAGGGAAACGTATTGAGAATGTATTTTTAGTTCAATGATGGTATTTTATTTTGACCACACTTAGTATTGTATTGAACATAATTAAAATAAATTTGAAACTATTCATTACAGTTTCAAACCTTATACGATTGTAATAAAATTCACGTTAGAGTAAAATAATGAAACAAAGATAGAAATTTGTTAAACGAAAAATCAAGTTAAATTCGAAGAAAGCTCTGGGAAATTTAAAATAAATAAAGAAATAGATAGTTGTTCGGCGAAAAAAAAAATGTGCTTAACATAGTTAGAAACACGGAAAAGCTTTTGGGAAAATCACAGTGTTTGTGCTTTTTTTCTGCAATTTAGTTAAAAGAAAAAAATATGTTTCCTCTGTGATGTGGAACGTGAGTTGGATACCGAATGCATCGTTAGAAGAAAAAACTGTTTCTTTGTTGTTCAAATGTATTCGATACTAGAAAAGCAACTCTATTAAAAACGAACTACGTCAAGGATAAAAATGTCTTTTAAACTTTCCAGTGCAACAATTTTTGATTTTTGAAATTGAAAACACACTATTTTAAAATGACATGCGGATTTTTTATTACATTTTTGTTCTTTGAATTAGCAGCAAATGGTAAGTGTTAACTCACTTTTATTTTTTTATTTATCATACATACGTTCAAAATATTTTATTAAAAGATTTTAATTTCCATGCAAGATTGCAATAAGTAATGTTAATTTATTGATTATAGATTAGCAGTAAGTAAGGGACTTTAATAATTCCGGAAATGGAGAAATTAATATTTATAAGTTAAAACGCATCATGACAAAATGACAATGCTTAATAAACGCATTCGAAAGTAATGAAAGTCTCATCAAGAATCATTTTAACTGAAAAAAATAGCCAGTCAAAACAAAGAAATAAAAATCGAATAATTTTAACAAAATAACTTCATTATTGGTTTAAAATTGCCATTAAAAACTTTTGTAGTATACAATTACTAATAATAATTTTATCAGACTTTTCCTGAGCGTAATTTTGATTGCTTGGACATCACTCTAGTATTCATGTGTCATGATACGGAGCCACATTTTGTTCTAAAATTTCTTAGAGTCAATAGTCTAATGAATATTTTTCAAATTCATTAAATTCTAGTGAATTAGAGACTTCAACTACTTTTTAAAAGCATGATTTATTTCATTTAGTCTATATGTCTAAAGTTGAGTGTTTTATAACTGACGTTGATCAATCAACTCTATTCTAAGTTTACGACTACCTGCATTCAACTTCGTGGCCTTGAAAGTTTTAACCAAACCCCGAAGACAAGGGAATGCCAGGATCTATCAGTGGTACAAACTTGCCTTCACGGAAGAATTTTTGATGGCACTAACACACATTGTGTTACATGGAAAGGGAAACCACGTATAGCTTCACACGGTTCACCCGACGTAAAGTGGATTGTTACCAATGATTCATTTAAATCAGCCAGCCACCAATGAAATTTGAACCCGTATCAGTTCATTGGAAAGCCGATGTTCTATTCTCTAAGCCATCGCGGCTTCTGTTAATTTTTTTTTAACGAAATTAAGTATTTCGTACTATAATTGCATATCGTTCCCATGTATGATATGTTATAAGACTATAAGTCTTTGACTGTCAGCTGATCTTTCCTTGCGTACTCACATCTTTAGATTAAAAAAGACCCATAAATTCATCATAAACAAAATTCAGCAAAAGGAATTTATTTTGTATTTACTGTCTAAAATGTCTTTAAGAATATTTTCCCCTGTCTACACTGATGCCTTTGGCAAAATTGCTATATGTGTTTGACAAGATCTTTGCTCTAATGATTGTATAACAGACATAAAAAATAATAATGCCATAAACTGTGTCTAAATACTTTAATTAGACACTAATCAATCTTCGTTTAATCAAAACTCCACGCATTCTCACTGATCATTCTGCTTTTGGCAGATTTGCTTTTGTTGCTTGGAGTCTTGTACAACGCTACCAAATGGGGGAAAAGCCTCCCGCCCCCATAAAAATTGTGGCAGCACATTACTCTACACTTCATTTATGCTCCGTCGGAGGCATCTATCAGTTTTCAGTTGTGGTCAAAGAAAAAAAGAAAAGAAAAAGATATAACCCGTACTTCGTTTTGCGTCTTATTCTTCCCTATGGTCATAAAATAAATGACCAATAAAGATGTGACACTTACTGTGCCTGGATTCGTCAATTAGAAGCTAAGAAATAAATTAAAAAGTTGAGTTTCAAAAGTCTTTTAAATTGTATAAAATGATCGTTGAATACATTTACTAACTAAAACTGATAAAATTTTCTTAAAAGTTTTCGTTCAGTAAAAATCACATTTTGAGATATGAAATGACCCAAAGACCAAAAAAGGCACTGGGAGTTTATCATGTTAAATTTTGGTGGTTTAAAAGATTTAAATTTGGTAATTATATGTTCTCAGACTTATTTGGTTGATTTAGCGTATTTTCAACATTTTTATCAAATAAAATATTTTGAAAATGAAAAAGATGAGCAGTAGACATTACTAAATTGTTTATAAAGACAGCTTATGAAATTAAAAGTAGAATGCATATGCATTTAATTGTATTTTCGTTGCTTTTTTAAGGGAAAAAAAGACGTATTTGTGAAATATGCTAAAAAACGTTTCCACTATTAAAGCTTTCTACAAAAAAAGGGATTTCATAAACTAATTATTTATGCGAAATTTTTAAATTTAATTTTTTGACAATACACAAGTTACTGCCACAGCTTACTTAATACATAATTCAATTTGTAATCAATTAATTGATCGTATTTGATTGTTATTGTTAGCTGGACTCGAAGTTGTTATAAGGAAAAAGTGGATTAGCTATTTAAGTATACCATATTTATTATTTTAACTGAAACATTCTTTGAAAATTTCAAAAATTGCGATATCAGATACGAAATCACCACATGTAAGGATTTTTTTCTTATTTCCTAAATGATGAAGCCACTTCAAATAGTTTATGCTTGATTTAAAGGGGAAAAGAGAAATACACTGACTATCTCTTGCCTACGTTAGAAATTTGGGGGATACCATATTAATACCAGAGATGCAAGAAAACTCTTTAAAAAGGTCTTCTTAATAGTTTATACGAAAGAGTTTTCTTGAAGTGTAATTGCAGGATAATTTGGTAGTAGCTACAGGGTTTGAACTCACATACCTGTTTCAACTTGTTAGATGTTGCCACTAAAGAAGAAACTAAAAGAAAATAAGAAAATAAATTTTAAAAACTGAAATTCATGATATAATGCTTTATAAATGAAGATACGCAAACTTTTCGAAAGGTTAAAATGACGCGTCTGTTATCGACGATTGTAGAAATTAAGCCAACATGTATACCTTGTTGAGTGTTTTAATGCACAACTTTCGCTAAATTTAAATAGGGAATTTGTTTTTTCTTTTTTTGTTTTATATTTTGTTATAACATGCACAGTTTACTCGCGGATTTTCAAACACAGGAAATTTTATTTTTTATTCTTGCTTTATGCACCTGTAATTTTACTTGTTTTCTTTCCCTTCAAGCATTTTTTTTAATTTTTTTTTTCCTTTATTATATTATCATAACTTGTTGTTACTAAATAATGTTAAATTTAAAAAAAAGGATGTTCGCTCAAATTTAAAACTTATATAATCTATATTAACTTAATGAAATTTTACTTTGTTTTAAATAGCAACGATTTATTCATTGTTGTAGAAAAATTTATTTAGTTCTCAACATTTCTTAATATAATTTCGTGCTTTAATTGAGGTCAAAATTAAGAAATTAAGTAAGAATCATAAGAGATTAAAAACAGTTTCCAATCTAAACTTTTAAATGATATAAGTGTTAACAGTTCCCTGATATATAAGCTATGGTTATCTCTTAGAGAACAACGTAAAAAAATGCTTTCGATAACTAAAATGCATTATCTCTCAAAAGTTGTACAGATATCGATAGTAGTGGATTTTTTCCAGAATTTATCTACATTATCATCATTCCTCTCAAGAGCCTTAACATTTTTCATTTTTTTTAAACCATATAAACTTGTAAATGTTGAAATTTTCAAATTTTTTGGATAAAATAGATTATAAAAAATTTTTGCATTACATTTAATATTATAGAGGTTTTCTGTTTCAAAATTTCATCATTTTCCTGAAATTTTAGTAAAATCTTAAAAAAATTGTAAGAAATATAAAATTTCAATCTTTTTTCTTTTCTTCTCGAAAATATATGATTCAAATACCATACGTTTCAAACTGCGTACTCAATCAAATATTAATTATGAATTGTTTCTAAACTTTTTTGCTCATCCCTTTCAATACTGCGCATTAAAGTTTTTTTTTCAATGTAATTATACTATTTTGCATCTTTTAAAAAAGCAACTCAGTGCTGGTTCAATGAGCTGCCCAAAACTCCCCACATTAATGTCATTGCAAACCGATGTCCTACCTTGCACATCCAAGAACTTTTCTCATTGTTTTGGATAATTTTTTTCTTCATATTTTTGCATTTGTATGGAATTTGGCATTTATTATATTTGTTTTTAGAAAAGCCATAATTAAGTTAACCTTAAATTATTATTGAACTCTGACTAAGTTTTAAGAGTTGGCATTACTGACATCTCCTAAGGCTTTGCCGGTATCACACCCTAACGACGAACTTTATCTGCACAAAACTGTCTGAAAACCTTCGTGACAACTTGACATGTTTCTCAACTATTAAGCCGTTACATTGTAATGGCTTAATTGTTGAAAAGCATATCAACAATTAAGCTGTTACAATGTAACGGCTTAAACACATTAAGGGGGAATAAATATAGCAGATTTATTCCATAGCAGTTTGAATATTGAATGAAAAATGAATGCATAAAATTATCATGGACGTTTTTTAAACATTTTCTGTACCATGTGACGCATGCAAATTAAGTTTGTTTTACCTTAAATCAGAATCTTTTCTAGACAGATAAGATTAAATTCATTTAAAAGTAAATACATCTGAATAAATGGTTTTTATGACATGATCTAAAGTAACAGGAAGAAACTACAGAACTTTACCATATTTACCAAGTTCTTATCCCTCAAAATAAAAACATGTTTTATTGTTAATTCTACCAAAATCTTTCCCGACGCACTTCGGCAAATAATAAAAATTACGAGCTTTATGGTGTTTCCATAGAACCAGAATCAAGGTAAATTTTACCTTATACTGGTAGTTTTAACCATACTTTTTTTCTAGGTATATCTACCTTATATACTTTTACATATTGTATAATAATCAAGTCTGCTATAAAGAGGGCAAAATACTATCCTTGTTTCTCATTAAAACATCTGGTAAGTGTTTTTTTTTGGGGGGGGGATTATTATCAAATAGTTACAATTATCAAATCTTAATAGTTTAGAATTATCAAATCTTTAACTCGTAGTTAAACAGTATCAACAAGCCAAACAAGCCATTCTACAGCCAGCTGAAATGTAAATACATAGTTTAATTCACTGTCTCAACTAAATGGAAGACAAAAAGCTATTTATAACTCTTTATTCTTTATTTCTTAACACAAAAATATTTCGGTTAAATGGCTATACTAACTATCACAATCTTTTTAGTGATTTGCCTTCGCCAAATTATTTACAAATTTAATTATGGGGGATTGGCTTTATTTTTGGCTATGTTATATTTCGATAATACGCCAATGCTTCCCATGTACATAACTGTCCGTTTTGAACAATCCATTTACTTTCAATTTCTAATTATTGGCGATAGGAATGGAGACCCCTTTTGGTTTTCTAAGCCCTAACGGCTGAATATATCTATCTTAACAGAAATTATCGATGTTAAGAAAATGATTATCTTGATCCCTATAAGGGACTTATTTTCATTATTTTCATACTTTTGGATATGGTCACATTCTAATTTAATATTTACTTAATAAGTCATTCTTTCCTAAAACGATTTTATTAATAACTAACAATAAAATCTGGACTGATTGTCTCCGTCTTCATACTATTTTTAATTAAACTTTATTCTGATTTGATAAACTTCTGAAAACAAGTTTAAATAATATAAAGCCACATGGATGGACCAAAATTTGTAATGAAAAAATTGAATTTTTTCAGCTTCATTAATTGTGTCGACATATGTTTTTCAGTTTTGTGCATTTTTTCGTAGTGTTGATTAATGCCATTTACTTGATTTTTACATTTTTTTCAACCCGTTCGAAGAATTGGTATTCAGCTAGTTCACAATATGTATTTAGCTCATTTTGCGTAAAAGGACACTTCACATTATCTCGAGTTGAATTCATGTTAAACCTACTTACTTGATGTATGACAGGCAGGGATGGCGGATATAATGAGTTGCTCAGTAGCGGATAACGTAACAAGTAGGGTTTTTTTTTTTTTTTTTTTTTTTTTTTGCGAAACGAGAAATCTTTTCACTGATGCAATTTATCTTTTGAGCAAATGAAAAATATATTGCAGACTTGAAAACCCATGTTTAGTGTACTTTGCATAATCCTTTACTAGTTTTCATTTGTTGCTTAAATTTGTTTTGTGCATTTTTTTTTTTTGTTGATTAAAATTGTTTTGTGTTGCTTAAATTTGCTTCGGGTTATTTGGTGTAAAGAAACTGCTATCGCTTTATTATGCAAAATTATTGACAAATTTGTGAAATGAAAGAATTGATGGAAATAATAAAATGGTAGGAAATCTGAGAAGAAATGCATTAGCTTTATTTTATTCTCTACGCCTCTTTCGATTTGTAATTTGTTTTTTAGTTGTCTTTGAAAAAAAAAATTACGAATTTTAAAGATGTCATGTTGTTTGCAAAATTTTATGAACTTTGTTGAGAATAGCGATTGTATATACTAATTCTGAAAAAAAATTTACAAATGATATAACAGTCCTTATTTAAATTTTAGGAGGAAAAAAAATTCTAAAACATTAAACGTACTTTTTCGCTCCTCCACACTATATATTGTTAATAACTTAAAATAATTTATCACTTATTACTGCGTCCCCATTCTGCATTCCTAAGATTAATTTTTTTTTCAATTAGTGTTGATTATTTTTCAAATCCAGGTAATAGTTCTTTTCTTGGGTGATTATATATGATTTATTACGCAGCAAAATGATCTCTGTTTTGTTTTTAACTGTCGACATTATGAAAAAAAATCAAAAGAAACATAACACGGAAGTTGGTGAACGGAGCGAGTGGGTGGTGGTACCTCTTTATTCTTGGAAATAAATGTTTCTAAAATATTTACATACACACTATTAAAGTTCATAAATTGTTATTTGAACTGATTTTAATTGTTTTTTGCAAAATAATTTATAAATGGTTGACAAGACCAATTTTCTGTTTTATATTGAGTTATGCTGTATCCTCTTCTTTTCCCAAGTGCAGTAAAAGAATTTTTATGCTCTGTTCATAGTTTTAGTAATTTTTCTATTAAGAGAACAGGTTCGATACCGATATGTTAATAAATAATATTTTCATCAATAGTATGTTTATAAATGTATCTATCCATCGATACCACTAACTTAAAGGAAGGCGATAAAAATTTATAGAATTCAAATATCCAGGATATTCAAAATCTTAATATGTTCAATTTATTTGTCAAAATGAAAACTGTGGGCCCATTTAAAAAGTTATATAGTATGTAGTTTATTCCTAAGTAGAAAAAAAATGAATATAAAACTATCGTTAGGAATCCGATTCTGTCAGTTCCAGATTTTACAAACTCATCAAAATCAAAAGTTGTACTTGTTAAATCATGGTTATTCTTAATACATTCATTCGCTATATTCGCAATCATTCACGCATAAATATTAACAACAAGTAATTTTGCATCTTTTAGTCAACACTTTATTTTGTATATATTTTTCCATTCTATTTGTGTGCCTAGAAAACCAACTCTTTAAAAGTACAAAAAAACATGACATTCACATTTTTTTAAATTCTATTTATTGTTTCATTTTTTCTTACATTCAAATTAGAGAATTTGAGAAACATTGATACATCAATAAAACATTTCTTATTTTTGCTTCTTCATAAATTTATCCAAAACGTAATATGTCTGATTTCTTTATTAAAAAAAAATGAAGTTTTATTCAAAAAGAACGAAAAATTTCTCTGCTATTAAAATACTTCATAACATTTGATTTGTTATTCATTAAATCGTTTTGTATTCACTTTAATCAAGGAAAAAAATCATGAAATCGTGAATTCAGAAAAGAAAGGCTCATTAAATAAGGGACAGTTTGAACGTTATTTCGTCTTGCAGTGCTCACACTATATTATAATTCTGATTTGCGTAAATATTACCTAACTTTAGATCACAGGAACTTTTATCTTTCCTTGCCAAGAAATAATTTGTGAAAGTTACAAATATAGAAGGAAAAACAAATTTATTAAATCTGATTTCGATTCTATTATTAGAATACTGAATTTAAGAGGAATTCTTACATTTTTACAGCTATGATGATGTTTTCGTAGTTATAAATATTCAATTCAGGAATCTTTTTAATTCTCATTATAATAGAAAGGACTTCATAAAACACTACAGTTTCTTAAAGTAAAATTTTCTGCCCTGAAAAAACAATTTTTTGATAAAATGCATTTTAGGAGAGTTAAATATAAGAATATTAAATAAAATAAATAAAAAAAAATATTTACAACAGCATGAAATACTGCAAAAGTTTCCTAAACCCCAAGGAACAGTTTGAAAATTCGAAAATGATTTATGGGTTTGTATGCTTTTCTCATGTTGAGCAACAAGCTTAAATGGATACAAAACATTTTCAAATATATGCGAATCGCTATGTTTAGGTGAGAGTTTAGGTTTGAGAATTTTTTTCTTCGTAAAACGAAGTCCTCCTGAGCCAGAAGACTTTTCTATCACATTTTAAGTGAATCACGTAAAAATGTGTTTTGAAATTAATATATATGTATAACTTCAGTAATCATACAAAACATGAAAAAGTATTTTCAAAGTACATTCTTTTCAGCTTTTTTTAAATAAAACAATTAATAAAAATTATTTTTTATTCATTTATTTACTTAAAAAAGCATTTCACTGGGCGAATCATTTTTCGAATTAAGATTGTAGCTAAAACGACTAATTTGCGCTAACTACTCCTTGCCTGTCTCTTCTTTAACTTTAATTTATATCATCCCGAAATATATTTAATTGAAAATTCTAGTAACTGTTGTCAAAAAGCAATGTGTTAAATGAAACATATTTAAAGTAAATTTAACTTCGAGTTCAACCAGTTTAGTATACAAATGAAATGTATAAATATTTACAGAATAATTTGATTGCTACCATGCAACTTTTTCTGAAAGTTTACTCTAAAGATAACTTAATTAAGCTCTAGTAGTTTAAATTGGCTTTAAAAAACCAATTAAATATTAACTTCACTGTATAATAAGAACTGTAGTTTGTGTTGCCTTTAACCCTTTGCTAATTAAGATTTTCTGACTTTAAAGTATTAAGAAATTAATTTAACAATAATCTAAAAAAATTTTTAGGGATGAATATTTTTTGAGCTTTGGTAATTTTTCATTCGCAGTCATTAACATGCAATTATGTTATTATAAGCATTTTGCCTTTATAATTTAGTGCATATACTATTATAAGACAGACTTTAAAATCAAAAATAATTTTTAATTAATGTTTCTTACGCAATTCTAAAATTTAAACAAAGTTTTTTTTGAAAAATTCCTTAAATTGGAACGAAAAGTATGTAAAGTTTCTAACAAATGCATTTTTTTTCACCCTGAAAGCAACCCCTGTTAGCCACAATACAGACGTGCTTTAAAAAACCAATTAAATATTAACTTCACTGTATAATAAGAACTGTAGTTTGTGTTGCCTTTAACCCTTTGCTAATTAAGATTTTCTGACTTTAAAGTATTAAGAAATTAATTTAACAATAATCTAAAAAAATTTTTAGGGATGAATATTTTTTGAGCTTTGGTAATTTTTCATTCGCAGTCATTAACATGCAATTATGTTATTATAAGCATTTTGCCTTTATAATTTAGTGCATATACTATTATAAGACAGACTTTAAAATCAAAAATAATTTTTAATTAATGTTTCTTACGCAATTCTAAAATTTAAACAAAGTTTTTTTTGAAAAATTCCTTAAATTGGAACGAAAAGTATGTAAAGTTTCTAACAAATGCATTTTTTTTCACCCTGAAAGCAACCCCTGTTAGCCACAATACAGACGTGCAATTGAAAATACAACGTTTGTGTTTCACTATAGATTTCGAAAAAAAAGAGCCTTGACAACTATTCTATGAACGCTAAGAGCCTTTCTATTACTAATTCTATGAACGCTAAATACTAATTGAATGCTATGAACGCTAAATACTTTCAGACAACTGATATTTTTTTTTTTTTTTGTAATATGTATCTTAATATATGAATATGCCAAATGTATAATAATCACGATTTTGAATTTTTGCCGTTTGCGTTGATTTTTCTTTTGCTTAGCAAAATACATTTTAGGCACCATTGATAAAATGCCGGGAATAGCCAGTGAATTCCTCTTTTATGATTGATCGAAGCACAGATGTTACGCGTCTTATACTTTCATACAACTTTCAGATTTTTTTTGCCCCAATTTTCTTATTAATAGTTTCTGCCAACTGATAAAACATTTTTTTTTGTAATCTGTAGCTTATAATATGAAAATGCCAAATGTATAATTATCTCGATTTTGAATTTTTTGCCGCTTGCGTTTATTTTTCCTTAGCATGGCATCATTGATAAACTGCTGGGATTAGGCAGTAAAAGTCTCATTTGGAATCGATCGAAGCACAGATGTTATGCGTTTTATAACTTCAGACTAAATACTTTCAGACTTTTTTGATCCAATTTTCTAACTAAATGCTTTCAGAAGACTGATAAAACATTTTTTTTTGTAATATGTAGCTTATCATTTGAAAACTCAAAATGTTGTAATTTCGATTTTGAATTTTTTGCCGATTGCGTTAATTTCTCTTTTGCAAGGCAAGATACACTTTAAGCACCATTTATGAATTACTGGGATTAGCCAGTGAAGGCCTCTTATGGAATCGACCGAAAAACATATGTTACGCGCCCTATGATGGCAGCAGAAATTACTAAAATGGTGTCAACACCACGCACTAAAATGGTGTCAACACCATCATTCACTATTTTTGTTTATCCCCAATTCCTCCCACTTACAGGTGATCCTGCCTCACTTGATATTGTTGATCCTCACGTATGTTGAACCGGAATGTGACTATACATCCATAGTTTCCTTTTCCACTAAAATTTGCAAAAAGTAGCTGCAAACACACTTTTTTGCTCGTAACATCTAATTAATTTCCCTAGAAATACCATGATTGAATGTGCGTCTGAAATCACTACACTTAATTTGTTATAAAATTTCATGTTTATCCTTTGTTTTAAATCAATTTCGTTCCCCATTCAAAAGCGTTGAAGTGAATCGCAAAGTTTTTCTGGTCATGACATCTGTTTCCTTTTCCAACTGTAAAGACCAATATAAAATGTGTTTTTAAAATCGTGAGATCTAATTTGTTAAAGCATTCCATGTTTATCCTTTGTTTCATTTTAAATGGTTCTCCATTCATAGTTTTCTTGTCTTTCAAAACCATAGAATCGAGTTAAAAACGTATTTTCTGCTCATGACTCACATTTCATTCCCCTATAAAGATCAATATTGAATGTGCTTCCCAGTTCACTATGCCTAATTTGTTATTAATTTCCATGTTTATCAATTCTTCAATTTCAATTCAGCATTCCTGCATGGTTTCATTTTCCATCTAAAAACCTCAAAGCGAGTAGCTAATTTTCTTTTGTTTCGTGACATCTATATATCCTACACTTTGACAGACCAATATTAAACGTGTTTCTGATATCCGTATAACTAATTTGATATGAAATTTTATTTTTATCCATTCTTCAATTATAATTTTATGTGAATTTCATCCCTCATGTCATTAAGTTAACAAACTAATGAGACGTTATTACACTGCGTTAGCAGATATTCCGCAATTTTAAAATGCGTTGTTCCTTATTTTAGATGCATCTCTCGTGATTTACTGAATCTATTATATAAAATTTCAAAAATCAAAATTTATTTTCGATTTTAATTTTTGTATCGACAATGGTTTTATATATGTCTTAAGAAGAGAATGACAGTGAAAAAAAAAGAAGAAGAAGAAAAAGAAATTACATTTCCCCGTGAAGATATTATTCAGGCATTTTTTGTGATCCTCGTTAGTGAGTTTAAAGTCAAATGATTACATAGGGGAATGCAAAAAAACAAAATACCCTGCTTTATCATTTAACGAACCTATTTTATTTTAAAATATAATAATCTCGGGAATTTTTATATATATACTATTTTGATTTTGTTAATTTCTATGAGGATAAATTATTTATGAGTAAGAATTTAAAATAAACTAAAGCACAAAGTGAACAAAATAAAACATCACAATAAATATAAAAAAAATAGCAAACAGACAGAAATTTAAATCTTCACTAAATATTGACTTTTTGATGTTATATCACTTCTTTTCAACAAAAGCTGTCATACTTTTTAGAAGAGATTAAAAAAAAAATTTTAAGTATTGTAACAGTTTGGGGGAAACAATAACTTATTAACATATTGGATTATAAAAATTAACAGTAACTTACTATGAGGAAGAAAAGGAAGCAACAGATATGTCATGTAATATTAATATCTATCATAGGTCAAAGATTAGTATATAGAGAAGAGAATGACTACAAGATGAGACTATTTATCATCCACGCAGAAAACAGGAAAAAACATTACTAATTTTATCATAATTCTAATGCTTTTGCCATCATTAATCTTGTCTTCCGTTCCACGCTCTCTTCAAACTCTTGATCTAAATTTGCAATTTTTTGCAACACACTCTTTTATATTAATTGCTTTGTGACTCTGAAAAAATCGCATGAACTTGCTTTGTATCATTTTGTGCAGTAATATAAACTTATGGTTATTTTAAACTACAAATTCTGTAGAGATTTAAATATTAAATATGCTTTATAGAGGGTCTTTAATAATGACTAGCCTAGATAAATATATAGCTATATGTTTAGAATCCTCATGAATATAGAAGTAAGAAAATGTACTTACTAAGTATTTAATCAAGGGATAAATAAAAAAGCTAACGACATTTGACAAGTCACAAGTTGGAAAAAGGTATAAAATTAGGTTTGAATAATGGTGAAACTTGGATGTGTTTCTAATAATCAGCTTTCAACTCAATATCTTCTTTGATAGCCAAACAAGATTTGTTGTTTTCAGTCCCGACTTCGTCAGAAGTGAATCATTAGTTTTAAATGTAATTTTAATCCCTCACTTGAATAAAAATTTGTGACATTCAACGTGTATTTTTTTAGTTTCAAATTTGACAAAGATTTTAAAAGTATTCACTAAATCAGATTATTTCAGAAGATTGTCTTGCAATTCTTCATAGGGAAAATATCAGTAATTTAATTTAAGCGAATGATCAGTTTTGAAATATGGATACGAGGGAAACGCAATTATAAATTTCTTCATTTTTCTTTCTTTATTTTAAAAACAATTATAGATTTCTATATTTATAAGATTCACTTGAATTTATGCCAAAAGTAACAAAGAAAAAGAGAGATTCATTTTTTGAAGAACATATTAAAAGAAACATTTAAAAGAAGGTATTTTTAAAATCTAGGTATGCGTTCTTTTCGGTACAATTAGTACATTGACCGCACAAATATTGTCACATAAAACTACAATAATAAAATATTTTGATAAATAAATGTACTTAGTCTTCGCGGAATATATCAGATTTTAAGGAAAAAAGCGATGATGAATGATAGAAAATTATGACAGTTTGTGTGCGGTGTGAGCATTTAAAAATTTATAAGTTAATAATGAGCTTCTAATGCAATAATGGTAAAAGGATTTTCAAAATAATATCATAATTGAAAAATATATAATTTTATTTAAAAAGAAAAAAGAAATAGAATAGTCGTGATTTTGCTGATTAATAAATAGCAAATATAGGGTTTAAAAAAAATTTCAAATTCCAGTTACAGAAAAACGCAGTGCAAAAATTGCTAGTAAACCCTTTTGGTCTGTTTTTTGTCCCTTACGATGAAGTTTTTCAAATTCCGACATATGAAATAAACCGTTATTACTACACACGGGTTTCGAATTTGAGTTATTACTTATGATGTAATTCACAATGATTCCATCGTACATTCGACGTGTTTTGTGATGGTTTTATTGATAGTTATTTATTGCTATCTTGACAATATCCACGTGGATTTTAAAATTCAAGCATTTAATTAAGAGGGTAGTATTAAACACGAATTTCGAACTAGAGTATTAATCCCTTTTTGACCAAATTGTTTCACGACAAATCCGTTTTAATGTCCTGTCATAAATGAAACACAATTTTATCGAACTACTTGCTTCCGCTTGATTGATTCAAAAAAATTTTTGTTACCTGATTCAACTAAAATATTTGAATGTTTTTTGTATCACGTAATAGCACGATAGCCTGAATTGGAAGGCTGAGTTCGATAGAACTATTTCAGACCAATCATAAAGCAGATATTTTCCATTTAATAAAGGGGTTGTATGGAGACCAGGAGGATAAAAAACTTGAATCATGTTACAAACCAGAGATTTTTGTTACATGTTGCAAATACTCTGCGACAATTTTATGTGAAAAATACGCTGATTGAGCATTGCCATATGCTAGTTATTAATTAGGAACTGCAAATATTTCGAATTACTTATTTGTATACACACACACACACACATATATATATATATATATATATATATATACCCAAGTCAAAATTCTTGATGGTACCATCAAAGAATTATGATGGTTTATGTTGGTATAAGTAAGATTCTTGATGGTCCAACATGTTTTGATGCTCACCATCATACAACAATTTCCATCTAGTTTTGATGGTTTTTGATGGCCCAACAAATTTTCATCATTACAAGATGGAAAATGTTGCTTTATGTTATGATGGTAAACCATCAAGCAATGTTTGATTTTTGATGGACCAACATAAACCTTCATATTTTGATGGCAGATGTTGTTTTACCGTTATGATGGTCAACCAACAAGTTATGTTATTTTAATGTTGGACAAACAACAACCATCGAAATATGATGGAAGATGCTGAATGGCTATTTTGATAGTCCACCAACAAGATGTGTTTATTAATGTTGGACCAACAACAACCATTAAAATATGATGGAAGATATTGTTTTACTATTATAATGGTTCAACCATCAAGTTATCTTTTGAATTGCTGAACCAACAGCAATCATCAAATTAAGATGGAACATGTTGTTTTATTACTAGGATGGTTCAACCATCATGTTATGTTTGTTGTAGTTGGACCAATAACAACCATCAAAATAAGTTTGAAGATGTTGTTTACCTTTATTATGGTTAACCAGCAAGTTGTGTTTTTATTGTTGGACCAACAACAACCAACAAAATATGATGGAAGATGCTGTATGGCTATTTTGATGGTCCACCAACAAGATGTGTTTATTAATGCTGGATCAACAACAACCATTAAAATATGATGGAAGATATTGTTTTACTATTATAATGGTTAAACCATCGTGTTATGTTTAGTATTGCTGGAGCAACAGCAACCATCAAATTAAGATGGAACATGTTGTTTTAGCACTATGATGGCTCAACCACCATGTTATGTTTGTTGTAGTTGGACCAATAACAACCATCAAAATAAGTTGGAAGATGTTGTTCACCTTCATGATGGTCAACTAGCAAGTTACGTTTTAATTGCTGGTCCAACAGCAACCAACAAAATATAATGGAAGATGTTGTTTATCTATTTTGATGGTTCAACCATCATGCTATGTTTTTTATTGTTGGACCAGCAACGGCCATCAAAATAAGATGAGAGATGTTAGTTTATCATTATGATGGTAAACCAGCAAGTTACGTTTTTATTGTTGGGCCAACAACAACCAACAAAATATAATGGAAGATGTTGTTTATCCATTAAAGTGGCTCAAGCATCATTCTATGTTTATTATTGTTGGACCAACAACAACCATCAAAATATAATGGAAGATGTTGTATGTCCATTCTAATGGTTTACCAACAAGTTGTGTTCACTTATGTTGGACCAACAACAGCCATTAAAGTATGATTCAAGATGTTGTTTATCTATTATGATGGTTAAACCATCATGTAATGTTTATTAATGTTGGACCAACAACAGCCATTAAAATAAGATGGAATATGTTGTTTTAGTACTATAAGGGTTCAACCATTATGCTATGTTTTTTATTGTTCGATCAACAACAACCATCAAAATAAGATGAAAGGTGTTGTTTTATTATTATGATGGTAAACCAGCAAGTTATGTTTTTATTGTTCGACCAACAACAACCATCAAAATATAATGGAAGATGTTGTATGGCCATTTTGATAGTTTACCAACAAGTTGTGTTCACTAATGTCGGACCGACAACAGCCATTAAAATATGATTGAAGATGTTGTTCATCTATTATGATGGTTTAACCATCATGGTATGTTTATTAATGTTGGACCAACAACAGCCATAAAAATAAGTTGGAATGTGTTGTTTAACTAGTATGATGGTTCAACCATCATGCTATGTTTTTTATTGTTGGACCAACAACAACCATCAAAATAAGATGAGAGATGTGATTTTATCATTATGATGGTAAACCAACAAGTTACGTTTTTATTGTTGGACTGACAGCAACCATCAAAATATCATGGAAGATGCAGTAAGGCTATTTTGATGGTCAACCAACAGTTTGGGTTCATTAATGTTGGGCCAACAACAACCATTAAAATATGATGGAATACGTTGTTTACCTATTATGATGGTTCAACCATCATGCTATGTTTTTTTATTGTTGAACCAACAACAACATCAAATTAAGACGGAAGATGTTACATGGCCATTTTGATGGTTTACCAACAAATTATGGCTATTAATATTGGACCAACAACAGCCTTAAAAGTATGTTGGAAGATGTTATTTTACAATTATTACTGTCCAACTATCAGGTTATGTTTATTGTTGTTGAACTAGCACCAATCATTAAAATTTGCTGGAAACAGATGTTTTGCTGTGATGATGGTCAACCAGTACATTATGTTTAATTTTAGAGCAAAAAGCAAATATACATCGTGAAATATGCTGTTTTACTATTATGTGCACATGCATCATACATTAGTCTGGAGGAAGTTTTTTCTAAAATTTTCAAAGCTTTAAATTAGAAGTATATGGTTAAAATTACAATAAGAGTCTAAAAATAAATAATTTTTGTAAATAATGGGAATAAAACAATAGACTGCTTATTACGATTGAAACAAAAAATTAAGAAAAATTCATTTTAAGTACCCAAGTGATAACATTCGAAGAAGATAAAATTATTAAGCGCACGTGCACTATGCTCGAGCTTTTATCTATTAAACACGAAGTGAAATTACAATAGAATATTAAAAAAAATAAATAGTTGTTGTAAATATTTACATTAAGATGAATTTGACAAATATAGAACAATTAGGCTTTATATCAGAACTAATAAAGTTAAAAAAGATTAATTCAAAGATTAATATGAGAGAGATATTACATTTTTATGTGCACGTGCATTGATTGATTATGTGCACGTGAAAAAATTAATAGCAACCGCAATTAATATCATGCAAAGGAATTTTATATTCAGAAAAACAATAAAGCTACATATCAGTATTAATGTGATTAAAAAAGATAATATGGATTATGGGTACACGACTGAGAAATTAAAATATGAGCACGTGCAGTACTTGAACATCGTTTCACGACTTTTTATTGAACGCTCAAAGGTTGGCATTTAAATTATCAAACATGTGGTGAAATTATAACTAATGGTTTAAAATAAATGTTTATTGCAATTCATTACAAAATGGTGAATTTTAGAATCACAAAACAATGAGGTTACAAAGCAGGATTACTTAAATCAAAAAGGATTTAAATAAGATAGGGGATGAAAGTTGCACTTTTAAATGCAAAATATGTAATAATATGTTATTAAAGGTTAAAAATTAATAGTTATTGCAATTAATATCACAAAGGTAAATTTTTAATTCACAAAACAATTTTGCTACATATCAGGATTAATAAAATTAAGAAAGATTCATTCATATAGGTGCACGAGAGATAGATTACATTTTTATGTGCACCTGTACTACTTCAGCATTGCCTGGTTACTGAAAGGTTAAGACTTGCTTTTTAAATTATTAAACATTTGGCTATAACATTATTTTGTTTTTTAAAAATACAAAGCAATATAGCAACATATCAAGATTATTTAGATTAATTAGAAGAAAAATTTAAATAAAAAAAAAATTAGAGATTTTGCAATATTTATAAAAGGACTATTAAAGGTTAAAATATAAATAGTTATTAAATATAATAACATTGAGGTAGGTTTTCAATTTACAAAATATTGTACATATTCAGATTAATGAAATTAGAAAGATTCGTGGATTTAGGTAAACGAGAGATAGATTAAATGACAGGGGGGAAAAAGTATTTTCCTTACACATTTACTTAAGTCGGGCATATTCTAATAACATTTTATAATGGCGTGGAAATATGAGGAATTCAAAATTATTATATATATTGTTTTTGTTGTCATGGGTCCTTAGGGCGGGGGGCTGTGATTGCATTTTTTCAGTCGTACCATCCATGGCCAAGAATTTTACCTCAAATATTTTTTTTAAACAAAACTATATATAAATTATGATGAGATAGTGGTTAGAAGCAAAAGGTTGAGTAGATACTTTAATGTAGGTACCTACATACTGGTACCTATAGGTACTTTTATTTATGTTGCACTAGAACTGTACAATGGGCTATTGGCAACGGTCTGGGAAACATCTCTGAGAATGATCCGAAGAAGTTTGCCATCACAAATTTTGTCACGCTACCTCCTCAATTTATATATAGATATGAAGGGAAAAGAAATTTTCACCGGTTCCTTGTACCCATGGTACTGCTAAGCGACTGACCACAGAACTTTCCATTCCAGAGATTTTACGAGCACGTATATTGCATGTACTTCTCGGTGAAAGGTTAGCAGAGTCAAGGATCGAACCCTGCAATTTAAATTTAAAAAAAATAATAATATTAACAGTTTATATTAATTAATTAAAAATTAAATAATTTTTAATTAAAATTATTAATTATGCTTAATTTAAAATTCTAGATTATGCTTTCATTTCTCACAAAAAGTATAGCATTTTTGTTTCATATATAAGGTAGCAATCGGTGTGAATGCTACTTGATATACGTTGCATCTATACATTCGACCCCGCGTCAAGGGCAATCAGAGATGCAGTGTGAACTGTGCTTGAGTGTTCTTTTCAAACTTCACGCTTGGGTCGAGTAGCAAAATATCAGCTCAACTTCTTATTGTCTGTTGTTATTCCACACGCACGCCGGCGTGGTTTTGTCATGTAAGTTTTTGTAAAATTATTTATTCTTTCAATAATTATAATTTTTTTCATTGTCTTTTTCTTCTATATATATTATTTGCAATGTTTATTGAATTTTGATCGCGCTATTAATTGATTGCGGCAAATCAGACATTCCATTATTCTTCCATCAGTGTTTTCCCTAATCGTTTTTCCATGCTCTGCTTGCCATTTGATCCCAATAAATGCGCCCTTTTTGTAAAAATAATACGAGATCTCTTAAAAATTTATTCAGATTCCATTTTAAAGAAAATTAATTCACTGTTAAAAAATTAAATATTGATACACAATAGAAGGATTTATACATTAACGGTGGAGATCAAAATTATAAAAAAAAAAAAATTTTGTCGATGTTATCTAGAAGATATTTGTATCAAAGAAAACGATTGATAAAACAATTGTTATTAATATTGTTAAAAGTCTTTTGAATTTAGTCTTACTTTTGAGACCAAATTTTAAGACCAGTATCCTACAACACTAGTGATGCTTTATATATTAATAAGCAATTTTGTTTTTCTTTCATTTTATTGTTATGGTCTTCTGTATTTTTAATCTTTTTCGACAGTTATTTTTAATGTGAGCTTTTTTGTTATCCACTATAATCACATCTATGTTCTAGAAGTATTACTTGCTAAATTTAATTCAATTTTTGTTAATTTTTATACACTATTAAAGGATTTATACATAAACGCTGGGGGGATCAAGATTATAATATTTTTTTTTTTTTAATGTTATCTAGAAGCTATTTGTAGCAAATAAAATGATTGATAAAACAATTGTTATTACTATTGTTAAAAGTCTTTTGAATTTAGTCTTAATTTTGAGACTAAATTTTAAGACTAGTATCCTACAACACTAGTGATGCTATATATATTAATTAGCAATTTTGTTTTTCTTTCATTTTATTGTTATGATCTTCTGTTTTTCTAATCTTTTTCGATGGTTATTTTTGATGTGAAATTTTTTGTTAATTTTGATACACCATTAAGGGATTTATACATAAACGCTGGAGATCAAAATTATATAGATATTTTTTTAATGTTATCTAGAAGATATTTGTAGCAAATAAAATGATTGATAAAACAATTGTTATTACTATTGTTAAAAGTCTTTTGAATTTAGTCTTACTTTTGAGACAAAATTTTAAGACTAGTATCCTACAACACTAGTGATGCTTTATATATTAAATAGCAATTTTGTTTTTCTTTCATTTTATTGTTATGATCTTCTGTTTTTCTAATCTTTTTCGACAGTTATTTTTGATGTGAGCTAAATTTAATTTAATTTCTGTCAATTTTGATTCACCATTAAAGGATTTATGCATAAACGGTGGGGATCAAGATTATAATATTTTTTTTTAATGTTATCTAGAAGATATTTGTAGCAAAGAAAGTAATTGATAAAACAATTGTTGTTAATATTGTTGAAAGTCTTTTGAATTTAGTCTCTGGTGTAAGATCGTCATTCAGAAGTGGATGCATTTGTCGTACGCAAACACTCGGTGCATATGGCAAAGTACCAAAACCCTGAACCTCCGTCACATGGAGGACAAATGTCTGTGTGGCTGACTGAATCTCACGAGATAATCTCTTCTGAGATTGAGATTCGAAAGGGGTTCAGGTAGCCCAAAGTGTTGCAATAAGGCTTTGTGTCCCGGATTTTAGAATTAAGTCGCTGAGCACGTAACTTATGAGACTGAATTTTAAGACTAGTATCCTACAACACTAGTGATGCTTCATATATTAATAAGCAATTTTGTTTTTCTTTTATTTTATTGTTATGATCTTCTGTTTTCCCAATCTTTTTCAATAGTTATTATTTGATGTGAGCTTTTTTGTTATCCACTATGTTCACGTCCATGTTCATGAAGTATTCCCTGCTAAGTTTAATTTTTCTTAATTTTGCTACACAATAGAAGGATTTATTGGTGGGTAGATGGTGGGCATTAAAATTATTAAAAAAAATTTGTAATCTTTTAAAGTGACTGAAAATATACTACATTTTTAACATTATTTATTCCCATTACATGAGCGCAATTAGCTGACCGCTGTTGTAAACATAAATATTATTTCCTTTAAAATGTTAATCCCTTTCTAAACAATGTATTTCTATTTAAGGAAATAAAATGCAATTTTTTTTTTCTTTTTTTTTTCTATTGGCTTACTTTTCAGTGCATTAGTTTGGAGGAGTTGAAATGAAAATTGGAGCCTCTGAATGTAGAGTTGATTGTTTGGATGAGAATTGATTCAGATGCCTTTGAGAGGATGAGTAAGTATTCTAATAATTTCTTTTTTCTTTACTTGGATTCTAAATCCTGATGGTTTTGTTAGTGCGAAAGACAATCCCAATTCTTCCTTTTAAAATATTTTTTTTTTCTTCAATTGAATATGTAAACTTTTTATAATGTCTGACTTTTATTTCCTAAATATATTTACTTCAATGTCTAGAGTGATGGCGCAAAGTGTCATTTTGCCAAAGCTTCGGCTGCTAGTATATATTAAGCTTTCATATTGAGGACATAATGTTTGTATATTCAATATATATTCCAGTTTACTTTGCATTTTTGCTTTATTAGGTCGGGACCAATTAAGGTAAAATTGTCTATGCTCATTATTATGACCCCCATTTGTGCGCTTCTTCTATTAGGGTGACCCGGGGTAATTCACGATCACTCTGTTTCTGGGTTAAATAATGAACACCTAAGTTTTATTTAAAAAAAAATTTTTTTTTTAAACTTGAGACATGGACAAGAATGATTGTACACTTTACTAAAGTATGACTACATTTACTTAATAATAGTTTTTTGTTTAATCTAACAAAATAAGTATCTTTTAAATTGCTTTCCGTATTTTCCCCTTCAAAGATGGGTTTCAAAATGTGCACATTTCTGCAAAGAAATGCAGATCTCTTCCTCCTTCTCTTAATAATAAATATTTTGTGTTACTTTCTTTTTCTTTGATATAAAAATAGTGTAAGCTTTTGTTTAATTCTTTCACATCTACTCTAAACATTATAATTGACCATAGGAAACTATATCAAATGTTGCCTCCTACAGATGGGGTAATTATTGATCACTGTGGTAATTCCTGATCACTGGGGTAATTCCTGATCATTGTCATTTCTTCTTATAAATAGTATAATAAATAGCTCATTGTCTTGTCTTAAATAACAGTTCATATTTATTAAGTGGAACAAGTATAAAATATATTTTAACTGTAATCACAAAATTTGTTTTTAACTGTGCACAAGACAAATGTGTTCTGATTAGCACCATTTCTGGTTTGTCTTACCTTGCTTCTAAATTTATAAATTAGCCTAATAAATATGGTGAGAAATTATAAGCCTAAAAAGGATGCTAAGCTTCTAATGTCCGTTAGATCTTCCAAGCTGAACAAATCATTCCAGTATAATAATAAAAAAATCTTTTGTTTTTTAATCAGAAAATCTTTAACACAACCAAGACATATTTATACATTCGGAACTAACATTTTTGTGGATCGAAAATTATTAAAATCAAAACTTGCTGAAATATACAAAATCCTGAAAAGCATTTTGTTTATAATAATTAAAAAACCTGATGTAATTAAGGTTTAAAAATAGGGTGTTCCAATCTTATGCCATCGTGCTCGTGAAGCGAAATTTCGATATCTAATATAAGTATTGACTTGAGTTTTTGCACAATAGTAAAAGATGTTTTTTAAAAAAAATTTCAATATTCGAAAAGTTCCCAAATTACAGTTCTTCGGTGACCAGGCCAAAGCTTTAGCCTTAGTAAAGGCTTGTTCCATTTATAATGTTCTTGTTTCTTAATTTTCCAAATAATTTTGAAAATAAGGTAATAAAAAAAAATGTGCGTTTTGTGTAGGATTAGAAACAAAAGGAAAATTCTGTTAAAGAAATTATAAGCTGAGTCAAACACTTGACATTTCTTTTAGAAATAAATGGGGTAACATTAGGGTTAAAGACAATGTTTTTTTTTTTTTAAAGTATAATTTACTAGTGATTAATTTTTAATGAGTCATATGTTTTTCTTACAGTTGACAGTTTCACTGCTTTAGTTTTTTTTACTTATATTCATACAAGCAATAGCAATAATTTTACCTATTATTTTCCTACATTCAACAACTGTTAAAAAATGGGTTGAAGATTATATTTTGTCTGTTAAAATTCTATCTTATTAGAAATTGGATAATTGATTTTAAATTTTTATATTAATAATTTTTAAATGATAAACTGAACTGTTTAAGTACAGTTTTAAATTCTTCATTATTTAGTTAATTTTATTTACTTTTTTTATTTTAGCATATATAGTTTTAAATTGCATAATAGTGTAAAATATTGAACGGTTTTGCACAGTTGTAAAATTCCTATTTCAATTGTTTAAATCAGTTCGCATCCTGTAGCTATAGGTGTAATTTATTTCTGATATTATTAACCTTTATTTAATATAACATACTTACAAAAGTCTATGTGTAGATAATTTTTTATGTCGCATATTAGCTTGCTTATATTTTCCAATGCATAAAATCAATTTTCCTTTATTTTCCCTTTTGGTAACTATGAGCATTTATTTTCTAATCAAACACAAGTTTCTGACATAGTTAAAAAATAAAACTACAATTAAAATACACTCACTGGAACTAGAAATTTTTTGAAACTGTACTTTTTTAAATATTTTTTTTTTAAAGTTTATAAGAAAAGAAGCTGCATTTTATTTGTTTAATTTTTTATATTTTTGCCCATCAGCTTAAACTGATGTATTCAATATTTTGTTAATGAATTATAAACAAGTCCTCCTGCTCAACTTTTGAAGAGTTGGGGGAATGTAGCAGTGTTTGCAAAAACCTGTATTATATGTACTTATAATCAGGGCTTGTTGATTGAATTGATTTAAAAAAAAATCATTGATTTAAATCAACTGATTATATATATATATATATATATATATATATATATATATATATATATATATATATATATATATATATATATATATATATATATATATATATATATATATATATATATATATGTATGTATATATAATATTGATTTAAAAAGTTAAAAAACTGCATTTTAAAGTATTGATACTTTTACTATTTCTTTTCTTGGTTTTAAAATTTATTTTAAACAAATTGCTGCATTAGTTTTAAAATTTATTAACGAAATTACTTTCTATCTTGGTATTTGTGAAATTCCAACGAATTTGAAATTACATTTTTCAAAATCTTTTGATTCTTGAGATTGAAAGTACAGATTAAAGTATACATTAAAGTATTTTTTTTCTCATAATGTGTTTACAGTATCTTTGACATTATCAGATTTTTCTATTAAGAAATTTTGTGAAAAAAAAATTTCAATGAATTTTTTTAGTTCAACTTATCGATTTTAATATAGGATTAAAAATTTATATTTTAATATAAAAAATATATTGATTAAAAATTTATTTTTTGATGAATGACTACATTTATAAATGCAATTTGTTACATTTATTTTGTCATTTTAAAACTCAGGAGGAAAAAGAAAGAAATCACAATTTTAAATTAAGAACTTTGGTAATTGAAACTTTGTTTTATAATTGAAACTTTGTTTTAATTGTTAAAGGATTCTTAAATTCTCTATTTCATCTAGTCTTTAAATTTCAATCATGGATTTGTTTCAAAATGGTTGCTATGCATTCATATCTATGTATTATAATTAATGAAAAATTGTTTTAGGTAGCCAGAGCTTCTAAAATATTCTTATAATATAGTTTTAATATTAATTTAATTTTGATTAAACATTTATGATGTTTTTTTAGTCATAAATCAAAGTTCTTTGTATTTGAATAAAAAAAAATCAGATTTAAATAATAAAAAAAAAAATATTTTTTTAAATATTTTTTAAAAAAAATCTCAAGCCCTGCTTTAATATAAGCATTAGTTATAAATATTTACATATCTAATGTTTATATTAGAAAAATATATCTAATGTTATATTAGAGCTCAAAATATAATTATTATATTAGATGTAATATAGTATAGAATAATTATTTCAGTCATTTTTTTGTCGCCTTCTAAATGTACAATAAATTGCATAAGGATGAAGTTATTGTAAATAATGAAGTGTAAAATATGAAGCATAATAAGTTAAAAATTAAAACTTAATTAATGAATGGAATTTCTAGAAGCGCTATTATGGCCATTGTACATTATTTGTTTTATAGATCTCAGAATTTAGTAATGTGTTTTAATCATTTATAATTTAGTAATTTATATTAATAATTTATAATGTATTTTTCGTGTATTTAGCTAATTTTAATTTGTTCATCATAATTTTGTTTGCGAAAAAGGTTGTAAAAAGGCATAAAATAGAGATTGGCATAAAAGTTTATAGAACATTATGTTCATGGAAATAATGAAACGTTAAGAAACTCATTTGGTGTGTAAAAAGATGGGTTTTATCTGACTAAGCCCACCTTTGGGAACCCTGGAATGATACAGATCACAAGAAAAGAGTACTTAATTTATATTATTAAATGTGATTGCCTGAACTTCATTAAAACTGTAAATTCATAATGCGTTTTTCTTTCGTAAAAAAATCACTGTGTACGTAGAATTGTTTTCCCTGTCAATAATTGACCAAACAGCATAACAATTGACTAGCTGAATAGCTAAAAATATTTATGAATTTGGTATTCGTTTAAAAAAATATTTTTGAAGAAACTAGAGTATTTACATAAAATTTTATATTAACATCAAGTAGATCCAAAAAAATTTAATATTTGGTCAATACAAATTGTGCTAAGATGCGAAAAATCTACATAATTTGTCCAAATATTTCAAACATCTTTATAATTTTATAACTGCCAATTTTTCTGCATTTACGTCCTTTTGTGTAAACATATGCTTTAATTTTATTTATTTCAGGTCTTGTTTGAATTTCACTTTATACTGAGTTGTAGTAAAAGTTATTATTAATTATTTAAAGAAGCTGTTAATTTGATTGCTCTTTCTTATTTTTTCTTCTAGTTGTAATACGAGGACGTGTATGGAATGAATTCAGTGGTATAATAGTAAAGCTAGTATAAAAGAAGTTTGTCTATATGAAGAAGTTTGTAAATGAAGACTGACCATTATAATTGTGAATTATGTGTGCTTGTTGTTGGAAAGAAGTTGCTTGAATAATATGCTCTGTTTAAATAAAAGATTTTAAATAAAAATGCTTGCTTTTATTTTAGCATTGAATATTAATATTTGTTTAATTTTTTAAATGTGTCACAAGCTTACATTTTTTAGTATTTCTTACTAATTAGCCTGGATTGCAATTATTTTGATACTGGATTATCTGCTATATTAGGGAATAATTGCCGCTATAGTATTAATTTAAAATACTTCTGATATAAATTGTTCTTGGTCATACAAAATTATTTTTATAAATAATATTCTAATCAAAATTCACGCACAATTTGAGTTTTTCATTCTGAAATTTGCTTAACGTTTTACCCAATGAAACCCGTCATGGAGATTACGGTTCGAACAGCAAGATGTGATGATAGTAAATCTTAAAGATCCATTCATCAAGTCAAGCTACTTTACATGTGGTGGAACGTCATAAATCTGATTAAAATCATGTATAAAGTGATTGTTCCAACAAATTATTGTTGGAGCAGCAGAAATAAACGATCAAAACGATTTGCCTGTTTTATGTTGGACGAAGAAAAGTCAGACAAAATTCCTACATTAGGATGATGGTTCCAACATTTGAGCAGTAAGAAAATATGATGGAAATTTCTGATGGTCCAACATGAACAAAACATGTTGCTATTCTAATGTTGGACCAACATAAATATGTCCGAATTCCTATATTGGGATGATGGTAGCTGATGTTGGTTCCAACATTTCATTTCTAAGATAATATGATGGAAATTTCTGATGGTCCAACATGGATGAACCATCAAAACAAGTTGCTATTCTTACGTTGGACCATCAAAAATCTGTCCGAATTCCTATATTGGGATGATGGTAGCTAACGTTGGTTCCAACATTTCATTTCTAACATAATATAATGGAAATTTCTGATGGTCCAACATGAGCAAGCCATCAAAACAAATTGCTAATCTCATGTTGGACCATCATAAATCTGTCCGAATTCCTATATTGGGATGATGGTAGCTAATGTTGGTTCCAACATTTCATTTCTAAGATAATATGATGGTCCAACATGAGCAAACCATCAAAACAAGTTGCTACTCTTATGTTGGACTATCATAAATCTGTCCGAATTCCTATATTGGGATGATGGTAGCTAATGTTGGTTCCAACGTTTGATTTCTAAGAAAATATGATGAAAATTTCTGATGGTCCAACATGAACAAACCATCAAAACAAGTTGCTACTCTTATGTTGGACCAACATAAATCTGTCCGAATTCCTATATTGGGATGATGGTAGCTAATGTTGGTTCCAACGTTTGATTTCTAACATAATATAATGGAAATTTCTGATGGTCCAACATGAGCAAACCATCAAAACAAGTTGCTAATCTTATGTTGGACCAACATAAATCTGTCCGAATTCCTATATTGGGATGATGGTAGCTAATGTTGGTTCCAACATTTAATTTTTAAGATATTATGATGGAAATTTCTGATGGTCCAACATGAGCAAACCATCAAAACAAGTTGCTAATCTTATGTTGGACCAACATAAATCTGTCCGAATTCCTATATTGGGATGATGGTAGCTAATGTTGGTTCCAACATTTAATTTTTAAGATATTATGATGGAAATTTCTGATGGTCCAACATGAGCAAACCATCAAAACAAGATGCTAATCTTATGTTGGACCATCATAAATCTGTCCGAATTCCTACCTTGGGGTGATGGTTACTTATGTTGGTTACCATCAAAGATTATGTTGGTCCATCAATGGAAAACCATCAAAAATTTTGACTTGGGTATATATATATATATATATATATATATATATATATATATATATATATATATATATAGTAATTTCTTGATTGAAATCTAATACTGGGATTATAATTTCATCAATAGTAAATTTTAATTCATGTTTGTTCTTTATTACTAAAAATTAGAATTGCGAATATTTGAATAATTATCATTATTTACAAGGTAATTGCAATTATATTATCTCATTACAGTTCTTGATATAAACTTACATTTTCTGATTACTTTATATGCATGTGATTTTTGATGCGTATCTTGAAATAGTTAAAAAAAATGAATATTTCAATTTATGATCTAAGAAAAATCTTAAAAAGTTATTTCATCCTAAATTAAAATATGTAATCATAAGAGCTTATAGTGTTTAAAAAAGAAAATCTTAATAGGAAAAAGTCATCACTGTAACCAAAATAGTTCAAAATAACACCTTTTAAACAAACTAACTATTCATTTATATTTTAAAAATTTAAAATATATTTTATAAATTAAAAATTATTTATATTTAAAAAAATTAAGTATTAAAACGAAATGTTTATACTTTGAACCAGTTAAATAATTTAAGTAATATTTCAGATGACTGCACAAACAAATATCTATAAAAAAAGATCGAAATTTTGCGAGAAGACGCTAATTTGAAAGTTGCAGCTAAAATTTTCCCCCAGTCCATGGTTGAGAAAGCGCATACGACATTTTTCGTAGGCGGAGGAAGAATCAAGCACACTTTACACTTGAAAAGATAAGTTTTATTGAAAGGCAATTCTCTTATTTCGATGGTGACCTACTGTAACAATTGGATTTAGAAACTGATTGTAATATCGAACAAAGATCGAGCAGGCTCGAAAAAATCGAGTTAAAAAAGCACTTTTCAGTTGTTTAAGGGTGTAAATCCACGTCGTTTTTAAGACATTTTTTCTGCTGGTTCTGCATAATTTTTCAAATTCTAATTTTTTGATTTGATATTATTATGATACTCGAGTTTAGAATTTGGTTAATTGATTGTAGACGCTCTTCGTTCGGAAAAATCCACTTGTTAATCCATTTAACATTTTCCGACTATTTTTTAAACAATAATTTCTTTTAGTTGGTGTTAGTTTTTTTCGCTTGGTGGTCTGTTTAGTCGGTATGTTTAGTCTTGGTGTCTGTCTCTGTGTTTAGTCTTTTTTGCTTGGTATCTCAACAAACGATATTTTTAATACAAATATATTAAACAAGAATTTCAAATTTTTAATAAACATTTTTAACAAGCCATTATTACGAGTTTGTAATAGTTTATCAAGATCGTTTTCCAATCTTTTTTTTCTGCTATTTTTTTGTAGTTACGGTGGTTTTCAGATCGTATTTTTTTTGGCAGTTGTTAATAATAATTTTATTAAAAATTATTAAAATCTCGATGATTTCAATGCAAATTATTACAACCTGCAAACTTTTTAAAATGCAAATATTTTACAGTTCAGATCTATTCGTAGTATGCGAAAATTCATTTCAGAGATCCGTCATTAAAGTCCTTTTTACCTTTTCTTGAGAATATTTTGCCCTTGTCTCTCTTTTCTCCCAATCTGTTCTTTTACAGACTTAGAATGAACTAAGCACAATAATCCCTGATTCACGGATTCATAAAAAGACAAGAAAATTATAAGGCAAATGTAATGAAGATTACTTTGATTTGATAAGGCCTTATAAGGAAAGTTCAAATTAAAATTTAAGTGTCTAAAAGTGCAAAACTTAAGAGTAATACCTTGCTTTCAGAACTTTGCCAGGCTATAAAAATAATGTCCTTTTATTCAAACTACCTAAAACTACATCAGTAATAAAACAAAGATATTATTCCTAAAATAAAAATATATAAATCTTGTATTTTGCCTAATGTGTCAAATTTAAAGCATAATTTTGATATAATGAGAAGAAACATACCTATATAGTTTAGAATGAAAATAGTATTAACAGTTCGATTTGAATTTCATACCAGTATAAATATTTAATATTAACCATTCAGTAATCGTTTTAATTCAATTTGTCTCACACTAATGATTTTACTGCATTTTCTGAATCATAAATTGATTTGCTAATTGCGATACCACTTGCTAGTATGAACCCTGGTTTTTCTATTAGCATTTTTTAGCATTTACAAATTTTGCTACTGGTTGAAAAAAACAGAAATAATGCCCTGGTATCTGAGCAATAAAACTTTTAAAAAATTATTTTGTGATAAAAATTTGGAAGATTTTATTCAAAGTATCTATTATTTATTTATCATTTATTTATTTTTTGAAAATTAAAATGCTAAAAATTCAAATTTGAACACTTTTTCGTCAAAATAATAAATTACTTCAAATTAAGTATTAAAAAAACAATGAAATAATTAAAAAAATTATTCTGTGATAAAAATTTGGCAGATTCCATTCAAAGTATCTATTATTTATATATCATTTATTTATTTTTTGTAAAAAAAATGCTAAAAATTCAAATTTGAAGACTTTTTCGTCAAAATAATAAATTACTTCAAATTAAGTATTAGAAAAACAATGAAATGATTAAAAAATATTTTTCATGTGTGTTTTTTCGATAAAGAGTTTTCATATATCAAATGATGTTTCTTACGTTTAATATATATTTTCAAATATTAAACGTAAATATTTATCAAACTTTAAAGATACTCAAACGTATTACTTTAGCCTGACTTACACATAATAACCATTAAAATAAAGAAGAATTAATCCTGTTTGTATGTAAATATAGTTAAAAACGACCTGAAAAGGCCAGAAATAATGCCGCAATAATATACATACATTATGTTCGGTACAGACTCACTCTCTTTAATGTGGAAACACAGTGCAAGAAATAAAAATTACAATAAAAAAATTATATTAAACAATAAGGCTAGTAAACAAGATTGAACAAAATAATCAACAACGGTAGAAAAAAACAAAAAAGTATGGTGGTGTTAGGTTACATACATATTGTTCGTTTTTCAAAGCACTAAAGCCATTTACAGATTAAACCGTCCCCAGTAAACTTTGCCCCATCTGGTCCTTTCCGCAGGAAGGCTTCTCTAGTCTCCCTTATTTACTATATGAAAGTCCTTACTCACCGAGTCAAGCCATCTATTTGGTGGTCTTAATCATTTTCTGTTTCCAATGGGATTAGTAAAAGTGGACTTTTTTACTGGGCTTGTATTATCAGTTCGGCAAAGATATGTAGCCATTGTAGTCTATTGCATTTTATGATTTTAACGATACCAATTTTTTTGTTATTAATTTCAAAATTAGAAAAGGATCTCCAGCTATCATATACATAATTTTTTAAATTGCAAAAATTTAAGAAAATGAATTTCCTATCACGCAGAAAAATTTATCTATGGAAAGGGCAGTATCCTAATTATTAGATATTATCAAACTTTGAAATGATTCTGTTAACTATAACTAGAAACAAAACTGCCCTTATAGTTGCCTAATTAAAAAAAGAAGGCTATTTATAGGGAATAAAATTATGATGAAATTAGATACGTGATTGTTTTAATAGTAAAAATTATGTTCAAAACCTAATATGCATTCTAATTATCAATAAAAAAAATTAAAAAAACACTTGCGCCTGTAATTTGTAATTTTTTTTATCATATATTTCATTTATTTCATATACTTAAACCCCGTGTAATTTTCAATACTACAAGTTTTCTCGCAATCCTCGTAATATACTTATTAATAGCAACTAAAGTAATCGTAAAGTTTCCAAAAGAATTTGTACAAGCTTAATCCAGAACTAATGCATGTTAATGCGTGAAAGACGTGATATATATTTAACACAAGACACCCAATCTCCTAAACGTCAGTTCATAAGAAAATACGGAACACCTGTTTGAAGAACAATACACTTTGGGTGTGGTGACACTCAAGAAATGTAAATGGGAAGATTGTTTTTGACCGCACCCAAAGTATCATACTTTAATACGCTTGAATCCATTTATCGCTTTTCTAATATATTCATTTGAGATAAATCTCACTAAAAAGTAAAGTACCAAGTAATGATTGTTATTACTAAATTTTAACACTTCTAGATGTTATGATGTGATTCTTCTTGGGCATCAAGCAATGATATTCAGACAAGTGTACATTCAATCTTGCACGCAACGTTGTTAAGAAAATTCTGTCCAGAAAATAAATAATGGAGAGGAATTCAGGGTGCAGTAAGGGTTTTTAAATCCTTAACTAAAGTGAAACTACGGTAAAAAAAGTTTTTTGAAGCAGTTAACTGTCGTAGTTATTTCATTAATGTTGAATGGAGTTAAATTTTAAGCAAAATAGAATACATGGAAATAGTATAAGTGCATAATTTCGCATTTAATGAAACAATTTTATTTAATTTATCAAATAGTGCACTAAATATTTCTTAAGAAAACTTTTATTTAAACGAAAATGTCAGGGACTATAAGTCATTCTTTGAGTTTAACGCACAGGAATGTGTGTGGGTACAACTAAATAAAAATCAACATTTTTTTTGGCAGCATATAATCATGCAACAGTGAAAACTTATACATTTATTTTCATGCATTCCAAAATATGTCACAAAATTGTGTAATGATTTTACAATGATTATAAATGCAAAAATATGTTGTTGCTGTTTATAATGACACATGGATAAGCCAAGTTCACCAACCATCAACCTTTTGCGAATTAAGTCAGGCCTTTCGTTTGACAAAGGAGAAATGCAAAGGTGAAAGTCTGTCTTAGCTCAGAACCACACGGATAGTTAGCAGAGCTACTCAATCGTGTGGCCTCTTCCTCAGTTTGAAGATAGATCTGAAGAGGAAGGAAGTTTTCTCTATATTCCTGTACCTATGGTTTTGCTCAGCTGCTGACCACGGCACTTTCGATTCCACAGATTTTACAAGCACCTAGAACAAATGTACATGGTGGGATATAGCAGCGTCTAAGATCGAAACTCGGCCTCTTCGTACCGAAGTCCAATTTTTTAACCTCTGAGCTAAAAACAGCCGTCAAAAACTCATAAAAAAGAAAAAAAAATGTGTATCAAAATATTTTTGATATATCAAATTGTGCGATTTGCATAACAAGAAATTACACCATTTAGTGCTCAATCTATAACATAAAATGCTAAAAATGACTTCGAGTTCACTTAATGTTATCAGTTAGAATTTATGAAAATCGGAGAACAGTGTTCAGATTCGAAAAAAAATGCTTGCTTAACTATTTCTTAAAACTATTTTTAAGACATGGTGCAATACCGAAACAAGTATAAAACCTTTGCTGTATATTAAAATTTAAATTTTAACCATTATTTTTTCTCAGACAATTATTTGAAAAGAGTGTCTATCTTTAATTGCTAATAACGTTTACATAAATATTCGAAATGTTTTCGGAGTTGCTAAAATTTTTTATTTATTTATCTTCTTAAGAAATTTGAAGTATTAATTGCTAAATTATAGATTCCTTACTCATGTTTTGAGAAATATTTGTAACTTCTATTGACTACTACCAAAAGTATCTGTTGAACTTAGACTTGGTTTATTATTATACTGTTAGTTTTCGGATCAGATTTGTTTAAATACCTGCAAGTGACGTCAATCGTGGCATAAACAAATGCTATGTTTCAGCAGTCAATCAGGTTCAACTCCCGCGCATGACGTCGCTTACAGGTACTCAATTTTAAGAAGTATAATGATGATGTCACGAAAATTATATTTTACAAGATATATGAAACCATTTGTTTTTTTATTGGTATTTAAATTTATTATTGAAATTTTTTGTCTTTTAAAGTGCATCTCTATAAATTTAAATAATGGGAACTCAACAAGAACTAATAAATTAAAAGTTTTCTGATAAGCCATGGGAAACTTGTGGTAAATCCAGAATATCGTTGGTAAAATGATGCACTATGAATATTCAATTTTCTTCTTGGTGACTGGGATTCTTAATTTATATTATGGAAAATCTAATGAATGAAGCAGCAACAGAATATACAACAAACAACAAAAAATATGCCTATATTAGGGTACTTTTTATTTGGAAGGGTGTTAAAAACCTATCACCATTGTGCCAATATTTGGCAACCATATTGATATAAGAGGTTTTCATAACCACGGCACCTATAATAGTAATCCATTATGAATGTTTTATTACATTCAGTTCTTATCAGTGACACCAATAAATGTTAGAAGATTTTTTGCGCTCTTCGAAATAAATACCCATATTAATTCGTCAAATATGATTATAAGAATATTACTGCCATTACAAATTATTTTTGGTAATCACAATTAATGAATTTTAATATTAGATACAATTTGAAATAAAGAAAATAAATTCTGCTTTATAAACTATATTAATGACGAATAAATTCTTGTAGTCGTAAATTAAAACCTTAAAAACTAACCATACTATTATTGGTGCCAATTATGCTTAATTATTTTGATAATATATACTACTTTGACTATGTTAATGCGTACTAAATATGCTAACATTCGTACTAAGATACCCACTATAGATACTGTTGAAGAATAAGATATCTACTATAAGTACTTATGGTCCAATAAAAAGGACATGTACCAAAGATATTGGTGGGAATTTTTAACTATCGACTACGATAGATTTCGAAATGTGCCAAATAATACTTAAAATCTTTATTTTGGTGAAATAAACTTTTGAAAACATAATTTGCCTAATATAATAAAATAAAGGTAGGTAGATAGGAATGAAAATAAATAATATAAAAAAATGGATACATTTTAGCTTTATTAATAGTGTGTCGGTACATGCACCTTGATGATGTATGTTGTTAGTTGTTGCACCTTACTGCTCTTTTAGCCTTCGTATAGCGACCATATTCGCATTCAGGTTATCGCTTCATGACAAAAGAGGACAAGAGTAAAACTGTGATTTCAAAACGAATGAAACAATACATATATTTTTTTAATTCTTTTTTTTTCTATAACCGTCGTTTTAGAGCCAACCCAATTTTTGGGTTTACGACTAGTAATGCTCAAATATATAGCACTAGTAATTTTGAACCCAATCCAGAAGACAAGGGAACTCCTGAATCAAGTATTAAGAGAAATTTGCCTTCGTGGAGGACTTTTTGAGGGAACTAACCCGCATTAGCGTTGCATTGAGAGGAAGCCAATGAGAACCTTCCACCTTCCACGGTTATATATATATATATATATATATATATATATATATATATATATATATACATATACCATACTTAGAGGGTAACAACCAAAAACTACTGGTTGGAAATAATTTTAATTGAACTATTTCAAAACCAAACATTGCTGATATCAGCTGTCAAAATATTGATTCTGTCTCGGCTTCAGCGTTAAATTGACTGTGTTAACATATGTTGGTAAAAATATGAAATTACTTTCCAAACGGCCCAATAATTTATACGATTAGGAAGTAATTTTAAAGAAATTATTATTTAATAGCAGAATATTTTCTATTAATTTGTAGATTTTGAAATAGATAGTGTAAGGCGGAGGTTTAATGATGACCTTCAATTCTTATGAAAAACGTTAAACAGGTAGAGGAGTGGAAAATTCCTTTTAATGAAAATTTATGTATTAAGCTCGAAGAAAATTCTATTTTTGAATAGCTTTTATTCAAATAAATTTAAATCATTCGTTTACCATTACCGATGTCAACGATAGATAACACAAATTTTCTATAAGAAAACAGAAAACAAGTTAGTACTAAAAGTAGTTAGTTTCTTAAATCTTTGTTTTTTTTTCTTCTATTTAAGATGCATTTTAAATGTTAATTATGTACTCTACCTATCACTAATGATGTAATCTAATCACTGGTTCTGCAAATAAATCTTACAATTTCACAGCATTCTTGCTGATAGATTCAGAGTTTTTTGCAATTGCGTGTAGCAATAATAGTATTTTTCCACATTTTGCCATAAAATTCTAAAATGTAGGGGAAAAAATCTTTAAAATTGGCTTTATATTCCATTTTTTTTATGATTAAAATAGATTTATAATCAAAAGATTAGCTTCATCCATAATAAGTTTTAAAGCGCACATATAATAGCATTTTCATGAAACTAATAAAGAACTGTTTGAAATAGTTTTAACGATTAGGCGAAAACTATTTGTTCTTAGTTCCATTAAAATTCCCATAACAGGACGTCAAAATCGTAAATGATAAAGTAGTTTTTACTGTTCAATTTTATTGAAAAAGAATCGAATGGAAAGGGCATATTTTTTTTCGTTAATGATCAAAAACAAAGGGAAGTGTGATAAAAAAAAAATTTAATATTTCCATTCCTCGGGGATTCATCGATTTTTTTGTAACGAAGTGTGAAAATCCCATTACTTCAATACCAATTACTTCATACATTTTTCCCGTCATCATTAACGGGTATAAAATGGTAATATGAAAACCTCATTTTCTCAAGATACCGAAACCGTTCTGTGAAACGATGAACTATTATCCGTATTAATTATGCAGCACTTTATACGCTTCATCATTGTGATAGGAATACTAGACTGTGTATTATTCTCTAGGGTAAGCTGCCTGCACGTATGGCATCAACATTAAGAAAATCATTTGTATCAAGAAATATGATAGTTAGAAATATTTTCCGCCTAGATATTATAATGCTAATCAATTCTCAGTGAGGAATAAAATTAACTCAGCTCATAAATTGTACTCTTGAAATTGAAAAATGCAATCAAGTTCATCCATGCGTTAGTGATACTTTAAGCTTAATTTGTAATACATAGATTAATTTGTAGAGCATGAACTACGCATCAAAATTTTATTAAAAATAAAATTCCATTAGCATAAACGGTGTTTAATAAATTTTGCAACATGTGCTCCTGAGTAAATGTGAAATTTTGGTATATATTAGAAGGCAATTGACTAATTAAGAAAATACTTACTCTGTTCTATTATAGAAGGCTTATAATAGTAATAAAATGGATGAAAAAAGGTTTTGAAATAAAAAAAAATGTTTGCCTACAATATTTAATAATTTAACTGTAATTTCGCAAAATAAATCACATTATTTAGACAGCATAATAAAAAAATAAATTTTGATTATAAAAATCAAAACTTATTATTAAATTCTAGTATAGTGTGTTTTTAAATCAAACCATGCAAGAATGATAAGATTTTTTTCACTCTTCAACTTTGTTATAGGAATACCAAACTATGTATTGTTATCAAGGGCAAGCTACCTGCACGTATGACATCAACATTACGAAAAACATGTGTAACAAGAAATATGATGGTTAAAAATATTCTCCAGAGAGATATTATATTGTTACCCCCCCAGTTAATATAATGTTAATTAATTCTCAGTGCGGATGGAAATTAATCAACTCATAAATTCTATTTTTGAATTTAAAAAAATTTAATAAAGTTCATTTATATGTAATAATATACTTAAGATTAATTTGTAATACTCAGAATTATTTGCAGACTGAATTACATGAATTACATATGAAAATTTGATTAAAAATAGAATTCCATTAGCATTGTGGAATAAAATATCTGGCTAATAAATGTTCTAACATAAGTTATAAATTAAAGGGAAACTGCGGTATAAATTAAGAAACCTGTGATTAGTTTAGAAAATAGTTAATTAGATAAGGGTCATAGTTAGTAGTAATAAGTCGAATGAGAAAGAAATAAACTAGATTTGATCGAATAATTTAATTGTTATTTATCAGAATGAATCACAATATTTAGATAGCAAGATAAAAAAGAATTTATTTTTTAAAAAAAAAAAAAATATATTAAATTCTATCTAGTAAAATGTGTTTTTAAAATCAAATCGTGAAAAGATATTAAGGTTTTAGTTTTTGAACAATTAAAGGTAGTGGGAGATAGTATAAGTTTATATAAAAAGTAAATAGAAGATAGTGCCATAGTCTAATGTTTAGTAAAAAAAATTAGTAATAATACATAGATGTATAGATATGCTATGTTTACCAGCAACAAAATGTGAGAAATAATTAATTAATAAAAAGAGGGATTTATTTCAAGCTCTCAATCGATGTCAAATATTTTTTAGCCACCGTAGATTCTTGTTTTCCACCTCTTTAATTTTTGGAAAATTTTAGTTTATTTAATCTCTAGTTTATTTAGACATTCAAGATTTCATTGCAATAATGATTACATTTCATTCTCAGAATATTGTTGTTTTTATTATAAGAATTTCTTAAAGTATTGTTATTTTTATTTCTGTAAGCAAAGCATACAAAGATGTAGGTTGTCAATTAAATAGTAATTTTGTTCAATATTACGATTTGAAAAATCATTTTAAGTACATTATAGTTTTAAATGATTTATATGTATATTCGTATCACTCCTGCCCTTTAAGTGATATTGTCTTTAAATGATATATTGTCTTTTTCAAAACAGAGATTAACGAATTGCGTATGTCTTTTTTTTTATAGAAAGAAAAGAGTCAAGCCATTTCCTAGATGGAAATCGTTATTTTTTCCTTTACATTCTATTTTTTTATTGTTTTTTGACTATATTATACTTTTTTTCTATTTATTCAGTTCATTTTTGAACCAAAAAAGTTCAGATATTTAATCAGAATTTTGAAGTAGGAAGATAAAATTGCAATAAAGCAGAATCCTTTTTTATATTCTATGTTATTGTAGACCGTCTGTTTTATTAACCTAGTAAATACAATCTATAAAATTTAGTTTATATCTGACAAACGCCTTCATGTAAAAATGGCAGTACGGATATGTTTATATGATATAAATTATATCGAATGGACATTTCTTCATTCACATACAACCTTAGCTTTAATAAAACTTTTGTAACTTTAACTCTAAATGTAAATAGCTGTTTTATTAATATATCATGATTGTCGGAGCCATCTTTTTTCTGCGTAATAAGTCCTAGTTATGAAATGGATAAATTATTGATACATAATAGTTAAATAACTGGTTAAATTACAATTAAATAATTAATAGAAAGATAAAATGATTATAAAGTGCAATTTTTCATGCTGTTCTGTACTATCGAACAACCTTCTTTTTTATTAACCTAGTGAATACAAGCTACAAAATTTATTATATGTCTGACAAACTCTTACATGAAAAATAGACAGTATCTATATATTTATATGGAATGGATATCTTTGTTTTTTACTTGCTACTTCACATTTAATGAAACTTTTATTTTAGATACTTCAGATTCAAATGTAAATAGTTATTTTAATAATATATTATGGCAGACTCAGCCATCTTGTTTCCACGTAGTAAGTCATAATAATGAAATAGTAGTTTTCTTTTCTTGATAGTGTTTATTTTCCTTTTTTTAACTGCTATTTTAGGATTTTAGGACGATGCCCAGGGCAAATGGGTTAGCTTCACAATCAAAATTTATTGAACAAATGTTCATTAAGTATTTTCTATATTTAAGCATTATAATGGAATACTACTTTTCACAAATTTATAAAGATTACTTACACAAGTTGGTTACAGTATTTATGACTGATTTTTAGCATACTTTATACACAAAAGGTTTATTATATTTATCCGTGTCATTACAGACATTACAAGTTTTACAGACTTCAAAATTACGTTTAAATTCCTTAAAAAAAATTATTTTTAATGAACCTGAGCCGTTTAATGTGGACGTAGACAAGCGGAAATCGAATTCTAAAAATAGATCTATTTTCTGTACCTATTATCGTAATAACATAAAAATTCATAAAATATTTTCCATACATTTCAAACACGTTTTAAGTTTCATCTTTTCCCAAATTATGTTTAAATTAACAATCATTTTTCATTAATTTGACTCGATTTTCAATGATAAATCAGTATTATTTTTTTCTCTTCCTGCAGTGACCAGTTTTCAATGTTGTCTCCATAACTACAAAATTATCTAAAGATTGCGAACAACTTTTTGATGAATTTGTTATTTTTGTTAACTTTGAATTAATTCAAAATAAACGAGAGCTTATAAATCAACCATTTTGATTAACTAAAACTACTTTCATGCAGAACGTTTTAAGAGCAACTGTCCGTAATCCATTAGGATGAATGGGCTCTAGACATAATAAATGATATTTAAGCAATGCTCCGTCATTAACGTGCAATATTTTTCTTCATTGCTCAAACTTTTTTCTATCGTTACTGATATATAAACTGGAGAAATATATATGGTTCAATCAGCCGTCTCGGGGATTTGAATCAAGATCACTTCAGGGGGAAGTAAAGTATTTAGCTCTTATGTTATCAATAATTTTTATATAATGCTTTGTTCCATACTATCGAATACCCGACAATATAATAGACCATTAATATCTTTCAATTTTTAGATAAAAAATCTCGCCGGTAAATAACATATTTCATTATTCAAGATAATACAGCAAATCGTTTTAAATAACTTAACACGCTTTCGATTTAGAAATGAGATTGCATCACCCTTGCTTTTTTACATCTATACAACGGTACAATTTTTTTATTATTTACAATTGACGTGGGGGTATGATTTGAACTTTTAACTTTGTCTTTTGTCTATTTTTGATCATGTTTTAGAAATTCATTCTATTGTTTATATTTTTTGTTTTAGTTGAAACTATTTATTATTGTCTCATTTAAATTCAATATAAACTTTTCACGAAATTGTAATTATTTCAAGTTATTACAAAATGCAATCTAGATCCACACCAACTAACTAATGTTTATTTTAATGACAGGTTTATCAACTGATCCATTAAGCAAGGGCCCATCGTTTCTGAGTGAACCTCCGAATAGAGTGGAATTTTCTAATTCAAGTGGGACTGTCATACCTTGCTTGACAGATGGCAGACCTCGACCCATCGTGACATGGGTCAAAAATGATGGAGAAGTTGTCCACGATTTAACTGGACTTCGCTACATCCAACATGATGGGTCATTAGTTTTCCGACCTTTTGCTGCAGAAGATTACAGATCAGATGTCCATGCCTCGATTTACAGATGCGAAGTGTCCAACAATATAGGAATTATTGGCAGTCGAGATGTGCATGTGAGAGCAGGTAAGAAGTTGAAACTAACATTGATGTTTATGATAATAGCATGCAAAGAAAAGTATAAACATGCTAAAAAGATTTAGATGTTACCGCATAGAGTGAAACTTTATTTAAACGCGTAATAAATAGTAAAACGGCGTGCGTAAAGTGTCGAAAATCGTTCGTAAATTCACCTTTTTCCGAGAGAGCTCAGTAAAGACCCACACTGAAATCATGGTTCTGTTTTTCACAATAAAAGAAAAAGTTCGCATAAAATTAACTTCTAGCAGCAGAATGAAACAAAAGAACAAATTCATAAATGAAACAGCAGATGAATAAATAAGAGAAGAAAAAAGTCAAAGAATTAATAATCAATAAAACAAAAAGTAGTTATTAAATTGATGAGTGAATTGATAAAAAGGGAAGAAATGGATGAAGACAATGGAAATTAAATCAATGAATTAAAAACAACATAAAATTATCTGCGAGTTAGCGAAGGAAGACGAATCAGTAAATCAACGAATACGTGGATTAACGAATACATTACAGAAAATACATGGATAAGCAAATCATCTTGGCGAAGAATCATCGAATCTATTATTTATTTTTTAATGATTACTTTTCCTCCATTCTTTGGGTTTATTGATTCTTTAACCCATTTATTTTTTATTTTTTACTGATTCACTAATTCAACGACTCTCACATTTTTTTATAAATAACCAATTCATTAATTCATTGATTTTTACTTTTACATATATACTATAAATATTAATTTGTTTGATTCCAAACCTTACAGAAACATATGTAATCTGCGTGTGCTGGGATTGAAATTTGCAAGAAATAGAAGACACGAAAGTTTTACTTTAGATTTATCTTAACCGCCGTAGAATCCCTCAAAATTATTAGTAAGAATCCGAAATTTCGTATGTTTAGAATGATTTTATTAGAAACTAAGGAGAGAAAACGAATTTTGTCTACTCATGGTAACATATATAAATGTAAAACGTATTTTCAAATAATCATACATATATATTTTATTTACAACACACTGGGTTGATGTACTTACTAAGAAAAGAAAGTAGTATCGGTTATGCAGGACTAACTTACAGAGAAATGACGTGAAAATCCTGAATCGATATTCAAAAATAAGAGACATAAATTTTCTATGAAACTTATTCAATACTGAAAGATGAAGCTAAGGTAGTGTCGCTTAACTAAATTGGAGAAAATCTGGAGTTTCTCAAATGGAGTGGGGTTCAGCTAATGCTTTCGGGATATAGTAATGGCTGCATAATGTTGATATCTCATGAAATATGTACGTTTTATATTTTGTGAAAGTATGCAAATAATATCTATGCATCATTCATAAAGACTTTAAGTCTCCGCCAAGAAAGTTGAAATCCAAAAAGCTTTCTACTTATAATATTAGAATTTGCTTTCTTTCTTTTTTTCCCTTTTAAGAAATAAATATCTGATCCATATCGTTTATGGCGAGAAAAAAGCTCTTACACATATTTTTAGTGACATAATAATATAAAGAATAATAGAAATTTATATATTATGTTTAAAAGTTGTTTTTAATTAAAGTTATTTCGGGATATACTTATTTTATAATAGTTTTCTAATATTTTTTCGATTGACATGAACACTCCTGACTCATGGCGAAATAATTAAAAAGTGAAATTAATAGTAATGGGTCCAAATTTTCACTTCGATCTTTTGACTTTTCTAACGGAATCATATTTCCAGATTTCGGCTAACCCCATATTTTGATGGTCAAAAATCCAAATCCTTTCAAAAAAAGGTAAATTTTTACAAAGAACTAACTTTCTTATTTCATATTCCGTAATTTTAATAGTTACCATTAAATAAAAAGCACAGAGTCAATTTTTATGAAAATTTAAGAGGGGCCCTTACTTCGTTATACTTCAATCATTAGAACAACAGTTGCTCGAGATATTTTTTTTTTGTTCACAGTGCAAACTAAATTATAGAGGAAAAAAACTTCAAAATTAAATTGCCGGTAAAATTCATGCAATTTTCCTTTGATTTGTGACAGTGAAGATAATTTTATAATGAACGAAAAAAATCATCCTTCTGCATTAAATCTAATTAAATTTAAGCACATAGGGAAGAGTCGGGTAGCCCCGCCCAGTGTCAATTTCATATGTATAGAATATTTTTTCAAGTCAATGGGCCATCGGACAATAATTGTTATATTAAAAAAAGATTATTTTCAAAGTTTCAAGTATTTATGCAGCTGGTAACATGGTAAACAATAGTTTTGAAAGTATGTTGAATACAGTTGTCATGATATTAAGAAAAATTGGTTGAATGTTTCGATTAAACTTCATTTTAATATTAAAAATATAATTTTTTCTATACATACAGCATTAAAGTATGTAGTCTTAAGTTTAGTTTGCACAAAGAACGAAGTTTATTTGTGAAAAATTGTTCGAGTAATTACAAATTTACAAAAAAATTGGCTCACATGAATGTTAGGTATCACAGCCCACTTTTATTTCGTCGATAAATGTACGGTTACAAAGATTTACTTAAATTAAATTATTTTCTTTAAATATTTAATATAAATATATATTAATATTATAATATATTAATATACATTAATAATAATAAAAATATAACATTTGTTGTTAATAAATGATAGAATTCACTAAAAGTATACAAATATAAAATAAAAAAAAATAATTTTGTGATAAAAATGATAAATAAGGTTTATCTATTGTCAATACATTGGTCATTTTCATTTACACCTGAAAAAACAATCAAAAAACATAATTTTTGTAACTGGGCGGGGCTACCCGACACATTTTGAAAAGAGCTGAAAAACATGTTTTTTTAAATTTCTATCTTTTTAACTTAAACTATTCTTTTTTGGTTTATTCTTTTTGTATTATTTAATTAAATGATATAACAATAGAAATATACAAAAATCTTGATTATTACTCAATATTATACAGAAATATAAGCAATAGTCCTTAAGTGGCATATTATAATATTTAAAACAATTTTACTAGAGTATTTTTATCATTGACAAATTTAAAAAAATATATAAATAAATAAAACGTTTCAAATATATTGATGCACTCAATTTTTTAAAAAAATTATTTGTCTACAAAGGCAAAATAAAAACATTGAAGAAAATTAAATCCTTAAGTCTAACAAAACTACTTGAAACAGAGAAGATCTTAAATTTCTTATTGCACTATCAAAGAAAAACAAAATGTATTGAATTTTATTTGAAAACTGTTCTGCAAAGATCCAACTTCCTTATTCTATATTTCCCAATGGCCTATTTAATTTGAACTATACCTTCATCTGTTCTTTTAGACCCGCCATCTGAAAAAGAACTGAAAACTTATAAATTTTTAACCTAACATCATCCGATTTTGTTTCAGCTTCATTGCCGCATTTTGATACATTTATTAGATATTTACTAGTTTAGTATTACTTTATTTTTAAACATCGCTTTTAAATTTGAAGATAACTATTTTAGAGGGCACGTAAAAGTAATATAGTTTTCCCTAACGACATTAAAGGAGTTCTACCTTACAAGATTTATATGTCTAGCGTTTGTAATTTGAATTTAATATATATATATATATATATATATATATATATATATATATATATATATATATATATATATATATATATATATATATATATATATATATATATATAGGGAAAATAAAGCCGAAAAAAATGAATAAATGAAGGAGATGTAACAAAACTAGAAAAGCAGCTGTGCCCGAGAGAGACACATCAGGTCAGAATTACACACACTATAGAAAAGTGGTGAGCAACTCAGGCGGTTAACAAGGGGGAAAGGTATATAAGTTTCGAAGCAAAAAATCTTTTGTCCTGAAAACATAGGAATATGTAAGAAAAAAATGAAAGTAGACAACTTTAGCAAAATTATGCTCCGCCCTGATGCTGTTTCTCTTTTTACTAATATTCTTATTTCTAGTGATATTAATTGTTTAAACTAAAAGAATTTAATTATTCTTTTATTTAAATTGAAAGCATTGTCTCCCTTGTCAACATTTCATTTGTTCAACAAATTGGTTTCTAATGCAATGATTAATTCTATTAACTATGCGGGGGCTAAGCCATGGGTAATCCTCTCGCTCTCATTCAGTGTTACTTCAACACATAATTTTGAAGTCTTTAAATTTTCCCAAATTCTTAAGGTGAAGACCGGGATAGTTTGGTTGGTATGGCACTGGGCCCATGTCCGAGAGTTCGTGGTATCGATCCCAGCCTGTCGAAGACTTCCCGTGATGTAAATGGTGACTGATGCATGCTAAATCTGCCGAGTCGCAAAGTCCACCATGTTCCCATAACAAATCTGTACCTCTGGGGGTACTGATCCAAGAGTTTCTTTGTCTTCTGGATTGATTCAAAATTACAAGGCTACGGAGTTGAGCATTACTAGTCGTAAACCCAAAAAATTGTGTCGGCTGTACAACCACAGATATAAAATATAAAATAAAATTAAAATTCTTAAGGTGAAGAAGATATGTTGGTGACTGGTATGCCTTAATAGATTGTGCTACAGATCTAGAAGGGTTACTTTCTGTTGCCATCTTGGTTGACGTCAATATTCAAATAACTTTGAACGCAGAAGTTAATTTTACTCTATGTTTCTGTAACTAAACATTCTGTAGCAATTTGTCTCTTGTGTTTATTGCAAACATTCTACCGTTATTTTACCCCCCCCCCCCCCGATATTTACTTTAATCACCCTTGATGCCTTTTATTTTTTGTGCACTTAATGTTTGCTTTGACCCTCTCGCCTACTGCTAACTATGGATTTAACTCCTATAGTTTATTCAGCTTTTCAGCTGCAGTTCATTCACTAGATCAACCCATATCTTTCTCTTCTACAAATCCTTACAGTGTATTTGTATTTTTGTTTTTGTTGCCTATTTTCTTGTCATTTGCTACAGCTATACTAAAATCTTATTCCCCTTTTGTTTCAAAATCCTTTTCAGACCTGGATCACGATTTGTTTCATTCATATAAATGCCGGTCCCCTTGTAAACGACATGAGTTCTCCCAACTTCTCCATAGAGTGTGGAAATGCATTGTGTTCTGATTTGCCTCTCTCGACTACTGTGATTTTTCATTTTTTTTTCATCATTATTATTTTTCATCATTATTATTTTTCCTCTTATCTTTAATTTTTAGCTACCGCGGTGCCTTAATTATGTTTTTCACCTTTATTTTCCATTTTTCGTAGGCAATTTTAGACCTTCTGTTTCTCATACCTTTTGTTTTCTTCTTCACATTTAAAATGAGTACCTATTTTTAAGTACTCAAAACATTTCAACATATATTATCATCTTCATATTTTCGAAGTAAATAAAAATTTCATATCATCACATACGCAGTGTGATCCTTTTTTTTTTTTTTTACCAAATTACAATTTATGAGTTTTAAATTTAATTGCTTTCATAAAATTTAATAGCACTACATGGAAAGGTACTGAAAAGATAAAATTTATGGTTAAAATACCTAATGTCGAAATGCTGAAGTCGTAGAGTCAGTAAGCAAATACACAGCTGTAATTAAAATTTAATGGAAATATTTTCTGAAATTTATTTCTAGACCATATCAAACCATCAGATTAGACCATATCATACCATCATTTAGATTCAGAATTAAAAATTTAACCATTTGAAATCATTTAAACAAATTATCTACATGAATATCAATAGAGGAATTGCAAATAATTAACTAGAGTTTCAAACATTTATTGTAGTTATAAGTTGAATCATAAATACTAACCATTTTATGGCGATATCCGTCCAAAACAATATGCATTAAGCCTATTGATAAATGAATAGTCGTTAAGCTTCTATATCACCGAAATTCTGAACTCGCAAACTATCTATATTAACCAATCATCCATTCAAAGACATTCTGAGGAGATGATGATCTCTTTTTGGCATTATCTACTTAAGGAAACTGGAATATTCTCGTCTTATCATATGACATTCTTTTTTCTTCTTTTTGCTTTCTTTCAATCAAAGAAACATTTCGTTCCAATATTCGGGAATGTCATTAAAAGAGAGATTCGTTTTCTCGTGTCATTGATGTGTCATTTAATCCGTCTTTGAAATAATTATTTCGATTTTATTCAGCTGATGGGGAAATTCAAGAACAGAACAAGTACAACAAAAAGTGTGTTAATAACAAATAAAATGTGCTACCGACATATGATTCCATTTTTTGTACTGAACCTTCGGACCATTACATTTAAATCTATACAGATTTACTTCAATCTTATTAAATTCTTAAATTGAGCTAATATTTCGTTTAGGATAATCGATATAATTTAAAAAATAAATGGATCGCCTTTTAATCCTTATATATGAGTACCTTAAACAGCTATATTTTGTAAATTTGCATGCAAGTATATACTGTATAGTGTTATGTAACTAAGATTAAATCAAGAAAATGCATCAAATAAGAATAGGTATATGTATCAATTTTACACCAGATTCAGATTGGGGCAGATGTGAATGATATTTTGGTTTGACATGCTGGATTTCTTTTAACAGTGTTTTATCAAATAATCAAGTTCAGTAAGGATTAATTTTCTTTATATATATAAAGATTCAACTTTGCACTGAAATTAGGTTGCATCATATTTGAAACCATATTATGATTCAATGTATATTCCATTGCATGAAGGGTTGCATGCATCTTACTATCTAACTAGAGAAATTTATTCAAAACTAATCTAGAACACTGACGGTATCTATAGTTGTGAAGATAATCTATTTCAAGTAGGAGTGTGGTGTTAAATATCAGATAGGTTTGGTTCCCTCTTCTTTGAAATGTGTTTTGTATTGTATTCACGGTAGCTGATAGCTCCAGACTCAGTATTGGAGAAGCTTCCATGGCTAGCAAACAGTATTGTACTAGCTCTATGTTCCATCAACTGTATTGCTTTAGTTTTCATGTTTAATCAAGAACAAATGAATGGAACGTTGCATAAACCACTGCACCTGCCAAATTATGCCATCGTGTTTCATTTTTACATTTTATTCCTTGAGAGATTTTCTTTTTTTAAGAACTATTATTAAATAAATGTATTTCCTAAATTTCAATAAGCTACTTTTATTCTCGCTAAATTACTTTGAATTTATAAATTTATTTTATTTTTCAATTTGTACCATAATTTATGAGTACGCACATATTGCAGATTCAGATTCCAGGATATATTTTTATTTTTTGTCTGATTAAAAGAAAATATTTATTCCATAAAATAGTGTTGTACTTTTTTTTTGATTTCATAATAGCTCTACCCATGTTGGTAGTTGAAAGTTGATACATAACTATCATTTTACAATTCCTGCAAAATGAGCAATAATCATTCTATAGCACACAACAAAAGGTTACTATTTAAATCAAATTAAAATTTAAAGAAGTTAATGTTTAAAGTTCAAGGAGAAATTTTAATTAAGTTTCTTTTTTCAGTTGTTGTACAAAATTACGAAATACGTTTATTTGACGAGTTTGTATTGAGAGGAAATATGGCTATTCTTCGATGTCCAATTCCAAGCTCTGTAAGTGATTATGTTCGGGTAGTTTCATGGGAAAGAATTGATGGATTTATGATAACTTCGTCAACTCTGAATGGTATGTGCTTGCTTTTAAGCCAATTCTCTTATTTAATTCACAAAAAAACGACTAATTCTGCATGGTTTTATTAGCACGTTTTTCCCTTACAGTTAAAGCATTAAATGTTTTAATTGCATATATTTCTGGATTTGTATTCTCGAATGCTGAAATACGTAAAGATGCTAAAATTATTATCTAGAATTAATTTTTTTACTATTTAGTTAATTTTACTGAGTATATTTCATTGCATAAATTTTTTTATATTCTATTTTAGATAAGTACGGCATGCTGGAAAATGGTGATTTATATCTCATTGATACCACAGATCATGCAAACACTTTCAGTTTTAGATGCCACACCGAGAACATTTTGACTCGAGAGAAAAAAATGAGTACAAATTACTCTAGAATAATTGTAACAGGTACTCTTCATCTGCTATTTTCTAAACGTTATAACTTTTTTAAGATAGTCGAAAAAAAAAAATTTTTTTTTTAAGTACATCTCTTTTTTTCCATCTATTTTTATATTTCATTTTTACTATTTTTTTATGGATTCTGTTGGCTAAGTGATCATGTCAGCAAATTGATGTAATCACAGGGATTCGATATAAAAGCATTTCACTGATGCTTTCGTATAATTGGTATAAACCCAATTTAGTTTTTAATATTGCTTTCAAAACAAAATTCAGGTTCATCACTCACAACCGTAATTCAAAAAATGCATATTTTTCTTTAGATTATGTTTTTTTTTAAAAATATTTTTAGTTATTTCTTTTCAAAAGTCTTTGTAATTTTGTATTCTTTAATTTCATTTAAGACATTGATAAATTTAATGAAAAGTTGCCAGCTAATATAGTTTTACTTAACGCTAAACAGACTTGCTAAAGCGTTAAAAATAATTAGAGATTTAAAGCTATAAAAAGCTCTCTCTCTCTCCATAATATGCAAAACCTGCTAATGACGAGGTTGAAGTCTTGTAAAAGTAAAGTACGTTAATTTCCTGATAAATGCAAAAACGAAAAAATTGATCTTTCATCTTTAAATGAAATGTTTATCGTTGGATATTGTCTAATCGGATCCGCAAAAAAACTCATTGGGTTAACAAAAGCAGCGATATCAAATATTTTTTAAATGTAAGAACACAGGCTTGGTTAACTGTGGTTCGAACACAATCATCCAATACTGTTATCAGCCTCATAAAACGAATTGTAAAGCTGAAAACGGACTCTACTTTGCTTCACCCGAGAAAAAGCTTCAACTAACGTCCTTTCCAAGTGATTTCGGCATGAATCACACGCTACGAATTGCAAAAGAGTGGAATTCGTAGTTGGATACCTGCGAAGAAACTTCTCAGTTCTGCTTAAAGTATCTGAATTCGTTTGCAGTGGTGACGATAACGATAATATCGAACATCCGAGGATGATGTGAATAAATAAAATACGTTACACCATGTTTTTCAGAGGTGGAAGACGTCGAATATGGTGAGAATTTCATAAAGCTATGAATGCATCTCGTCTTGTTTGCATTCTGCAAAGGTTTGGTGAGAGAGTTATCTGGAGTATGTTCTAAAAGGTATTGAAGGGGTACCCAGGTGTTTCTCTAGGGAAAAAAAGCCAAGCAACTCCTCGGCATATTGTAATTGCATTCAGTTATTTTTAACCCAAAAGTGACAGTTACCTTATAACAACCTTACTAATATACATTATACCAGAAGCATTCAAAATCTCTCTAATGAACACTAATCGGACTCTCAACATTTCCCACTGGCCCCGAAAAACCTAAATCTTCACTCACTAAAAAATATTGATTACATTTGTAAAGGCATACCCTTCGAATATCCCCTATTCCATCTATTTTAAAGGGTCTAAACGTATACGTAAACAATGCATGGTATTTTCGGACATAAATGCAATCCTGAATCTTGCAAAAGTGATTCCTTGGTGAAAGCAGGCAATTATCAGTGCAAATGGATGTCCAATTGTATATTTATCTAAGGTTTCTAACTAATTGGCCCTTGTATGTATCATATTTTGTTACTTTATGTTTTTCATGTATATCCAGGTAGTTATAATGCACCGGATTCAATTTCATGGTAACCAAGAGATATTTTTCGATGGTCATACATATATATATTATCGATGCGTGAAAATTTTTTAAAATTCTGCAATTTTATAGAAATTTTTTAATATACCATTTCATCATAATGTCTAATTTTTAAAGAGATTATTTGTATTAAAACATATATATTTCAGATCCACATCATGCTCAACCGCCAAGAATAGTTCAAAGATCAAGCATTGTGACAGCAACAATAGGGCAAAAAACAACTTTGTCTTGCATTGCCCAAGGACATCCTGTACCACGGTATCGGTGGCATAAACTAGTTGGAAATCAGCCTGTTTCCCTCCAAATGAGCTCCTCAGCGAGGCAAGACGGTGGTGTGCTTGTTTTTCATAAGACGGTTTCCAGTGACAGTGGTCGATATGTGTGCCACGTCAGCAATTCAATGGGAGAAGATTCTGTACAAATTGAGCTTATTATTGAAGGTATAACATATAAATGTTGATTTCAATATTGTCTGTTACATCTTTTCTAGGTATTTAGCAATGAGGATGGAAATTTTTTAGTATCTCAATTCTCTAATTTTATTCTTTTTATTATTAGCTCCATTTTTTTTAAAACTTGCTATCATGAAAATTTGCGATAGTATGAAGGCCATAATGTATTTGCATATGCTGCTATTAAAGTGATTCACATTTTCATTTCATTCTAATTTATTTCAAATAAATATAAATGTTTCTTCAGAAATTTGTTTGATAATATTCAATTAGTTTTGTCTAAATAAAAATATATAAGAGTTTTTAAAATCAAATTGATTTAAAAACTTAATGGACGCGATGAATATGACGTAAAATTTTTAATTAAATAATGCTTAATGAATGAATAATGAAAGGAACATAATTGCGTAAACTCAAAAATATAAAAAAGCTTAGTATTTTAAAATTTGATCTATATGTTATCATTTGTTATAAATATGTTTAATCACCAAAAGTGAAATATGTGAAAGATTTCGTTTTGCCATGGAACTCTTTTTTTTTTTTTTTTTTTTTTTTTGCTACATTATAGCCAATGTTTTTTAAAGTGTGTATCTATTGAATTTATTAACATTTTGAATTTATAACACAGAGTCAACTTAAATTATACAGTGTTTGGAAATACAATGAATATTATGTTGCAATTAACAGCCATTGGAAATATACTGAAATAGAATTTATTTATCACACAGAATAAATTATAAATGAAGTAGCAAACAACAATGTACTATTGAATTTTATGCAATACAGATTCCTCTTTTCAACTATATTGATTCCTAAATTTAAAAATACTATACATCAAATTATGGAGTGAAATATATTCTTCCAAATAGTTGAACAAATGGATTTTTATCATTTTTTATTGGTTGTCAAGATTAATGCATGACTAAACTTTAATAGAAAAATATTTATATTCTTATATCGATTCAATTTTATTGCGTATCACTAGATTACGACAATATTTTTCTAAATAATTCTGTGCGAAGTTTTTTAAACTGAAGATTGAAGTTTCTTTCTTAAATATAATTATAACTTTCTTTCTTTGTAAAAGCATAGCAATTGGATAAGCATTTTTACCCCGTCTTTTTTTTATCTCCATTTTCTTAAAAGGGTATGTCACGCATTTTCAAATAAGGTGCATTCCCCATACCTTTAGAGTATAAAGTCTTTTTTAAAGTTCAAATGAAGATATTACGTGTCAAAAGATCTTGGAAAAAAAAAGTTATTTTGAAATTCTCTCTTTTCTCACTTTAGCCTTATGAAAACATTTTAGTTTAAAAAGCAATAGAAAATATTTTTGTACTTACGTAAGTTTCTCATTAAGGAAAAGGGAACAAAAACTTTTTTATTTAACTTTTTTTATTCGCGAAGAAAAGCGAAACAGCACGTAAATTTAAAATCGTATCCTTCAAGGACTTCTTTTTCGGCGTTTCAACTTTTTTATTAAAAGAAATGTTCTTAAAACAGTTTATTTTAACAGTAACATTCGGGTAGTTTTGAATATTTTCCAAAAAATTGTGCTTTTAAAGAGAGTGCTCTATTTAATACATCTCTCAAATGATGTTTTTTGAGTCTTTCATCTATAGAATTTTCTATAAAAAGAGTTTTGGAATTTGAAGACTCGTATTCAAAAAAAAAAATTTTAAAGAAAACTGCAAACTTTTTACTCATTTTATTTGCTTTGAGGAACTTAAATGAGAAAAATATTTATCATGATAAAAAAACAACAACTTTAATTTAGGATTTTTTGGGTTTGGACTTTTTTTTAGTTGATAGTAATAAAAAAATTTACATTAATGAAAAATTTGAACAAAACATAATAAATTAAAATATTTTTTATAAGATAAATTTGGTTTTGTATCTAAGTAATTATTTAAAAAATGAGGAGGAAAAATATAGTTTATATTAGAGAATTATTTTATGAATGATGTATTTTCAAAAGAAACCTATTAGCATTAAAAGTGTAAAATAAATATTTTAAATTATATAGTAACCATATTTCAAAGCTTAATAAAATATATTTTAAGGGGTATGAATTCTTTAACTAAAAATTGTTATTGTACTTGATATCATGAATACAGTATTGACTTTACAAAATGCAGTAAAACATAACTCCCGTTTGATGAATATTACCATGATAATTAAAGTATTCATTGGTTCTAAAAATAAATTTTAAAAATAGAGTGAACTGTTGTTTTAACAGCATGGGGCATAAATTTGATTGAATATAATAAAAAAAAAGTACTGATTAAATACCTTGATAAGTAATAGCAATAACAGAATTAGTAATAGCAATACCGTCTTATTACAGAATTTTATCATAACTCTACATTTTTTTGTTTGAAATATACCGATTTTCTTTTCATGAAACTAAAGGATTTTAAACTTTTCTTGATTTAAAGTTGAATTTTACAAAAGTTAATATCATGCAAAAATGGCATAACACATTTCCAAATATATCAACATAAACCCTGTAAAAAAACACCGTTTTTTTTCGGAATTTCTCCATACAATTAAAGATTTAAAGCCGGGTGTTTTTTTTCTAATAAAATAGTTTCTTTGGGTTTTTTATCGTAATCCCTAGCGGATAAAAGCTGGCTGTTAAATTTCCCGATTTGCGTTGCGTAAGAAGACTTGACTTTTTCTCCAATCATTTTGCGATTTTATATACTTTCTTTTACTTTTTAGGAACTACTTTCTAGTTTTCCACATCATGCATATAAGACTGTGATACGACATATTTTGACAGATACAATGTTTAAACAAAATTTTTACTATCATAATTTTTTCATAATAAAAAACTAAAGCTGCAATAGCGCAGAAGACACTTCCAATGAAGTCACCCAGGTTCGAGACCTAGCGATTCAAGTTGAATTTTATAAAAGTTATTATCATGCGAAAATGGCATAATACATTTCCAACTATACAATCGTATACACTGTAAAATATATCAGCTTTTTTTAAAAATTTCTCCATGCATTTACCAATTTAAAGTTGGGTTTCGTTTCAAGCAAAATAGTTTTTTGGTGTTTTAAACCCTAATTCTAGCGGATAAAAGCTGTCAGTTAAAATTCCAGATTTGCGTTGCGTAATAAGACTTGACTTTTTCACCTATTATTTTGTGGTTAGTTGCTCTTACTTTTCAGCAATTTCTTTATAGTTTTCTTCATCATACATATAAGACTGTACTACGACTTTTTTGTAAGACACAATGTTTAAACAAAATTTTTACTATCAAAATTTTTCATAATAAAACACTAAAGCTGCAATAGCGTAGAAGACTGCGCAAGCTCCTTCCAATGAAGTGTCCCAGGTTCGAAACCTAGCGATGACTAGTAGGTACCAATTTCGTCGACATAAAATATTCGTAGCATTTTTCACAGAGAAAACCTTTTCACACATGATTAAAAAAAAAAAAAAAAAAAAAAAAAAAAAAAAAAAAAAAATGTATATATATATATATATATATATATATATATATATATATATATATATATATATATATATATATATATATATATATATATATATATATATATATATATATATATATATATATATATATCAGACGATAATTATCTACGGTTTTACAATACATGGACATACAAAAATTACTACTATAAATTTATACTACGTGCTAGGAGATATTCTAGTTAAATAAATTTTCGAGTCTCAAAATAAGAAATAGTTTAAAATATATATAAATAGTTAACGTTTACGTGTTACTCTGATCAATTACAGAGCCTCTGAAAGTCTCTATAGTGCCAAAAGAAATACAAACAGATGTAGGTAGAACAGTCACATTCCACTGTAATGTTTCCGGAAGTCCAGCGGGCTCAGTGGTTTGGAAGAAAGACATGCGATCATTGTCGCCATCCAATTCCCGAGTGATATTTTCCAATCAGTATGTGATACAGTTGAGGCAACTCAAGAGAACTGATTCTGGAATGTATCAGTGCTTTGTGTACAGAGACTCGTTTTCAGCTCAATCTTATTCACGTCTTATTATTGGAGGTAAGAATTTAACTGAAAATATTAGTAAAAACCAAACTTTTTTTTTTCGGGGGGCCCATACTAAGGAACAAAACTAGCTGTATTATACTGCTATTTTTATGAACAAATATTTTGATTTATTTATATTTTTTAAAACCATTTTTTATCGTGCTCTATATTCTACACTGACGAAAAGCATAGTGACTGGTTATCCAGGTTTCACAAAAAGCCTCGATATTATTTTGAAAACAATATCTAGTCTAATAACTATATTTATATGCTTATAAAATTTATTATAAGCCATTATTTGTCTGGCGATTTTGATTATGGCATTTATTAAGTACAGCTAATATGCTATTAGAATAAATTTTTACATCTTTAAAGATTGCGATTCTTTTTTTAATTTACATAGTCGATAAATAAGCCAGTTTCTAAGCAATAAATATATTAATGGAAGTTTTAGTCTAAAAATTAAAGTTTTTTTTTTTTTTGTTATACTATGCTGTTCCTTAGTGGGAACTTTTGGAGAAAAAAAACTTTGTTATGTTTAACAATGATAGTTATTTAATTTAACAACATTTAAGTTAACGTAAAAAACAGGAGTTGCGTCTTAATACAACACTAGCTGGAGTGGAATCTAAATTGAAACTTTCAGATTAGAAATATGTGAACTCTCGATTCAATTAAGCATGCTTTCGAAGATAGTTCTAATGCATAGCCACAAACGGCTTCATATTACACACTTAGGCATTGTATTAGATGATGAAACGTTCCCTGCAGGGGGGTTATAAGTAAACATTTTACTACTTTGACAAACATAGTGCTGTTAAAGTTTTCTAAACCAACAAAAGGTTCATAAACACCTTTTTGGTCTCTACATGGAAGTTTGGAGAGACGGGTATGATCTCAGAGACGCCTTCATCTCTGTCTGACAGGTCACAAAATTTTGCAGCCTTCCTACAATGAACGTTATAAGAACAAATGGCGAAAGAACAAATTCGATAAACGGAGCTAAGGTTGAGTGATTTGAGCCCACTTAATATATGTTATGAGTTGTGCAGACTTTTTTTCCCATCTCGTTGTTAAAATTTGAACTATTTTTTATTGTAGTTTAGTTTTCTTTTTAGTATGTAGCGCATATACTAAGTTTCATCAACATTCGTAAATCAAAACGACGTCCATGTTGATCTAAGCAGGATAACGTTAATTATAACCACCCTTCATCTACTTTTTAAGATAAAGTGAATGAAACCAAGTCGATAGGAATAATCAGAAGTCATGATATAAAAAGTACAATCTTTGACTTAAACTATTTATTCATCTTATATTGCTCTCTAGACAAGTGAAGCATCAAATTGAGGTCTTTTGCCATAATAGTCATTAGTATTTGAGACACTTTTTTTCACCCGCATGCAATTAGTGTATTATTTTTTTTAGATACTGGGCATTTGTTTCCTTATATAGGTGGTATTTTGATACTTATTATAAAAACTAAAAACATTATTTTAGAGAAGTTCTGTAATTACGTTCCGAATTATTTTTTCTGTTCATTTCGTAAAAATAAAAAAAAGACAATTATTTAATGAACATTTAAATAAGGTGCGTGTTGGTCTAAAATAATCATTTGAGCTGCAGGTATTTCCAAGCATTATATTCTTATACACTAAAGAAATTCCTGATCAAATTCCTGAGGAAATGTACCGACATTCAGGCTGTTAGTAACTTTTACCTCATACCCATTTTTAACATAAAATACCACATCTGACCATATTTACTGCAAAATCGATGAATCTCTAATGCAATAAATATTACTGTCAAAATTGCGCTATGATGTCTTACTATATAATTTGCACTTTACGGTAAAAATGGACTTTGCCGATGGTTCCTCGAGTGTGCTAATATTTTTTTTCTGTTTTAGTATTACACATATATGACACATTACAGCTAATATTTATTGCTGTTTGTTAAATACATTTGCTAGCTGTAGGTTATTGTAAGAAATATGACTCAAGTACTCTTTTTTTTAATATAACTGTAAGAGGTTGGTTCATTTTCTTACTATCCAAATATAATTTCACCGTTTGGCATTTATTATTTAATATTAAAAATTATTTTACATAATTATTATAATAAACAATAATATTTTTAAAAATCGTGTAAATTTTTGAACGTTCATTATAAGCAAATACACTTGAGAAAAAGAATTACTATATGAAGGTACTACATATGAATACATAAAACGCTTAAGCATGAATTTAAATAGTATTTGTCAATATAAACAAATACCATTCATTTTTGTAGATATATAACAGTAGCTCTTTAAATATTACGATATGCTTTGATTAGTAAATGTTTTTAACTCATTTCTTTTACTAATTGTGTTTGTTTCAGACTTAGCCCCAAAGTTCAAGACAGTTTTTATTGAAAAAACTGTGAGACCTGGTAGTTTTGTATCTTTGACCTGCACCGCCACTGGAAATCCAGAACCACAGATTAGATGGAAACTTGATAGCATCTGGCCTGTAATGACCCGTCCCGGAATTTTAGTCAGTTCTTATCTAAGTGCCGAAAGTGTTGTGACAAGTTACGTCAATTTCACTTCGATAGACATCATAGATAGCGGAGCTTACTCGTGCGAAGCGATCAATGATGCTGGGCGTGCTCAACATTCCAAGAGACTAAATGTCTTCGGACCTCTATTTATCAGACCATTAGATAACCTCACTGCCTTGGCTGGGGCGAGCTTTGAGATGATCTGCCCATTTGGAGGTTATCCTTATGATACCATCAGTTGGAAGAAAGGTAAGATATTGATTCGTTCTGGAATAGATACTAATACGGAGCATTTACTTTTACAACGTCAGTTAAGTTAAAAGCGTTTGTTCATGTACTTCGTTGGATTTCTGATGCATCAATATGCAGCAAAAATAATTTTCATGTGGGTTTAAACATTTTAATAGTATTTTAAATTAGTGTTGTTATCAATATATTTGAAAAAAAAAAATTAAACTTCTTTTAGGGATGTTTTACAAATACTAGAAAAATCTTTATTTATTGACAAATTAAAAAAAAAATATTTTTGAATTAAAAAGTACGAATTCTATTAGAAAATATAGTTAAGAAACTTTTTTTTTAAATTGTAATTTTTGAAATTATGGTTGAAGAGTTTCATTAAATCATGATACATAGTTAAAAGTATTGAAAATCATTTTGTAATTTTGAATTATTTTTAGAACTCAATTCTTCATTTCAGATATTCAAAAATCTAGATAAAAAATAATGTAATAAAAATGATTATTTCAGTTTTTTTAGAAATCTCATTTCTCATTGACCTTACCTTATTAAAATTCTAACCGTTTAAAAAATAAATAAAAAATAATAGTTTTAAATTGAGAACTTTGCAGATTTCCTTTTGTCATTTATTTAAGTTATTAAAAAGTTGCATATCATAATAAAAATTTATAAATAGCAAAATTATGTCAAATCTTTCAAAAGTAGTTTAGAAAATGTTAGAAATTGCATAGAATTTTAAGGAATGTTGATTTAAATAAATAAATTATAAACTTGATAACAACATAAAAGGCTTGTTAATTTATTAAAAATATCTATCGCTGTTTATTGCATCAATTAATTTATTATCCATTGTTTGTACTTAATCAAAAATAAAAAATAAAAAGGTTAAGAATGTAAGCTTCTTAAAAGCTTTCGTTTTACGTCAAGGTTTTTACTTTAGTAAATAAATTAAGCTTCTATTTTTGGTTTTTAACTATCTGGAAGGAAATTCTAAGAATTTTAGCGTTAATTAACACCTCAATTTAATATTTGGGACGAAAGATATTGCACACGGAGAAAAAAATTATGGCATAATAATGATATTTGTAGTAAAAAAGAAAAACTTGCAATTCTGGCAATTAAAATCAAAATAAAATCAGTTAAATCAGTTAAAATCAGTTAAACCATTTATTTGGTAATTTTGCCTTTATTATAGTAACGATTTAACGGAAATTCAGGTTCTCAAAATTTTAGTTCTTATTGCCGCTCATTTAGCAAGAATACAAAACTGAAAAGAAAGTAAGAGTTTTTATACCATCCTCTAAGATATCGCAATAAAATGATCAAATTATGCTGTTGTTACAAGATTTTATCAGATATTATAAAACCATATTTTATCGGTAATATTCAAAAATCATTACCAATGGGCTTCGAAAAACTCCAGAGCATTTTCGTGATTGATAGAGCTAGAAGCATGGTAAATTTCACTGTATTCTGGTAGTTTTGACCAGACTTTGTTTTCTCTGTAAATAAATCTACGTTTGTATCAATTAGGAAAACATGTTCGCAACATTTTTGGTTCCGAAAAAAAAGGATTTAAATACTATTTATTTTCTCTGTAATTAGTTGGTGCGAAATTAAAAATAATCGAAATATTCTTTTGTTTTGCATAATTAGTAAAACATTTTAGAATAAAAGTAAAGCGTTACTTAGGGTAAATTCCGCAAAAAAATCACGTAAAAATATTTACTTAAATATAAATACTTTTTACTCTTATTAAATGTCATTTGAATTATTTTTTTTAAATAATAGAAGATAACTAATTAACAAAGTAGGCATTTAAGCATTAACAGTACAGTTTATATTGAAAACAGTTTATATTTTCCTTGTGAACTTTAACATTCTTCTGCGATGTTACTTTAGAATGAAACATAACATTCTTCAAAAATTGCAAAACAAAACTAGACAATTTCAATATTCTTTAAAACCTTTTTGATACAACTTTTAGTTCTTCTTTAAAATGCGCTGAAATTTACAGAAAATGTCTTTCAATATTTTATTTTTCTCCAAAGTAAAACGAGATCTTAAAAGTTCTCTTTAAAAGAGCTATTAAACTTTTGAAGCTGTTTAAACTTTAAAGAACACTTCAAAATTGCACCATTATACATCCTTTTAGCAAATATCCTGAGGCTACATCATTATCAATCGATTTCTCTCTCAGAATCGCTCAAATTCTGATGATTTTTGCTTTGAACTTTTTTAACGAATCATAAAGTAAGGAAATGATGTGACTTAAATGTTTAAAAAGAAAAATATCAGTTTCGTGTTACAGAAAATGTCAAATAGCAAGTTGGTTTAAGTCAAAAAAGTGCCGATTTGGAATGATTTATATTTGATTCATGGTCATTTTCTTAGAGCTAAGTGCCTTTAGCTGACGATGGGGAATATATCCAGAATATTTTAAAGTAATTGTGAAATACTATACAGATCAGTAAGATTTATTATGATTAATACCACCATGAATTTAGCATAAGTGCAAATTTTCAAAAATCAGATAAAATATTTAAATTTAAATTTTCCAAAAGTTTTTGTTGCACAAAGAAAGAAAGTCTGGTAAAATTACAGCTCTGTATGTTAATAACATTTCTGGTAAAAGAAATAAAAATTTTGTTAAATAAAATATAATGTATTTAAAATTTTCATACAATAATTTCTTTCGTTCATGTAGTAACTGTTTGCCGGAAATTCTGGTTTTTAATATTGTAATTCTTATTACGACATATTTAATAAAAAATACGAAACTGAAAAGTACATTTAAATCAGTAAATGGTTTTTATGCCACTCGTTTAGGTATTATGACAAAATTATCAAATTTTACTCCAGTTATCAAAATTTATCACAGATTATAAAACCAATTTTTATTGTTAACTTTACAAAATGCCGACCAGCCCGTGTATGAGGCAGGGAACTGTCCTTTCCTCAGAAAGGTTCTGGGTTCAAATCCTGGGCAAGGCATGGATGTTTCTTTCTCTCTATCTGTGTTCTATGTCCTTTCTCCTTTGTGTGTGAATGTGACCCGCCCTATAAACGGGTTTTGGTAGTGTGACGTGGGTGACGTTGCTCCACCTCCGTGGCTTCGCCACAGGTGCTTACTGGGTAACGAAAATTCTGGCACTTTCTGTGGTCAATGGACAAGAGTTCCAAGTGCCCGCCATTAAACAGAAAAAAAAAAAAAAAAAAAAAAAAAAAAAAAAAAAAAAAACTTTACAAAATTATTGCCAAAGCCCTACGATAGAAATTATTGAACTTTTTCGTATTCTCATAGAGTCAGAAAACTGATATATTTTTACAATATGTGGTAGTTTATACTATATTTTTTTCTGACTATATTATGGTGAAATAACAAACTATTTGTTTTAAAAATGCATACCTATGTACATCTCGAGGGTAGAATGAACTACTCTACACGTCTAAATTATGAAATATGTTATTCATATAAACTTACTAATAAATTTAATTTTACAAATTTTTTATAGTATTAATTAACTCAACAAATTCTTTTGCAAACATAACTAACGAAAATGGTATATTTTAAAAAAGCAACTCTCCAAAATTAATGGAAGGGAAAAATCGTAAATACAAATGATTCGTGAAATTTTGGTACCCCAAATAATATTTTTTTTCAAAGAAATGCTTAAATGTATCAACTGAAATCGACTGTGAGATGGTTTTTAAAATACAATTAGATGGGCTGTACGTTGTGAAGCTTTGTTTATTTAAGTTAAATAAACTAAACTAACTATAATTATAAACCGCAAATAATCCAGTTCTCTCATATATGCATTAATAACAAATAAAAGCAACAAGAAAAATTATAACTATTCGAATTTTAATCCCTACACAACAGTTAATTATGTTCTCCGAGGATTAAAGTTTAATATGTTGTCATTTTTTTCATCAATTATCTCTAATAAGCATAAGTACGGTTAGAAGTAGTTAAGTATTTATTTATTTTCTAATTGCAAATAATAAAATTCGTATACTTTTTTTTTCCTTAACAAATATTCATTTTTTTTCCTTTTCCCCCAAAATAATAGTCCAACAAATAATAAAATATTATATTTCCATAGGGATATTCTAAACAAGAGTATAATCCTAAAGCTCAGTGTCAACTGATTTTGAATGTAAGAAGTTTTTTGTATTTAAGTGATTATATATTTTTTAAAATCTCAGTTAAAATCTGAATTTAAAAAAAAAACATTTCAGCTAATCGCTATAAATGAGCAATTTGAATAATTAAAACAGGTTACTTCTATTATTAACTGAAAGAAGCTTATAATAACTTTTGTTTGAAGAAATTGTTATTAAGAACTTATCCTTCAACATATATGTTATTTTTAACTACTTTAATCAATTTTTAAAGTGTTTTATGACCATAATATTTCGTAATTACGATAATCTTTCGATTGCGTTTTCAATCTCTGGAAGTAAATATTAATTTTAACCCCAGAATGATCTTCAAAAATTCAATTTTACAAGAAACCCCGAAATTCATATTTTGAGAACAGTGATTTGTAGAACACACTGTAAAAATATTGGGAAAATTATTACAGAACAAGAACAAAAGAAAATTAAGAAAATATTATTGGTGGAAGATTAGGACTTATATTTTATATATGAGACAAATATTTTCTGTATTTTCAAAAGATAATTCTATAATCTGTGGAATATAACGTAGTCTGAACTGTTTCTTTCTAAAAACAAATTATTTTATCAAAAATTCCAAAAAATCAAAATTTTTTCCTCATTTGAAAGTGATTCCCACTCGTGTTGCCACATTACACGCTATCCGATGAATATTTGCCAACACCATTTTTCATAAAACATTTCTTTTCTTGGATGCCAGTTCTACTGTTGACAAAATCATTCCCTGCATGGGTGTTTTTTTATCCTTTTGGGGCTGCCTTTATACTATTGTGTAATCATTAATGCTTTATTTTAAATGAATTTTTGTAGTGTTCATCTAAGGATTTAGCCAATAGCTTTCTTAATCAGTTTCAATATAGCACTACATCATCATGTCATCAAGCTATGTTACCTCTTGACAATTCTTTTCTGATTTCCGTGAATCTCTCACATGATTGATCACTAAATAGATGGATACAGTCTAATGATACTGAATGCACCATTTGTCTGCCAAATCATTGTTAGTTCTTCCGTACTAGACAATTCCTATTACGTTATCGTTCCTCCCTTTCTTTGGTTATAAAAAGTGCCTAACGATATTATAAATTATTCTTTAGTTGTATTAATCTCATATAATTAAACACTAACTATTTTCAAAGTGTGTTTAAGTTTGCTCAAGTGAATGTGGATTCTTTAAGATAATTCTAAGCATAGTATTTACTAAAATGAAATATTTATTCAACCGACAAACAAAAACTCAGCCATCTGAAATCTATAAATACTGAGTATAATGACTTATCTCACTGTAACTCAGATCTTTTTCAATAAATATGGGAAAGAAAGTGAATAACTGAGGAATGCCTCCTTCTGTGCTTTTGGAGATCGTTTAACTTTGCATTTGGAGCATGAAATATGCAAGCAAACGTTGCGGAGAGATACTCAGCGAAAGTGAATGCCGCGCAGAAATTCTTTGTTTTAGTAGTGTGACAAAACAATTCTGTATTTTGCTGGGCTGCCATTAGATAAAAGAGAAGAGCTTGCCAAGATAAAAAGAATTTAATTTTCGTTTTTCCTTCCCAGTATTCTACATTGTTGTTTGGGAATTCTTTCCTCCTTCTAATTTTAATACAATTTTATCTCTTTACGTACCGAAAGAAATAATTTAATGATAGCTGGAACTTTTTATGCTTGATAGTAATGATTTTCTACTTTTTTCTTAAACACCCTATTTAATTCTTTGTTTTATTTATGACAACAAGAATGGGATATTGATTTATAAGGCGTTAGATAAAATAAATATTTTTAAAGGAGAATAGTTAATAATATTATATTGGTTATATGTAATATTATTTAAAGGAGGTAATATTTTTAAAGGAGAGAAACTGCACTGACGGGTTAGAGATAAAGGAAGGTTTTACTTATTTTAGCTTGAAGTTTTAAATATATAAATAGTAAATAATAATTGAAATGAGCTAACTGTAAAGGCTCTAACTTCTGCATCTATACGAATTTCGGAGTTGATTTCGTCTTCCAAGAAGCATGAAACTTTTATGGGATTATTTATTGGCAGCATGATCGATCTATAATAATTCATTTTGGCTTGTTGTCTTAAGTATTGATTTATGTAGTATTAAATAATTGGGTTCATGCACTTCAAGAAGAGGATCACAGATACCCACACATGATACCACACCTATGACGTCAACTCCAGCTGATCGTTTGTGAGCAAAGTGACGTGTTAAAGTTAAGCTAAGTTTCTGCATTTAAGTTTGAATGTTAATTTAATACAGCAACGTAAAGCACATAGAATTGGTTTAAATATAATATAATATAATATATATACATATATATATATATATATATATATATATATATATATATATATATATATATATATATATATATATATATATATATATATATATATATATATATATATATATATATATATATATATATATATATATATATATATATATATAACTGCGAGCCAAAGCAACATGCAAGAATTTTTGTGGAAGAATATCGAATATGTGTCACTTCAAAGAATTCATATTTGACCAGCTTAGCTAACATGAAATAGAATTTAAAGAACAGCTTCTAGCCGAAACAAACGCTACGTTTCAACAACCAATCAGGATCGAGATACCCACTTTACGTCACTTGCAGGTAATCCAATACTTATAAGTTAAGTATTTGTTTAGATTCATTTTATAAGGCTGTCTTAAGTGATAATATAAGTAGTATTAAATAATTAGTTATTCTCTAACTAAGGACTTAGATTAGTGTTTCTCAAATGGTGTTCCATGCTGCTGGCTTCCTTTTTTTATAAATGAATATATGTTCGAAAAATTATTGCTGAAGATTATAAGAATTAATTAAAACATGTCAAAAAAATTTACATCCAATGACAGTAAAAAAGTTTTTTTTCCAAATAAATGGCAGAACACTTGAAATTTAAATACTTAAAATGAAACGTAATTTATTTTGCAAAATGTATTTCTGTCTTCATTAGTACACGACTTCCTTAAATAATTAGCATTAATATATTTCAAAGAATTAAAATGAAACAAATGACCAAACGATTACAAAAAAAAACTTTATACGTTTAGTTAAAAGCATTAAATGAAAACGATAAACTCAACAATGTAGGTATTAGTAAGCTTTATGCCATAGTGAGACACTTAAAACGTTAAAGCCAGAGTATTGCCAGTTTGCCACGCAAAGATGAAAAAACTCATCTTTTTTATGTGCTTATTGCATGAGAGTTTAAACTATTTATTTATTTCTATCTGAACTAAACTTTAAAACTTTTAAATTTTCACAAAGTCAAAAGTAATTTGAGAAATAAAATTTGAGCTCAAAAATAATCATGATGTTGTACAAATCTCTATGATTAAATGAAAACGAAAATTCAGATTTCATTTGAAATATTCGAAACATTTCGTCAAATATTATTTTATTTTTAATTAAATATTATTTATAATTTAATAGATTATTAGTTACTTGAATTATATTTCGAAATATATTTTTAAAATATTACGTGAGGAAATAAAAAAAAAATATTTATTTTTCTTCAGGAGGTCGAGCTTTACCACTAAACCAGCGGCAACGGATCTACCCAAATGGCACGTTTCAAATTGTAGATGTGCATCCAGGTGAGGACAATGGTCAATACAGCTGTGAAGTTTCTTCCAACCAAGGAATAATGCCCCCTGCCTCCCGCAGTTTCCGAATTTCTGTGCGATGTAAGAATCTTTATTGCCTTTATTTCCTTTTTTCTGTTCTTATATATTTTATTTTTGTGGCCTATTTTTTGTGTCAAGTACCATGTCATTCACTACATCTATTACAAGTTTAGTCGCAGTCGCATCGGTTGGCCTGGTGGCCTTAGGCCATTGTGGTTCTTTATCCATCCATCTTGATGCCTATAACCTGCATATTTATCGTTATATTCATCATAATATCCATCAAGAAATTCATCACCTGGGAGCCTTAGGAACTTGAAGTGATGTCCTTGTGGTTTTTTTTTTTATCCTAGGGATAAAAGTAGAAAACTAATAAGTGGGCACATTACTCAAAATATATTTAATCGAATATGGTTCAAATAGTACAAAGAAATTAAAATAAGAATATAGTTAAATTATAACTTCCTGAACGAAGTTCCTCAAAAATAAATTTAATGATTTCTCAATTTTAAGTCAAAGAATTAATACTAATATAATTGTTATTTCCACTTAGTATTCGATAAGAATTGAGTCATCTATGAGACTCAACGGTTTTCAAGTATTTGTTTGTCAATAAAATATACTGTAAGTTCTACTGTAGATTCAATGTGCATATTGTTAACGTTTTTTTTAATTTTATATTTTATTTTTGCCAAAAAAGTTTTACTATTTATGCACCGTTAAGTTTTACGGAAAGGATCATTAACGATCACTTGTAAAAAAAGTGTGCGATTGTTCTTTAGAAAGCGTCTTCCTATAGATTCCTATAGTCAAACTTCTGCTGAACTTTGCAGCATCACAATTCAACGCTTTATCATAAAAACTTCGATTCAGTTTGTTAATATGATGATTACAAGTTTAAAGGGTACGCGGAGCAAATTATAACAATTGAACAACCAATGATCGGGAAGGTCATTTTACGCCGGTAAGAGCGCTTCTCTCTGATCCATTAGTTGTTCGCGTGCACTCTAACAAGTATTTGTATTAATCTGTATTACCTTTATTTCGTGTTTTATAATACTTATTGCCAAAAATTACGTTTTAATATGTTCAGAAATTGTTCTTTTTACAAAAATTTATTGATTTAGCTACCGAACTGATGCTCTCTACAAGCTAATCAGAAAACAAATAAACAACAATGAATACACCAAAATTGGGCATAACTAAATACGTATATAAAATTATTCTAATTTAACGAAATATAAAATTATCCTAATACTTTTTTATTAAATCAAAATATAACTAAATAAACTTGGAACGAATAAATAAAATTTAAAGTATACTAAGACTAACCTTGCCGTTTAAAATTCACTTTTCAACGACAACAAACTAATTTAGATGAAAATTAATCATCATTTTTCCAATAACTCACTTCATTCTCACGTTATAATTTTATTTTGCAGCCGGTCCAAAAATAGCTGGTTTCTCTTTCAAAGAAAATTTACACGAAGGCATGAGAACAGTTGCTACTTGCATAGTATTAGGCGGAGATGGTCCATTAGCTGCAAAATGGCTAAAAGATGGTCGTCCAATGTCGGAACAAGAGCTTGACGTTAATATCCTTCAAGAAGATGATGGATCCATTTCCATATTGACCTTTAAGAACCTAACCCATCGCCATAATGGCAATTACTCGTGCGTTGTGTCCAATGACGTGGCTTCAGAATCAAGCAGTGCCACACTCACTGTCAAAGGTAGTTAACTATTGTTTAGAAAATTTCATATTTTAAGTTATATTATAAACAAATAGTCTTTAAACATTAATAACTACTTTACGAACCACATATAAAATGGAAAGCCTGTGGCAACGATATTTTTTTAAAACTTTACGTATTCCAAACTCCAAAAAATTTCACAATATGAAAAGTTTTGTTAGAAATATTTTTATTTATAGCTACAATAAATACTTCTAATTAAAAATAATTTTAAAACTATTATTTTTTCAAGAAAATTTGACGACTAATGTAGGAAATCTTTTTACATATGCTAGGATTTTTCTCAGCACTAGATTCATGAAACAAATTAAATATTTGTCAAAGCAAAATTGCGATGTGTGTATATGAGTCGCAATTAACGCAAGAGTGTAACAAAGAATTCTTTATTATTTTAAGAAATAATTTGTTCTAAATACACAAAGAGTAAGAATAACTTTAGCTGCTGTCTCTATCATCAAATCACATTAAATTAGCATTATCAACAGTAATAAAATTCTGATTTTCTGCCGATATTAATTATTTATATTTGTATTAAGTACACTGCAAAAAGCTCCGGCACTCAGGATGAGAGTACTTTTTACTATAAAATACATTTTTTATAGTAAAACACTGTATCTGTAACAGTAATATTTAGTGTAAAATTACTGAATTACTGTAATTAAATAAATATTTCTGCAAAAATTGCAGTATACTGTTTTTTGCAAAATTTGATTTGACGGTAAAATGGATTTTACCGAAGCTACAATCAGGGTTTAAACATTTTTCACCTTAATTTGAACAGGAATGTTTTGCAGTACTCATTGAATTAATCTTTATTGCAAATTATATTTTCTAAAATTTAAATTTTATAACATTGTAGAAGATGAAAATTATTGTAAAAAAAAAGAGTAAAAGAAAGAAATTACCTTTTTCAAAAATAATTTGCTTTCTTTTTTCTTTTTCTTTTTTTTCTTTTCTTTTCTTAAAGTGATATTTTTTATGCAAGGAAATACTTACTTTTAAAAATAGGAAAAACCTTTTATTTTATACTTATGTCATACTATAAACTTTATTTTTCCACCATGTATGAGTTGTTGAATATGAGCTGCAAAGTATAGGAGAGAAATCAAATTTTAGTGACAAAATATTCGATAGAAATCTACAACAAACACTAACAGGTAACATCATATTATGACTAATTTTTCTAGAATCTACATTAATTATCTCTACTAGAAATGAAACTTTTACTTTTTTTGCGATCCGTATTTCGCTCTTTTTGACTGTTATGAAATGGTTTGAGTTTTGATAGAACGTGAGGAAATAAAACTATCGTCTCACTCGTGTGCCATCTCTGCGCATTCAGGGAGCTTATATTACTGCATATTAGGTTGTTGTTAGTGGAAAATTATTTATCGGATTAATAAGAAAGTAATTTGTGTTTTTTAGTGTGAAATAAAATCATTTTATACAGTTTCTTTATTTTCCATTTTATTCAATATTTTTTCCATCTTTTCTGGTAATTTATTGATCCCGCTCTGATAGAACTTATCTAGTCCTTATCAGTCAATAATTCAACCAAAAGCAATTTGAGTTCATCGTTTTTACTAAAATTTTTACCATTTAAAATGTTTTGTAAACTTCGAAATAGATGATAATCTGATGGTGCGATTTCATTGTTGTGGTGGAACACGCGATTTCATTGTGATCTCTCATATAGCTCCAAACTTTTGCCATAGGATTATCATTTATCTCGAAGTTTACAAAACTTTTTAAATGGTGAAAATTTCACTAATAATGATTATTGTATGTAGCTCGATCCTCCAATCGCCGATTTTCCTAATTTTCTAATTATCCGGATCGTCCAAATACCATGTGTCTTTGCACACCTACAAAAATAAATAAATAAATAAATAGAATAAATAGATAAAGTGGAAAAAAAATTAGAATCGCGAAAATAGTCTAGAAATGGCTTCTTTTGTCTTTCGGTAATCTTGAAAAGAACATCTTGTTCTTTCCGCCCAGTTTCAATGCGGGTGACAAGTTGTTTCTAACAAGGAAACAAGTTTCTAATAAAATTTTTAAAAACTTAAACTTTCAAACATGCTATTTGTAATATGCTATATTAAGAAAAACTGTAATTTCTAATCCTAAGCTTGGAAAAAGTGCAAATGGAAGTTACTCAACATTCTCATAATCGTTTTTAATTTTGTCCATTTATCCGGATCGTTTTTGTTTCTGATTTTTCCGAATAATTGATCTCAACAGTTGCACTCAACTGAACTTGTTTGAGTTTTTTTTTTTTTTTTAATTATTTTTTTATTTTATCAAATAAGGACCACAAGTTCATTAAACGCAGGGTCAATAAGTTGCCAGAAAAGACGGCAAAATGTTATTCAATAGAATGGAATATTTTTGACTGCATCAAGTTCATTTTGTATTGAAAAAAAGGATTTATTTCACATTAAAAAACATAAATTACTTTCTTATCTACCCAATAATATCTGTATAATCAGTAACATTCAAGTTTTGGTATAATTTGAAAAAGTAATCTCTCTAACTAGAGATTTATTAATATTTTAGTACTAAAATAGAACAAAAGCAGTCTAAATTAACAACAATAATATGCTATTTGAACTTTCCATTTATTCTCTATTACGTTATAGCGGATATCTTATTTTTAAACTGGTTCTGTGCCTTACGGCACAGTACAAATGTTAATACTCTCACTTTCCAAACAGTTATCCCAGATTTGCTTCCCAGGTATGACTGCATGCTCATTAACTCAAGCTGGTTTTACTTTGTACTGGATATTTTCTTACCCTAAACGTTAATTGATGTATTGCATAATGTTCAACTCCTTCGTAGCCTAAAGTAAAACAGTGAAATAGATTTCTTAATTCGACGAATTTTTTCTCAGAACATTGACTTGTTTAAAGTGTCAAGGTGTTTTAGTTATCAAGGATTAATGAAAAATAATTTTATAATAATAAACTAATAATAATAAATAGATATTAATACACTACTAATAATAAAGCAATAAAGTAATTCTTAATAGCAATAAATATTAATAAAGAAAAATATTAATATAAAATATAAATATAAAACATGAATAATAAAATATTAATTAATAGATAAATGATTGATGTTAATAAATATTTCAGTGCCTCCAAAGTGGATTCTTCAACCCACTGACATTTCAACAGTCGCCGGTAGACCATCTCAGATTGACTGCCAAGCAGATGGTGTACCACAACCGCATGTGCGTTGGAAAATGGCGATAAGTAAGTTTTATTGCAGAAAGCATAAATAAAGATTTGGAAATTTTATTTTTCTGAAATCACGACGAAAATTTCAAACACGTAGTAATAGATTTTACTTCGTAATAAGAAATATATATTTTTCTAAAAAGAAAAACCTACCTTACGTTACAAAATTTAAAATTCTGAATCTCTGGTCAGTGGGACACCACATTTCTCAATTTTTAAACTAGTATAATTATTTTTAAACAATTAATGAATTCAAGCTTATAAAAAAACTTAACTAAATCGAACGAATAATATATCGAAAAATCTTACTCATTCTAAAAACTGTGCCAATCATTTGTTTCTCGGTATTGAACTTACCCCATTTTCCTGTATTGATTTCAATGAAGACTGCAGTTTGCTTAACTAACCCCAGTAGTTATAGCTTTTAATTTAATAAATATATTTAAAAATTAAGAAATATTTTATTACAGTCTATTAAAAACATATAAAAATGAGAAATTAAAAACATCTATCTAAATTAAAAACATATAAAAATGAGAATTTTTTTTTTTCCTGAAAAATATTTCTTTTACGTATTTCTCGTATTTTCATGATGACATTTTTAAAAAATCTATTTTACAAATGCTATAAAATAAGTTTTTTTAAATTTTTAATGCAATGGAAAATGTTATTTTAATCAAGTAAAGTGTTATATATGGATAGTTATAATATTTTGATAAAGTAAAACGTGAGATATAGATGTACTTTCAATAAAATATGATGCTAGTATAATAAAATTTATATAATTTTTGCTTAGAAACTGTACAAATAGTTAAATAATCAGATTGATAAACTTTCTAATTAGTACTGATTAGTATTTGTTTTTTTCTAATTTTAGGTCAACCACCGGAACAGTTTAGAACTATTGTAAGCAGCTCTCATATACACATTTTAGTTAATGGTTCATTGAATTTCAGAAGTGTTGAAGCATCAGACGCCGGGTATTATTTGTGTGAAGCAAACAATGGCGTGGGCTCACCACTCAGTGCTATTGTACGTCTAACAGTGCACAGTAAGTAGGATTTAACAAATTCACTTATACACTGAAAATTCATTCAACTTAAAATGCTAGAAAAAAGGTGAATTGATGAAAAACAAAACATATGCAACGTAATAATATCTTTCATACAGAATTCATTCATAAATATAACATCCGATGTATGAGCATTTTTAAACAGGGCTTCAAGCATTTTTCTGAGAATTTTTTTTTCCAAGTCATTCAGATCATACTGATGTTTTTTTTAACAGTGAATCATTTTTAAATTGTACAAATATGAACACATCTTGTGTGTTAGTTAATCTCAAATAGTTAGAGTCAAATACATAATATTTTTTTTTAAAATGGAATATTTATTTGTTAAAGTAATTCAATTGTAAATCATTCTAATGCCTTTTATAACGAACTAAATAAGCTAAATCCCTGAATTCCAATATAATTAACAATTTGCAATTATTAATAATATTTGTACAATTATTTAATATACATTTAAAATTTATTCTTAACCTCAGTGAAGAATTTTGGTTAATGGAAAAAAATATCACTTTAAATAAGCCCATAAATACAACCATGATAAGAGTCACTGGATAAAAAGTAGTAGAAAAACATCAAATTTAAGGTAAAAAATATATCCTTTGAGTAATTCCTATAACCATTCTTTGTTTATTGAATATTTTTAAAGTAATAGCAAAAAAAGGTATTTTTAATAGAAGTTCTCTATAAATATTTAAGCAAGGCTTACGAAATTTTGTGTAATTATTGCATGAAATAACCAAAATAAGTGTCGCAAGTTATAAATCTATTGCTAAAATTTTTTGCATACGGTGGTCTAAAACAATATTTTCTTTCTGTAACTGTTCAAACCTTTAAAAGCATTAAACTTCATTAATATATATGAGAAATCGCATGATCTAAAATCTTCTGCAGTTATAAAATGGTTCTCTTATTATTGAAAAAAATGAATTAGTCTAGAAGTGTTTCCATTACTCCACAGAAGTGATTGATTTGGACCGTTTTGCTCAATTATAATATATATATATATATATATATATATATATATATATATATATATATATATTTTCCGGACTGTCTTTTTTCTTGGAGCTTTTTATTCGTAGTTCTTAATTTGTAACATACTGAAGACTCCTTTTCTGCAGGTTGAGTTTAGTAAATATTAAAACAGTGTTAAGTATTTAATTAACTATATTGCTTTGCTATTTATGCAATTTCTATTGCCTATGAATATGCTATACTTACCCTAAAATTCTTTAATTAGGTGCTCCGCATTTCCTTACAAAATTTTTAGTAATAAGTGCTAGACGTGGAGATAAAACAGTGATTGAATGCTCACCAGTGGGTGACCAACCTATTTCATTTACCTGGAGAAAAAATGGCGCACTGCTTGATCTTACAAAAGAAACACGGTCTGTATTAAAACTTTTTTTTTTTAATTTAACTTCTCTTCATTGCTATAAAATTATAAATCATGTTATTTAATAATAACATGTTCCTGAAATCAAATAAGAGGCCAGTGAGATACGATTTAGAAATTTATTAATTTTGCACCTATTTTTCTCTTGAGTGGTTTTAACATTTCAGTACCTTTAGTGGAACAAAAAAAATCATTCATATACGGATTTCTGAAGAAAAAAATAATGAGATGTATATTTATGCTTGAAAACACCAAAACACTAATTGTGAATTCTTACAAAGATTTTTATTTTTATTCTAAAAATACCCTGTACAAACTAATAACATTTAAAATTTAAGAATATGATTATTGCTTGATGATTTAGTGTTTGCCAGGTTTGTTCTTTAAATTTGATTTAAATTTGTTGTAACCATTTCCCCATTATTTTTGGTGTTCATTAACATTAAAATCTACATTAAAAACAAAGCATAACACACTTACAAATCAAAAAGTTATTTTCACAATTCAATTCAATGTAATAGCATTAATTTAAGATGCTCTCACACACAAATTTATAAAATGAAATTAGTTTGTGTATCTAACTTATACGCGTAGCACAGAGAGCTTATTAAGACAAATTTTAATAGATTTAGTAGAAACTAAGCTAATAAAATTGTCTGTTATAAAATAACTTAATACAAATGATAGAAATTTAAAAAATCAAAACTTAATCATTCATAGTAACAAATTTAAAAACATTCATAGATTTTATAACGGCGAACTTTTGTTTCAGTTATATAGCAGTGTGCAGGGCGACAATAAATTCACGCCATGTTGTCCTCAATTGTAAAAAATTTGCTGACTACATCCAAAACAATATACAATGACAAGTATACAAAAATATTCGAAAACGAACATATTTCGCGACCAGTGTGATTGCGCATGAAGTCGGTTTACGCTTTCCCCGTTATTGGTAGTTAGATTTACCTACTCTTTTTTAAAGTTTGTCAAAACATTCAATTTGGTCAAAACTGCTTTTTTTCTCTAGATTTGACTCTAAAGCCGGACAGTTGTTATCTTATACCGCTGTATTTTTTAGTTCAAATTCAAATATCTACATATTTTTACTTTATCTTAATTGAATAAAGAAAGATTGTAGACTAGGCTTAAAGAATAAAGCGTAGCTATAAAAAAGAGTCGCAATAAAAAGTTATGTATGCTAACAATTGTGCTAAGCTGTTTTGTTTTTCTTTTTTAACCAGCTCGCTTTTTTCAAGATTTTCTTCTTAATAAAATATCAAAAGTTTTTAAAGCTTTTTATTAAGTTTTATATACATTCTATTCTAATGAAAAAAAAACTGTATTTGTTTTTTTCGTCCTCTTTTAACTAAGTAAAGTGAACTATTTTGCAGTAGACAATAGAGTTCGTATTATAAACAATGCTTAAAGAATTAGTTTATTACTTATCTAGAATAATTAACAACATATTCGTCACATGCGCTGATCATGTGCAAGTGTAAACAGTTATGTTAGTATTTCCTCCAGCAGTTTGATTATTTTTGAAATAATGCAAACTATTTTTTTGAAAACTGAACAAAAATAATTCTGGTCTAAGAAAAGGGATTTATATATTAAAAAAGATGAAATATTCAATTTTTGTCATACTATAAATTATATTAAATCGCAAGCTATATCACTTTTAAAGATCTAACATTCTTTTGGTAAGACAATTCCCAAACACTTCAAAAAAAATTAAAAAAAAAAACAAAACTCCTAGCATTTTTAGTCATTTTTATGCTTCCAATTTAATAAGGTATTGCTATTAACCAACGTAAATACAATGAGTGTGAGCTAATATAGAAAATAGTGTTAAAAACATTTAAAATATTTAGTTTTAAGAGATTTGCATTTTTCCAACAAAACTTATATAAATTTACGAGGAAAGTTCTAGAAACAACTGAAATAAGTTATCACACGAAAGTATTTTATGAGTAAAATCTAATGAAAAGTAAAAACTAAAAAAGGCTTATTGTATTTGGAAATTGTCTTTTAATGCTAATCTTTCCAATAAAATCAATATTTTATGATAATATTTTTGATATATATTTGGTTATAACAATTTTATAATCTTTATTTTATTTGATAGCAGATATTCTATTGACTAATGTGATTCCTTCTTTTCTTATCAGTTATTCCCAGACATCGGAAACCATTGGAAAAGGAGAGAAATCGATCTTAACGATAGAAAAAGCGGAAAGAAGGGATTCTGCTTTAATAACGTGCACTGCCACAAATAACTTTGGGGAAGATTCCATTAATATTCAAGTCACAGTACAAGGTTGGTATATAATATTTTTCCTTCAATACATGCTCCCCCCCCCTCCTAACACGGGAGCTGAAAAAATTTCGACAAGAATATTAACTATAATTTACAATTCTTTTGGGTTGAACTGAAAAGGCAGTGAGATATTCACACTTTGATTAGAAAAAAAATCATATGCGTTTGTCTAATTTTAGATTGCGTTCATTTGTTATTCAATAACAGAGTGTTAAGAGAGCTTAAAGCATTAATATTATTTTTTTAGGGGAAGTTTAAGAATGTAGACTAAAATAAGAATTTAATGGATGCGTGTTACCAAAACTTATCGTTTCTATTTCATGATTTCTGGTCTATTGAAGTAATTTAAGTCATATCAAGCCAATCAAGCAATTGTATAAAGTTATAATATTTTAATACACTATCTAGCAGTGGCGTACGCAGAATTTTCTCAAGGGGTGTGTTCATAATTTTCTGAGACTACTAAAAGAAATTCGAGTATGTAATAAAGCACTATTATTTCCCTAATTTAGACAGCTAGCCAATTTTGACTTTTTATTTAGACAGCATTGTTTAGTTAAATTTTGATTTGATTTTTTAAGTTTAAGAACATAATGTAATATCTTCTGAAAAAAGTCCAAAGTCACGTGGGTGGGAAGTAACACTTTGAGGGCCACTTTCACATTCATCAGATTTTGTTATGCTAGAAACGTTTTCTTCAACGGAAGTATCACATTTCCGTTCAACAGAAAAACTTACATTGGTACTAGATGCTGTTACCTCACTAATATCAGGTCGTGATTTTTTCTCAAAATAAATAAAAATTGTTAAATTCTTGCGTTTTGACATCCTAAAGAACAGCAAATATTTATATATATATATATATATATATATATATATATATATATATATATATATATAAATATATATATATATATATATATATATATATATATATATATATATATATATATATATATATATATAAATATATATATATATATATATATATATATATATATATATATATATATATATATATATATATATATATATATATATATATATATATATATATATATATATATATATATATATATATATATATATATATATATATATATAGATCTTGGCACAGAAATATCCGCTATGTTACGATCTCAAAGTTTCGAGCTGGAATGAATAACTTTAACGAGCACAGTATCTTCAATGGTATTGTTACTGATTTCTTCACTAGTCGAAATAGTGGCGACGACGGGTTCGGCGATTGAATGAACTTTTTGTTGAGACAAAACAAAACAGATTTAGCGACGAGCTACGAAAGACTAGCGGCAGAGATAACTCTTAGTCTGACTAACTAACTCCACTGTACTCCGTTCCCCCTTTTATATAATTTTTACCGCATCTCCAAAATTCTGGAATTGTCACAAAGACGACAGAACGTCTAGGATTCCAGAATCATCGCGTAAATCTAGACATTTAAGACATCTAGACATTAAGACCAAGCAATAGGCAATGATCAGTTAGTTGAACAGCATTTGCTACTATAGTACGTATGAAATGGACCAAAAACTAAGCAAGAAAAGTTTTTTTAATATTTTTTTTAGCATTTTTCTCTGACAAGAATTTCGGCAAATTCTTTTACAGGAGCTGTGGTGGATAAGGGGATAGAGCACTCGCCTTCCAATGAGGTGAATTGAGTTCGAATCCCAACGATAAAACTGGTCGATTTGAATTCCACTCCCGGCTTGCATGACGGCAGTGCGGACGTAAAATGTCCTCAGTGATGGACATGGGTTAAACTCTTTTTACCGTCAGAGTGATCTTGGGAGAGTTTCGAGTGTTTCCTCTCCATGTAACGTAAAGGCGGGTTAGTTTCATTGAAAAGGCCTCCACGAAGGCAAGTTTCTCAAAATCCATTGCCTTCTGGAACAGGTTTAAAAATGCAAGTCTACGAAGCTGAACACCCAAAATCGTTGAGTCGTATACCAAAAATCGGATCGGCTGTTCAACGACGGATATATAAAATGAAAAAAAAAAAAAATACTGACTCCTTTGACAAAAGTTTGTGCTTTAACCAAGTGCGCCTCTAGAGCAGTATACGTTGCTGTTAATTTCATAAATTCTCTAACTTTCCTGATAAATGAATTAAAATTACGGTGTAATCAATACGGTATATAAAAACTAAATATTACTGTAAAAATTACGGTGTAATCAACACGGTATTTTTCCAAAATTTTTTTCAGGAATTTTTCTTACAGCCTGAAGCTAACAACATTATACATATTAAAATACTTGATAGAAAAATCTTTCTGAAATATTAGTCGGATTTTTAAAAATAGTTTGGAGTGTTGATGAAGAAAAATAAGCATAAACGGTTTACTTTAAAAAGCAGAAAAAAAAATTATAAATAAATAAATAAGTAATTGCAAAGCTATAAAAAAGTATTTTTGCGAAAGTTTTTAAATTGAAAAATTATAAAGCATACTACGAATTGAATGAAAATTCTACATTTTGCTATAGACATACCAGATGCTCCTCAGAATTTAGAAGTTTATGATGTTGCAAGTCGAAGTGTTCGCCTGACGTGGAAGCGACCCTTTGATGGAAATTTTCCAATTACAAGATACACTATCATGTGGAGGAGGATAGACGGTAATAATTTTTTATTCAAATGATAATTAAAAATTAAAGTTTGCTTTGTCATCCACACATTCTACGATTCTTTAAGCAATTGGTTTGAATAGATATTTGTATTTGATATCATTGGATACCTACTTAAAAATATTATCTAAAAAATTCTTGGAAATAGATATAATTCGCTCAACAAAGGCAAAGAAAAACTACATGAAAAAAATGATTTAATGTAATGCAATTTAATTAGATGATGTCTTTTTAATAACGTCTGAAAGTTATCATTTATATTTTATTCAGATGAATTTGTTGGAGGTCCACTGCATGTTCCTGGGAGTGAAACAACTCTGATTATTCGAGGATTAAAGCCAAATACTAGATATTTCTTTCGTGTAAAATGTGAAAATGCATTGGGAGAGAGCCAATTTGGTGCAGAAGTTGCTATTACGACAATGGAAGAACGTAGGTATAATGGCTTTGGTTCTTATTTCATATAAAAATTATGTAGCTCTTAAATATTATAATTTAAAAATTTCTATATTAATTTTTATTTCGTCTTCATTGGCTAGTTCATTTTATTAAAATTTCTAAATTCAATAATTTTTTTAAAAAAAAAACGGCTAAAACAAGGATGATTTTATACAAAAATGATTTTTTATTTTACAAGGTATTTATGTCTTCTTATTAGTTATCAGTTTTCAAGGTTATTAACCAATCAGAAAAGGTAATCTTAGAAATCTGCAAACAATTTTAATTTAACAATCTTATTATTAAATAGCATCAAATAGTAATTAAAACTCATTTATTTTGACAAAATAACTATAAAATGAAGTAATTATGTTTTTTTATTTATTATTTACAGTTAAATTATCTTGCATATTACTGCTTCAATAGTATTTTTTTTATTTCAGCGCCATCGGTCTCTCCGCAGTATGTTAAAGCTTCAGCAATTACATCTAAACTAATCAATGTCACATGGCAGGTAAGTTTTAAAAATAAATAAAACTGCTACCAAATATAATTTGATTTTAATTCGGTTATTAATTGAGAGAAATATTACTTTTAAGCATTAGTATGATACTTCCAAAATAATAGTACTCTTATGAAATCTTATTTGCTTCTTAAATATGCTGGCTATATAATGCAACAGCAACTGTAATGAAACTGCTTTTTCAAACTCACAAACATAAATTTGATGCATGGCACAAATTCGCTAAAAATCATATATCCATTTAAAAACCTATTTTCTGAAAATAAAAATGCAACGCAAGTTTGGATAAACACAATTTAATATTCCGATTGAATTTGATGAATTTCAAAACCCTGAAATGAATAAATGTACTGAACAAATGGAAGACTGTATGTTCTCCTTTCAAATCTTAACTTAATTAACTCTTTCACTAAAGCAATATTTCCTTATGCGTTGTAATTTATAGAACTCATCTGTATGCAAATTACTTTGATTACGTTTTTTTTTTCTTTATTTAATGATCTGGAACTCTGAAACAACTCTTATCAGTATCAGAAATTATTCCTCAGTTAGCACTTGCCGATCAATCAGCTGATGAAAAAATGCCTCTTTGTCGAAATTGATGGAGTTTAAGGAATGAATCTGAAAATTTAATGGAATCCCGTAATTAAAACCTTAACGGAAAAATTTTGGAACTATTTCTTTGTCCATTAATAATGTAAATGTGGATCTTCCTAAGAGCTTTTGGACTTTGATGGATCATTTTAATTATGCCAAGAAAGGGGTTGGGGATTATTTTGAAATCGGAAGTCTCTTTACTCCAAAGATGTTACAATATTTGAGTTAGGGATTAGTCTTATATTTCATCCAGAATAAGTAGTTAATTCTTAAACTTAATCAAATTGACCCCATCTGGAAGGAATAAGTGTTGAAATGTTTAAGATTTTATTTAGTCTAGGCAATTTATAAAGGAAAGAAAAGATATTTAAAAAAATTAATATAATAAAAATAATTTCAGCCATTTAAATTTAAGGGGAGAAATATATATTTGGAATCAGAAGAAGTAAGTTATTGGTTAAATTGAATATATATTTTAATTTTTAAATGTCTTGTTTATTAAGGTAAATCACAACATTTTTATTTGCGCATAATACATTTCAAGTTCTACTACTCTGGTATGAGCATAATTTTTGAAACTCTTTTGCAAAAAAAGAGAAGAAAAAAAAAAAGAACATTTTTTATGTACCTTAAACTTGGAACTCTAAACTTCATGGGGGACCGTGTCCCATCCCCTCCAGACTCCGATTCGAAAGGAATGAGGTTTGATCCTTGACTCCGCTAAGATCCAACGAGTACATGCGATATACGCACTCGTAGAATCTGTTTAATCAAAAGTCCTAAAGTTGATTGCTGAGCTGTAACCTTGGTACATGGATCTGTAGAATTTTTCACCACTTCAGATCTATGTTTAAATAGAGCAAGTGGCATCACAAAAATTGTAATGGCATGTTTTCGTATGATTCTCAGGGATATTTTTCAGACCATCACTAATAGTCCATTGTGCAGCTCTAGTGCTACGTAAATACAGTACTTGTCTGTACTGTACTGATAAAATACTTCGTAATATACTTTTTTAACACTCCAACTGGGCGAGATTCGCATACCCAGATGAAAATTATTAAAATCAATGAATCATAATATTCATAAATTTTCATGACCAGTGAGAAATGAGAGAATTTTATAGTGCAATGTTTTTTCAAACTTTTTTTTTAATCTCAATTCAACAACTATCGAATAAATTCATTATTCAATTATATAAATTTAAATTACTTAATTTAAATTGTAAAAAATTTGTTTTAATTACATTAAAAATTTTTTTGTTAAATTAAACATTTATTTCTTAAATGAAAGAATAAATTATTAATAAAAATTGCTTTTTATCTGTCATATTCGAATAAATTAATTTTGCGTCTTTTAATTAATTATTTTTTTATTTTGTTATAACTTTCATAATTATTTATATATATATATATATATATATATATATATATATTTCCGAAACATTCCGCGTTCTAATGAATACGAAACTAAATTAAAATTTATATAGGGGAGAGTCGGGTAGCCCCGCCCACTTAAGGAGTATTGCTTATATTTCTGTATAATATTGAGCAATAATCAATATTTTTGTATGTTTCTATTGTTTTATTATCTAATTAAATAATGCAAAAAGAATAAACCGAAAAAAGAATAGTTTAACCTAAAAAAATAGAAATTTAAAAAATTTGACTACTGTATTCAACATATTTTCAAAACTATTGTTTACCATGTTACCAGCTGCATAAAAACTTGAAACTTTGAAAATAATCTTTTTTTAATATAACAATTTATGTCCGATGGCCCATTGACTTGAAAAAATATTCTATATATATGAAATTGACAGTGGGCGGGGGTACCCGACACTCCCCTATTTGCTTTTATTCTTGAAAAATATAATAGCTAAGACTAGGTGACTAGGTTATGCTAACTTTGAATGAAAATTAGTTAAGTATTTTTCGATCCATATTACAAAACGCAGAAATATTGTATAACAAACAAGAAAGAAAGTGGGAGAAGCTAAAAGTTTAAAATAAATTGCATCTATAGCTAGTTAATTATCATTTCATGATGATCTTTTCAAGTTGAGTTAGAGGGATTAGAAGAATTATTTTAAGATTATCAAATTTATTTCGTTTATTTTTTTTAGTAAACAGAATTAAAAATACGTTAAAAAGAAGAAACATGAGCAATATTTCACATTTTATGACTAAAGTCAGCTGTGAAATATAATGAGTTGCTTGGTGAATATTCTTAAATAGATTTTCTCACTAGAAGACATTATTATTTAAATAAAAACAGAAATTATTTATAGCTAAAGCATTGTTTAGAGTAAACTGTAATAAGTTCAAGTATAATCAGTTTATAATGATCAAATATTCGAAAAGGTAATTTTATTTATTATCTGAAAAAAAATCTACTTACTTTTCCAAAACTATTTCATTTCAACTTTTCTACCTCATTCCAAATATATTTCACAAACAAAGAACGTCTGAAGATTGGCATTCAACGCATTCCTATATTTCTGTTACATTTATTTACAAATTTAGACGAAGGTATCAGTTTGAAAACATGCTAAGTTTCAGAATTGTGATACGCATGTTTTCGTTTTAAAAACAGATGTACTTACTTAAAAAAAGTATGTTCACATACTCATTTTTGCGATCCTATTTGTGACATTTCATACTTAACAAAGCATTCATTTCCATATATACATTCACATTTGTACAAATATAAAAATTTTCAAGTAAACAGCATATTATAGCATTTGACAACATATGTTCTTATTATTTTTCAGAGGACAATTATCTTATCTCACTACTCATATCTGTTGTGTCGTTTTAACGATAAAAACACTTGAACATATCGTGAAACAAATATTTAAAGTAACTACAATTTGTGAATTATAATTAACAGGACAAATATTTAAATATTGGTATGAAATCGTGAAGTATGAAATTTGTTGAAGAAAATACATTGTTGGTTGATACTGTACTACAACTGTAAGGAACTATTTCATTCATGAAAGTGTGCACGCATATTTTCTCTATAATTTTGTCTTGTATTCTGGTTGACCAAAGTCAATGAATTTCTGAAAGCAAGTCTTATAGCACTTTCGAAATTAAATTATTCTTCTATTAAAAGTTATCCAATTTTAGAAGGAAGTGAAAGTCATTGAAGGGCTAGATCTAGTAAGTTTGGTGGAGGAAGACGTTCCAATTCCTCAAGTTTTGGCAACCATCAGTACAGTGTGTGATTTGGCAATTCCATGCAATAAGACAGGAGTTGAATTTTTAATTAATCTAGACTATCTTTAAATTTTTGCATCATCATCATACTGCGTTGTGTTCCTTGAGGATTCATCCTCGTTTAAACTGCACTATTAAATATATCGTTGAAATAAAATTACATTTCTTACTTTTTTAGATCCCCAAAGAAGATGCAAAGAGCATAGATGGCTTTTACGTTGGTTACAGAATGAGATCTAGCAAAGACCCATTCACTTTTAAACCTGTTCAACTCTCAAATGGAGGTTTACAACAATTTGAAATCGGTAATTTGAACCGCTATACAGAATACACTGTCGTAGTTCAAGCATACAATGGTAGAGGCGCCGGACCACCTTCAGAGGAAGCATATGTCAGAACACTAGAATTTGGTAAGATATTTTAAGCAATTTATAAAAATTCTAAAATTGGGCATGTATAAACTAGATCGTAAATTATCAACAAAAAAAATTAATTAATAATATCTAAATTAAAAATAAATATAAATTAATTGAAATAAAATTTTACTATGGCTTCTTTTTTTTTCTTTTACTAATTGTAATAATATAAAAATTCCGATATCGTTCAGCGTAAGAGATTGATTCTGTTTCTTATTTTTAAAATCTTTTAGTGAGGTCATTAGGGAACATGTAAAAATATTTACCACTATGTTTGAAAATTATTCTTGAGAGTTTCTTTGAGGTGAATTATTGAATTATATATTTTTTTCCGCAAGATATGAAAATAAGCTTTATTCTCTTAAACATATTACATGCATATTTATCTATTTATAAAGCCTGAACTCAGCCTTTAAATTGTTTCCAATTGTTAATGATTTAAGAAAAATCATTAACATCATCAACATGTAATCATTGAAAACAGAGAAATAAGCTATATATTTTTGAGGATTTGACAAAATCACACTTTTAAGAATTTTGAAGTTAGTTACTAAATATTCTAATGACTATAATATGCAGTTACTTGTGAATGCACCTTGAAGAATAGTTTAAACTTGATATTGCAGAGGAGATGATTTGTGGGAACATTGACAAATATCCATAATTTATATTCTTAAAACAAAGTAAACAAATCAATCATAAATTTATAAATAATGAGTACTGATTCAAGTTACGAAATGTTTAAATTGTAAATTTTAATAAATTTATTTAAAATGCACAATACTATTTTTAATTATATTTGTTTTAATTATTCGGAATTCTGTTTCCAGATCCTCCGAATGCACCAATAATGCGGACATATTTTGCAACGTCGAAAACTTTAAAGTTGTCATGGGAGCCTAGAATTTCTTCGAATTCACCCACTTCTGGTAAGTAGAAATCAAATACTAAAATAAAAAAAAAATTAATGAAATATAATAACGTCCTATTTAACTTTCCAAACTTTAACTCTATATTTTAACGTCTATAGATGAACCAGCGAGCTTCACCACTTTTACAAAAATAATGTAACTTCTCCTTTGAATAATGAATTACTAAATATATGAGAATCAGGAATGAAAGAAATAGCAGTAACCCAGAATTTTCGCCTATAAAAAACATTAACATATTCAGATTTTAATTCAGAGTTTTAACTGAGTAGTTTATTGTATCAGACTGCCTAAAGTTACTTTTAACCCTCCAAGAATCATGTTTTTTTTTAAAAACCAACTTAAAATCTCAGTACAGAAATTTTAAAAAAATGAAACATTCTATGATGACACTGAGACACATTTTTTTAGTTAACTTTTGCAGGAAAATTTTGAACGATCTCAGATGCTTTCGTTTCGCTCATTTTGCATATGCTACCGATTACTCTCCTATCAATGAACAGTTTTTTTAAATAACATTTTAAGTTAAATATTTTTCGAAATGTGTAAGTTTTAAAACGTTATATATACTTAACAGGAGGTCACATAAATGCTGCAGCAAACTTCTAGAGGATTTAAGTCACATCAACAGAATTAAACTGCATGAGAATCAATACGCGGAAATGTTTTCATCCATCGCTAGAGACACTCCTGCATTATAAATTGTTTCTATTTGTGCTTTTGAGCCTATATTTTTTTTCAAATTTTGCATTTTAAGGGGGGAAAAGCAAGGCAGGAGAAGCAAACACAGGGGTTCTGAGCGAAGCAAGCAAGAGTTGAGCCTTGTAGATTCATAACAAATGTAAAAAGCAAATAAGGAATAGCAAATATGAAAAGAGTATAACTAATAGTTAAAATTTATCTTTAAGTAAATACATAAATTAAACAAAACATGATAGTTGGAAAAAATCGCACATGATTTAATTTTCTTTCAGGCATAGATAATTGAAAACTTGTTAATTAAGAAGTTGAATAGATCTTGAAATCGTTAACTGTGTAAACTATGTGAATTACTGTAACAAATTTGTTAAATTTTAATTTATTTGCCATGTATGTATTAATTTACAGGTTACATACTACATCATAAAATGGAAAATACAAAGTGGCAAGAAACGCATCTCTCTGGGGATAAGTTGACGCACACACTTCACGATTTGCAATGCGGAACAACTTATTCTTTTTATCTCGTTGCTTTTAATAGCGTTGGAAAAGGAAACGCCAGTGAAATCATGACAGCTAAAACTGATGGTGGACGTAAGTATATTCAAATAAGATATGAATCAGCTGATGATATCATATTATGTAAATGGTTATACTTACATTATTCACTAAAATTTGCGATGTTTATTTTTCGTATGCACCAACTTATTCCCATAATCAACTATGCACTTATTTCAAAGTAACATGCTAGAGTTAAAATACAAGAATTCAAAAACCTTCAGAATTCGACGTTTCACTTCACTTTACATGTTTATGAAATATACAGGAAAGAATACTAAACTTTAAAAAAAAAATTATTGAATAAATTTAATTCCTCCACTAATTAAGCTTTTTAGTACATATTTTTTAAAATTTTATTTAGTAGGTACATATTACCTAAATTAAGTAATACAGGCATCAATAATAGTATGGCTATTTACTGCGCTTCTAGAGGAAACAGTTACATTTCTTTTTTTTTATTTTATCTTAACGTAGCACATTTTTTAAAAATTCAAATTAGTACATTTTAGCAAAATTAAACCAGCATCATTAGCGTTAATAACAGTATGGTGATTTCTTTTTCTTTCTCCTAAATGATTTAGTAGTAGCCTTCCATCAGATTTACTTTTCAGTACGCAACAATTGTTTTTTTTTTTTTTTTTTTTGAATTTCAAATACCATTGATTTTAAATTATTTATTCATAGCGAAATTTGTTTTAAAAACATGATAAAATTTTTAAAAAAATACGTTGTTTCATATTATTTGAAAAATGCTAATTCAGTTACGCAGTACACCTATGCTACCAAGCTCTTGTTGATAATAGAGTTGATAGGACATAATAATAAGGAATTAAGTCCCTAAGAACGTGCAGTCGGTTAATTTGATTATTGAGAGCTATAAGCAAACATTCCTCACTGACGTAACTTTTAAAACCTTATGGACTTTCATTGATATCGATAGCGCAGGTGCTAAACTAATGAGAAAATTCAAATTTTTAAAGGTCTCTTCTGAATGATCTAATTGAAAGAGTTTGGGCGATTCTTAGCATCGGGGACTAAATAACCCCTTTCACTAGCTGTCAGGACTTTAGTTGAGACGATTCTAGAGTTCTGAAACACACATACACAAACAATCAGACTCTTTATTCTACTATTATGAAAGATTTAATTCTACTATTATGAAAGATTTAAACTAGTTTTAGCTGAAAAATGCTATTTTTAGCTGTTACTGTGGCATATGTTTAGTACTTTAGGCAAAACACTACTAACTATGTGGTTTTTATCAAAAAAGAAACCTTATGCCGATTTCATATCACTCGAATCTACTCTGAGACGTTCATTTCATAAAGAATCTTAAATAAATGGTAATTTTTTAAAAAAATTCAAAGATAATATTTTTTTTACTTATTAAATAATACTAAGAATACGTTGCGTAAAATGAAAAAAAAAACGAACCCGCGAATATCTTTTGATCTAATTATCGGATCTTAACGTTCAATGACTCAATCTTTTTTTATGAAACAATTTTTACATGAGATAAATGAATCTGGTTATTGTGGACAATCATTTTCAATTTGATTAAAAAGTTCTCGCAATATGCATAAAGTAAAATTAACATTAAAGTGTCCAAACTTTTTACCGCTCTCCTTACTAAATTATAGTAGCCATATTTCCCAGATTGGGAAATATAGCCTCAATGTCATGGGGGTCAGAAATCTGAATCCGTCGAAAGAAAGGTACGTTTATTCGGTAAAAGTAAGTTTTGTGTCTGATTTCGTAACCTTAAATATCGTCTGCACAAATTATTTAGTTTATTTGAGGTCATCTTCTTGAATCATTAAGATTGAATCCCAAAGCGTGACGATCCGATCATTGTGATCAATTGCTATTCATGGTGTGGTGTTCCTGTTTAAATTTTGCGTATTGTACTGAAACGAATCAAGCTACACTGGTTAAACAGTTTTTTATAAAATCTCATCTATTTGACACAACTACCATGCATAAATAAATTGAAATACCCGTAACGAGTAAGTATAAATCTCAAATACAAACAAAAATCATCTCAATAAAAACCAACTCTTCGCCGTTCTAAAAATTATCTCTTTCTTTTTATTTCTTTCTTAATCTCGTTGGTTATCTCGTTGTACTGTTTTTCATTTGATACTTGTGTTAACTAGATATTTTTATGACTTTATAGTACTTATGACAAATCCATGGTATTATAAATTTTAAGGGTTAAAATATTCCCACTTATTGCCAACATTAATTTCGTCCTATGGTCATTAATTTTCCCTAGTTACTTAATATAAATTGACAATAAAATTTTTAAAAAATAAAACTAAATACATTGAGGAGTCTGATTGATATTAATTGCAGATAACTCAATTGAAGTTTACCCTTGTCTGAATTTAGTTTTAAAATTAAAATCAAATACTTTAATACGATATTATTTATTTTTGGATACGGAATGCCATTATTTTTTAGTCTCATAGTTATTACAAACTTTTATTATATTTTCAAATCATATCACATAATGCATTGTTTTCTAAACTATGTGATTAAGAATTTATTATGTTTCAAAATAAGCAATATTCCACGGAGAAAAGAGCAAAGAAAGAGGAACAAAAATCAATAGCTAATTTATATACATTTCAAAACATTATCTGCTTCTAAATCACTTCTAAAATCTCGTAATGCTCTTTTTTTCTTGAAGGCGATTAACTTTTCTTATACGTAGGACCCCATTTAGGGCATTTAGTTGAATCCTAAAATTCATTTTTCTAACATGTACTTATCTTTTTCGAAATAAAAAATGAGAAGCTTTATTTCCAAATATCCTAACGACTGAATAAGCTTTGAAGAGATTTGTTCCACAAACCTGAATTGAATGAAAATCTTCTGAGACAATATCACGTGACGTATTTCTTATTACTTCAACGCGAAATAAGGACACATTGGGACGAAAAAGAGGATAAAATTTCCTCTTCGATACAAGAATGGAAACGAAACAATTTTATTCGTTCCTGCTTTGGGGATTTTGTCGAAGATTTACACCAATTCTAGAGAAAAGAACAAAATGGAAAAGCATTAAAGACTAAACTGGTTGTTCAGTGGGTTTTATTTATAAATAAAAATAAAAGTTTTAAAACGAATTTCGCCAGTGTACTTATGCATTTGTTATAAAACGTAAAAAAATTAAAAATAAATTGCTTATTATTAAGATATACAAGAATTACTAAATTTTACATTAATCTTGAAAGTTGATGTTTCTTTACAAAATTTATTCCATCGTGTTTACAATTTCTTGACAGGAATAGTTTTGCAATTTAGTTTGTGCGATTTCTCTTACATATTTACTACTTATAAATCATGTAACTATAACTTGTAACTTATAAATCTTGTACCTAACTGCAAATTTAAGAGGAAATTCTTAATGCGTCAAAAAGGCTTTAACAAATATTAGTCTAAAAAATCTCATTTCTAATATGTATATATATATATATATCTTTATATATAAGAAGAGAGTGGAATGATAACACATAGCCAATCACAGAAGAATTCTGGTTAGTAACGCATAAAACAGCCAATCAAAATTGAGAACGCATGTGTGTGAAAAGGTAATACTTTTTAATAATGCTGCCTTCAGAAATGTTACAACTAAACTTACCAGCTAAAGCTTGTTGCGATTTCTATTTTGCATTGAATGAGGGAAATATATTGATTCCTTTATGATCAGAGTTTACTTTCAAATACTCATATCTTTGCTACATAAAATGGATCGCCGTGAATATCTTAGGAGTGAATATCTTTGTTACGAGACTGTATCAGAAAGTAAAATATTCTGTCGCTCTCTTCTTCTACTCAAAATAATCTGTCTCCAACTTTTACTAAAAACAGAACAACATTTTATTTACATAATAATTTTCAGACGATCATTTCTTGTTCCACAAAAAGAAAAAGAAAAACGTTGCCATAGCAACTCGGCAGTTTTAAACAAATCAAAAGTTAGCTTTTAGCTACATAAAAAGTAATTAACAACTTCTAAAAATATTTTAATTACTTTCAAAAAACTATTCAGCCAGAAATATTAATTAACAGTTCATATTTGAGATATTTCTTCAATAAAAGTGCAAATCATTGGTTCACAAAATAATGTTAAAAGAAAGATCAATGAAAAATGTACATAGCTAGGTTTTGTGAATATTCAGAGATCTATTGTAAATAATTTTAATTTTATTGTTTTCACCTTATTTTTTTAGGTAAAAATATACTTGAGAGTACCCCTTGGCGAAATTAGCGACTTATGTTTGGTGCCATTCCTGTTTGCGCGGAACACTGTGGTAACAGGAATGGCGGCCAAAACTTTATAAAATTGTAATGAACCCAATATAAGCAAAATTAATTAACAGAATAAAATGAATTTTGAATTGAAACAAAAATTAATGGAGTAAGCACAGAAAGAAAAGGAAAAAAAACTCACTTCTTCATTAAGCTTGAATATCCTCAGATTTAGGTGCACAGAATTCTCCAATAGCAGTTAGATACTGTCTAAATTTATCAAGAATAGAATCTGTGTACCTCCATCACCACATAAATTCAGTGAAATACGAATCGAAAATGGCGTACGTGGTACTGTATTGGCGGTGAAAAAAATTTTTATAGTCCCTTTTTATGATTGCCCACATGCCTTCGATCATATGAACCATAAGCAAAAGTAACCTTACCAGCCGGTATCCAACGTAGAACTAACGGACCTCTGAAATTACATATTCTGCTGAACATTTAAAAATAAAGCTGAAATCTAAATCTATCAGAATCACGATTAGGTTTCAATATCGCCCAGCTTGGCGGCGATCACAACTTGGCGAGAATCAAGGTGCACCCTCAAATATAGTCTACCCGTTTTTTTATAACAATTCTGACAAAAATGTTTATTGATCATTGATAACATAATCATTATTTCATTATATATATTTTTTATTAGTATTCAGTATGACAAAAAAATTGAATTGCTTAATTTAATTTCTCGAATTTCAGTTACATGTACTTTTATTATACAATGTGCTTTTTGTCTGATTGAAACTAAAATATTTTGTCAGTTAACAGTATTGAAGTTAATTGGGCAATTACTTGCAACGGTATTTGCTTTTGAAATATTACTTAGCTTCAACTTATTAATATTAAATATTTTAATTTGCTTGCCATATTTTAAAGTTTTTTTCATCAGGTTTTAATTGTTTTCAGTTTAAAATTTAAGTTACTGTAGGGGGGGGAGATGAAACATCATATAGGGAGCGTCCGGCATCCTATAACATCAACAATGATTTGAGGTAGGTTCTGCCACGCGTGCTTCGAATACGGAGATTAATCTCCGGCTAATGCCCTATAGTAATGTGTTAAATAATATTGCTTTCTCGCTTTATATAAGTTTGTAATATTGTTTGTATTAAAATTGCTTTATAAAAGTTGACAAACTTCCCAAGACGACAATCTTTGTATTTAGACAATTTGATTACGTCGACCTTTATTATTAAATACTTAATTCACCTTACATAACAAACGTTTTTTTGACAAGAATCAGTTTCACTGAATATCTTCATTAAATGAATTGTTCCTTGATTTCCTGACTTAGTTATTTGCTGGCAAATTTTTGAGAATATAATTACATTTTCTTATTAAAATTATGGAATACGAAAGAGTTTGGGATGGTTAATAAAGTAAATAGATTCATACATTTCATGCAGTTCAAACGCAGTTTATCATGATATTTGAATATAATAGAACCATTTATAAAATAGTTTTTATAGTTTTTGTATATTAAATTAAAGTCCATTTATTTTTGTGTATCTCTCTCTCTCTCTTTATATATATATATATATATATATATATATATATATATATATATATATATATATATATATATATATATATATATATATATATATATATATATATATATATATATATATATATATATATATATTATATATATATATATATATATATATATATATATATATATATATATATATATATTATATATATATATATATATATATATATATATATATATATATATATACATGTTGACTACAGAGTATATCTGTTCGCACCAAGTATTATCCTTTCGTGAGGGTATGGCTGAACACTTGTCGTGACCCTGCATACCCTCTGCTACCCTCTGGTTTGCAAAGTAAACAGATATAAAAAAATTAATTTTTTTTAACCATTCCATTTTATGCGAGAATATTCACAATTTTTTGAGACATTAAAAACCATAACGTTTAAAAAATATCCGTAGAAATTTTATCCATCATAATGTTTAGGCTTATTCGAAGCTGGATTTGAACTCAGTATACAGCCAACTCCTTGACCATCATACAAGCTGGCCTATATCTGATCAAATGTATCAAATTATTTGTTGTCATTTTAATACCAAAGTTTTTATATTCAAAATTGGAAAAAAAAAAATCTTTACCAAACCGATACAATAAGTATCAATGGTAACATATTTCATTTTTCAATGTAGTTCAATAGTGAATTTCCCTAGATTTATGGAAAAGTTTTTTGTAAGAAAGTTTCAGAACTATTATGTTTTTACCTGTAGTCTCTTACAGTGTACCTTCAAAATAAATATTTTTAGTTAGATAAATTTAAACATTTCAATTGCACCAGTGTTTCTATATTAAGTTCAAATTAAATTATACATTTTGATACAACTTTTAAATTTATTTTTTAAGTGGATAAAATGAAATTTTTATTTAACTTATTAATAATATAATTTTTTCCCCTTTTTCTTTTGAATAATATTTAATAAATTTCTTTAATAAAATTCGAAAAAATTTCGTTGATCTTGTAAGTGACAACATAATTTCTATTGTTCTTTCATAGCACCACGAGCTCCAGATAAACGGTTATTACTCTCTGCCAATTCATCTGCTGTGAATGTAAACCTAAACAGCTGGCACAATGGAGGTTGTCCAATTAATTTTTTCATCATACAATACAGGCCTAATGGACAACAAGAATGGACATTAGTCAGCAATAATGTAATACCGGAGCAAAATAACATCACAATTACGGATTTGAGTCCTGGCTCGTGGTACTCGATGCTTATGACTGCAAAAAATGATGCCGGTTCAACAGATGCAGAATATATTTTTGCTACTCTTACTCTTTCTGGAGGTATTCTTGCATGTTTCTATCATTAAGAAAGATATTAATATATAACAAAACGCTCTTATTTAATAAAAAATTCAATATCATTGGTAATCGTGCATAACAGTACACTTTAAATACAAAAACTGTTAAATTTCTGGAACACAACTATCAGCTGATTTATGAGTATAAAACCGTTTATTCTACAGAAAAATACTGTTATTAAAGTGCCTGTTTTTCAAGTAGACCAGAACTGTTACTTTCACAAAAAACTGTGTTATTCAAACAAAAAATTCTATAAAATAACTCAAACGACAGTGGGGGGCGAGTTGAGAGCAGCACTCCTACGACTAGAAGATGATGAGTTTTGAACCCGGTTTATGTAACTGGGAGGGGAAAACTCTGTCCTCTGAACGACCGCAGCTCAACTGTCTCTGTAGGAAGCAAAATCTGTAACTGTTTCTATCCTTAAAGTTTTATTTATTGGAACAATAAATATTTAAAACTATAGTTTACCACCCGTACAAAAATGTCTGACAACTTAACGTACAAAAAATACCATTGAAAGAGATATAATAATCAGGTAGAGTATCGATTTTAGGATAAAAACAAATCACAATTTTATGTAATATTCAAAACCATAAATTAATTGCCAGAAATTGAGAACAAGTTTAGAAAATACTCATAAAATTATTTTTTAAAAAGGTGCGGTTTTCGTACGGTAAACGCAATTGCAAGGCAAAAACTATAATTTAAACTGATAGTTTTAATCCGTTTATTACTAGCTTAGAATACAGAAAAAAATGAAGAAAAAATGTCAGAAAAGCAGCTTTAAACCGTCAAATATATAATAAATATCAATGTCAATAAAATAAACGGGATTTTTTTATAGTCCGAGAAAAATGTGTAAATCAGAAAAAATCTATTTTTTCTTCAAACAGATTTATTTTCTGAGAAAAATGTTTTCTTCTGTAGAATTTACAGTTAACTTTTAAGTAATACTTTCATTATAAATTGCATCGCTATTTTGTGCATTTAAGTTTAATTTAGAAGTTTTGAGACAATTTTATTCATACTAGATTATGTTCATGAAACTTTCTTTTATTTCTTATGGAAATAAAAATATTTTATTTTTTAATTGAAATATTTTAAATACTAAAATACAATAATTCGAACATTTGTTTTCAGAATATCCTCCAAGACCATCAAAGATAAGTGACATAAGTGGATCATTTTATCGTCATTTAACGATTACGGTCCCAGTGGTTAGTTCAATAATAGTTTTGCTGGTAGTATTTTGTGCAGTATGTTTTATCAACAAACATAGGTCATCAGGAAATGTACAAAGAACGCCTAATGGTAAGTAACAAGTTTTTAGAATAATCTCATAAGCAACTTCTAAAAAAGCTTATATATATATATATATATATATATATATATATATATATATATATATATATATATATATATATATGTTACCGCCAAAGTATGAATCGCCGGCATTGTATAGAATGCCTGACGTTTTTAGGCAAAGTATGAAATAAACGTCCTGATGAGGTTATTATTTAAATGATGTGCATGTTACTGTGAATGACCGAAATCGGTGGTTGTTGACTTTCATCGGTGAATGTTGACAATCACATAGTCGCTTTGGTGAATTTCCGAAATACTTATTACATCCGATTTGATATTAATTTATTCGTGAATATCATTACATTTATTCGATATTTTAATACTTACTGACGATAGAGTAGAAGAAACATCAGTATTTAGAGTATCGAGAAATATATACCGGGCAATGGCACTTTTCCTTAAAAAAACATTAGTGTAGGGTGTACCGGGCAAATGTATACCGGGCAGAGGCACTGAACCTTAAAAAAACATTAGTGTAGGATATACCGGGCAGTGGCACTTAACTAGACCGGACATTTACAAAAAGTCTAGTATGAAGTCCAGTAGTAGGTCTAGTTAAGTGCCATTGCCCGGTATACATTTGTCCGGTATACCCTACACTGATGTTTTTTAAGGTCAAGTGCCACTGCCCGGTATACAATACAATGATATTTTTTAAAGTCAAGTGCCATTGCCCGGTATATATTTGCCCAATACTAAAAACACTGATGTTTCTTCCAATCTATCGTCAGTAAGTATTAAAATATCGAACAAATGTATTTAAATCCACGAAAAAGTTAATATCAAATCGGATGTAATAAATAATTCGGACATTCACCAAAGCGACTATGTGAGTGTCAACATTCACCGGTGTCAACAACCACCGATTTTGGTCATTCACAGTAACATGCACATTATTTACATAATAACCATTTCTGGACGTTTTTTTCATACTTTGCCGGTAACATATATATATATATATATATATATATATATATATATATATATATATATATATATATAATGTCTTTTTCTCTCTCAAATTTGTTCAATAGCGGAAATTGAGTGCCGGGATCCAGTAAAAGGGGAAAATGTGCCACTTTCAGTTACATATGATGGGACACATGATCCAGCATATTTGCCAACACCTTACGCTACAAGTAGGGTTGCAGGTTATGGAAGAGAACACTGTATTTTACAGGGAGCTGCAGATGAACAGATTGTTGGAACATTTGGAAGCACAAGAAGTGGATTTACTTACAGTGTACCGCAACAAACGCGACAAGTAAGCTGCTATTAAATTTTGTATTGAAAATTTATTAGTAAGTTATAGAAAATTTATTAGTTACTAGATTATTTATAAATAATGACAATTAAATTATTTGCATATCTAAAACACATACAGTAAATTATAAAAATAATAGTTTTTTAATGATACAATGTACGATTTTATATACATACTTGTGTCGAAATTTGAAATCAGATGTTATATTTGCTTACAAGTTATTTTTATATTCATTTTTTATGATATCTATCTATCTATCTATCTATCTATCTATCTATATCTATATCTATATCTATATATATCTATATATATATATATATATATATATATATATATATATATATATATATATATATATATATATATATATATATATATATATATATATATATATATATATATATTCCTCTAAATATTAGAGTGAAACATGAAATATATAAAAGTGACACCATTTGAATTTAAAAGGTCAATTTAAAACGACAGTTTGTTCGAGTTCAATTACAATTAAGCTTTTACTTACATCTTTCAATAGAAATTTTTCAAGAAAAATCAATCAATTTTTAAATGAAATAATTCAAACAAATCTTATTTATTTCAGGTTGAAAAGAGTGAATGCATTTATGAATCACCTGTGATATATTTTTCTGGTTACCGACATATAGGTAATTTTTATTTACAACTTCGCAGAATTTAATTTTTTTTTAATAAAGTATTGTGTTACCAAATTATAAAATAAAAAAATCATTTTTTAACGGAATGCTTGAAGTGCATTTTTTTTTGCATAATCTAACTGTTTTTTATTATATATACTAACTACATTTTAGTTTCTTTCAAATAATATATTTCTGTATGATATAAAGCTAAAAAATAATAATTAATTAAAAATCAAAATTAAAATCTGGCGTTTTAAATTTTATTTTGAAAGCTTGTTTGTTTGTGAAAAGAAAGACTTTTTCGAACACACACACTCTCTCTCTCTGTATATATATATATATATATATATATATATATATATATATATATATATATATATATATATATATATATATATATATATATATATATATATACTTTAGTTTCCATAGTAATTGTTTATATTGTTTTTAAGTATAGAAATTAGAACTCGCTCGGATCACCCTATATATGAAGTACCCGATATAAACAGAAGAAAAATGCACAATAGTTCCAGATCCTGGCGAGAATCAGGAGATGGGTAAGAGTGAATAATTATGTAGCATGAATTTCGTAATATCTCATAGTAATGAATTCTATGAATAATGAATATGTAATGAATTCTATTTGCTCCATGAATATGCAATGGAATCTATTTACAATATGAATGTTTAAATTACTATAATTATTTTAATTTTCTTTTCTTCTTTCGTAAAACACAATTATTGGTGACCGTCTTATCAAATAGGTTTGTCGGAACTGAAATAATTGGGAATGACGTTTTAATTAAGGGATATTATGAAAGCATTGATTAAATAGTGGAAGGAACTCAACTAAAAAATTTGTAACATATTATTAAAAATCTTAAGAAAAAACTGTAATGTTTTTGGACAGGTGAGCCTGTAACTTCTGTAAAGTTTAAGAACTTTTATAAAAGCTACCGGTCAGATTAAAATTTAAAAAAAACCTTCACAATAAATGTATCTTCTCTTAAAATGTATCTGTATTTAAGCTGCATTTTCAAAAAGTGTTCTCTGCATTTATGAAAGCTACTGGCTGGTATGTCGAAAACATTCAATTTTTTTTCTAAATGTTTATTTTAAAGTTC
>OX421976.1:49740627-49938127 GCA_949128135.1 Parasteatoda lunata
AGAAATTAATTACGGTTTTCAGATTTAAATTAAAACTAAAGGCTAAGAAGAAAAAAAGATGTAAAAAAGAAATAAAAAATTCCTTCGATGCGGACTAAATCCGCATCTCGAAAAAAGAGGTAGAGGGTACATCACTTGGTGTAACCAGCAAGCATGCTCAGGAGAGAATATTGATGCATTAAATCATCTTAAAATTCTTTAACTGGTTTAGACCCAGAAGTCTAAACCAGATGAAAGGGATTGGTTAAGTTAACTCCCCTTAAAAAATAATGGAGAAAAAAGAAAGGCGGGGGTAGATGAGTATTTCTCCCCACAGGAAGTGCAGTGACCTCGTTGACCAGTAAGAAAGGGCGAACAGAATGTTAATACTTTATGAAAAGAAAAGTGAAATTTTGCCAGACACGAAACTTTAAGAAAATTATGTTTAAATCGAGAAAATAAAATCCTAACTTGTGAAAATTAAAAGATTAGGTTTAAATAAAGGAGTAAAATGTCACATTACACAAGGTGTACATGTGGCAATATATATATATATATATATATATATATATATATATATATATATATATATATATATATATAGTTTTTTAAGGGCGAAAAAGTTTTTGAATACTGATATTTACAAACAAATTAAAATTAATAAATGACTATTTATTAAAATGACACCGTTGTACCTCTGAATAAGTCAAATTGCATACATTTGTTTCTGGAAGTAATTTTTAAATGAAAGTAATAATTATAATCCACCAGTGTAGAAATATACGAAATAGGAGAATAGAATTTAGAAAAGATGAATAATGCAAAAAATTGCTAAATCATAAAGAGTGATTTTCTTGTTTACAGCAGTCATTGAGAACCACGATGACGGCAGAGGTTAAGGCATTGGCTTGTCATTGTGATGACCGGGTTTCTATCCACGGTGGCAGCTTAAACACCACCCAGCATCTGATTAATGTTTTACAAACTTATCTGAGAAACAAATTCTGTGGCTAAAAATTTCTGATGACATTAACATCAAGGACATATAAGCTTGATTCGGTATTGTTCATCATATCTAGTCTATAATTAAATTGCGATTTCAATTAATTCTCGATTAAGTACTTTTAATGATGCTTGCCAATTATTTCTATGTATCAACTATGTAAAAAAATAAACAACGCTACTATTCGTTTACGAAAGTGACGATAGCTTCTCCACTATAAGTTTTCTTCGAGAAGAAATGTTCTTAGGAGGGTAAGTTCCAATGTTCAAGTTTCGGTGCTTCTCTCTCTTCACTTCAATAATTTAATAAAATTATAAATCATATACATCGTTGTTGAATCAGGTCATTGTTGAACTAAATTATAGATCCTTTTATAGGTAGCCTATATGCATTGAAAATTTGTTGCAAACCTAGTCATAAATAACTAAACAATCGTTTAGTAAACATACAGTTTTTTCCTACTTTTCAGATGGCATTTCTAACGTTATTTTTTTCCTTATCTATATTTTTATAAAATATACAGATTATTTCCCGAAGCCACAAAATTTTTTTTAATATAAATAAAAGACATATACAAACTTTTTAATCCACGGTGTAAGGGGCGAATAAAATTATTACTACGTTATAGTATCGATTTAAGTTTATTTATATCAGGTTAGTTAATAAAATGCTAAATTAAACAATCTTTCTCTTCAAGTTGAGCCATATAATTGCGTAATTTTACTTGAAAAAATATCATAATATAATTATACACATACGGAAGTTCCTAGAGTGAATGATTTAGTGAATTATTGAAAATAATCTTACATGATATATGATTATTCTAATTCAATCAAAATAATAAATTCAATATTTTTCCTATTAAACAAAATGAAAAACATCGCATTTAGAGTGAGTTCTCTTATAAATAGAAATTGAAATATTCTTATGTCTCAATGGAATTGTATTCCATTGTTCCACAATGAATTGGATTTTGATGTTTATTGTTCTTTTTTTTTCGAGGATGGCGCAATATTGGAAAAAAAAAGGGACGTTGTTCAGTGAAGCGAGTACAATCTTCATTTTTATTTGAAAGATAAAAATTCATCCTGATTAAATTAAAAGTTGCCCAATAAACAAATTCAAGTTTTCCTTCTCTCGAAAATGTAATCTTGTAAAGCAAAGTAAGAATTACGAGCCTTTAATCTCATTGAAATTTTTATAAACTCATATGTATATAACCTATTTTTTTTTCACTTCGCTCTGATCCAATTTACTGTAATAGAAAGAAAAACAGGTTAAAACTAAATCTCTTACCGAAATTAAATTTACACTTCCTTGTGAATCGAAAAGAAAACAAATATTTTTATTTATTTGTTATTTCATCTTTTTATTTTTTTTTCCGACAAAAACGCTTTTATTCGTGACTTCCTTTTTAATATTTCTTTGTTGAAGGTTATCTAACGATACGTGTTGCATGGCATATTATTTACTCTATATTTACTCAGTATTTAGCTTGTCTATCTTATCGTTTGTTACAAAATAAAATGTTATTTGCTTTGAGATTAATCATATTACGGTTTTATAATAGGTTATTTCATTCGAATTTCGGTACAAATTCATTTTTCTAATATACAGTCAAATCCGAACTGACTAATAAATTGATTTAATTAATCTACGTTACGTTTATCTCTTAAAAACTTTTGAAAAATGCCTTTGTTTTGAATGTTTTTTGTGTTATTTTAACATTATATGCCAAAATGTATTTACAAAATATGTAAGGCACATTAAAAAAGATTATACATATTTTAAATTGTGCGATACAAAAATTATTTTTAATATTTCATTTAACAACTTTTATATATTTTAACAAATTATCTGTAGTTTCTCTTCTAATTGCATCTCGAAGCGAATTAAAAAAAAAAAATACTAACTTCCGTAATTTTGTTTTCGATCGATTCAATTTACAAATCAGAGATTTTTCAAACTCCGTTTTTGAATTTGATAAAGAAAAAATTAATGTAAAATATATAAACAGCAAAATTAACGTTTATTCGTAATTATTTTTCGTAACTATTTTTCGTAACTATTTGTAACTATTAATGCAACTATTCTTGCATTTATGTTTTTTTTTATGTCTTATTTATTTTAAATTTTTGTCTCAAAGATATATATTCTCCAAAAGGAGGAATTTTAAGTTTCAGCAGCATTTGGAGTTGAGTAAGAGAAAAAACATAATTAATTTTTATTACGTATTCAAGCGGAAATTAAAAAGAAATATAAATTTAAAAGATAATTAAAAAGAATGTGATAATTTATTGAAATTTTTTTTAAAAAAATAATCGCTTTAACGAAAGGAATAAACGGTTTGTATACTCCATATTACCAGTTCTTTAAAAACATCATTCAAGATGATAAAGGTATTTAAATAGCAATTTATGAGACAGCTTTTCATACATTGTTAAATGGACAAATTTTTCAGTGGGTAACGAAAAAGGCATCCACTTTTTTATGTATTTTCTTCAAGATTTATTTTCTTCTAGATGTATTTCTTCTAGATTTTTTCCCCATCATAAAGTTTTTTTAAAATTATTGTTTCATTATATGTCGTTATCGGGAGCGGAAATTAATGATTTAAAATGCAGACCATCTGCAGGTAGCTTTAGTTTTATCGATGTGTCAAATTTGCTTACAGCAGGAAATGGTACCTGCGCACATGATATTTATTTTTTAATAAACCTTGAAATTAAATTTTACAGTAGATAAAATTTTTAAAAAAATCAAATTTCGCAAGGGATTAATTTTGTTAAACTTATGAAAAATAATGGAAAAAAGGTAAAGCGAAGTTGGAAAGAGGAGAAAAAATTGTTCAGCGCAGAAGAAAATGTAAAGTACAGCGAAACAATTGTAAAGTACAACGAAAATATTTTAATTTATACGAAAAACAGTATGAGGTGCGCCGTTCTCTCGCATATACCCTATCCAAAATTCTTCTTTAAAATCTGTAAAATAACAATTATATTAAGATATAATGAAAACTCATATTTTGTAATATAGGAAATTATTTTTTTATTTAAATACGTTATTCATTGATCATACCTTGAGATTTATTTATATAAACACTTTATTTTGGTCAACTGACCTGCACGTTTCAACTGACAACTTTATAACTTAGCAAATAAAAAATATAACATTTCTTTCAAAGTTATGTGAGAAATGTTAGGGAAATGAAGATTTAAATATAAGTTTCAAATAAGGAAAATAATTTGTTATCATAGATAATGCTGTAGTCAAATTCATATTTAATCAGATAGAAAGGTCAAATACGAAATTAAAATATTTGTTCTCCATCTAATTTAAAACCATTATTATTTTTTTAAACAGTATATAAAAATAGAATTTACGCGCTTACTTTTACACGGTAAAGATTCCGATTCAAATTACGGTAAAAATAATCGGTAAATAAAACAAAACAGTCCATTTTCAGTGGAACAAAATATCTAATATACCGTAAAATTTTTTGTAGTAATTACCGTTAAATCATTGACTCACTATAGTTAAATAAATGTTACTTTAAAAAAAAAGTGGTATAATATTTTATGGTAAAAATGAAATTTATGGAAAAATGAATTTAATGGTTGTTGCACTCTAAATTCTAGTACTTTACACCGTAATCTGATAAGAAACATTTTTTTAGTGCAGTAAGGATATGTAATTTTTATCTCAAATTTTAATACGAAATTTGCCAGGTTTATTTCTTGTTTGTATTAACTAGAATTCACTACAAGTAGCATTATAGCCATCAATAGAAAAATGTGTTGATTAAATATTGAAAAATTCGCTAAACAAGTTATGTTCGTATATTTTTTCCAAAATAATAGAAACAAGTCAAGCAGCGTTTCCTAATTTTCATTTATGCAATTTTGTACACGTGATAATTTATTATTATATCAAATTATTCCTTTTAATTTACAGATCTAAAACATATATTAAATTAGAAATTCTGGGCATTAGTATATTAGCAGGGGGAAAAAACTGACATCAGAATATTTCCTTACTTAAAAATTTAACTTGGAGAAAAACCTCTAGTTCAATTTGTATAAGGTAAGTTAAAGCTTAAAGATAATTTCATCAAATAATACAAACTAAAACAAGAACATAATTAAAAAAAGACGAAATATACTAACTTATTGATATTTGAAAATAATGGCAATACTATTAGGAAAAATCGTTGACGTGAACTTTAACAAATTAGATTCTTAATGAACTTGCATTGTATAGGTTAATATTTATGTACGTAAAAAAATATAAATATGAATAAATCGTGTACATACAGAGCAAATCTTTTAGAAATTTTGAATTTTTAAAATCTTGTAGCAATACTATAAGACTTTATTAAAAATTTAATTTTATACATTAATATAAATGAAAATTCAACCTTGTTTAAGCAGCAAAAAAACTATTTAAAGCTTAATAAACTATAAAGTTTAGAGATCATATTACATTCTATAAAAGATTTTAAATTGATAGAAGATCAAAAGTTATTTGTTCATATTTCAATCTCAGTGAGGTAAAAAAATGAAAGGCATTTACGAACAAAATATTACTTTTCATTCAATTCATCATTGTGAGAGAAAGCCAAAGATTAATGATGACTTTTTGTTGTACTATAAATACGATGTCCTTATCCTTCAATTCTAATACTAAAATTAATAGTAGTTTTATAAAGCGTCTCATTTTTCATCTTTGACCTTTATTGAATAAAAAAGAAAACTCTTGTGAAGTAAATAAAAATATACTTTCACACAAATTTTAAAAAAAAAATGTAAATTGAGATGGATGCATAGAAATTGTAATTGAACTAATCTGCGTTTCGCTAATGATCAAGTAAACAAAAGTATGTTTTAACTAAGTGAAAATAGTTTTAATAGCGAAAAAAGTTATAAAAGTGAAAAATGATTGTTGCACAGTAAAATAATTAAAAAATTTTCATTGAATTAACACGAAGTGATCGATTATTTTACATCGTGAAAAAATAAATTATGATTATATCTTGGAATTTCTTTTTTATTCTAAAATGTTTTTTTTTTAATCCACCCACACCTAAAACACAACGTGAAAGCAATTAAAATTTTGTTACACAGCCAATTAAACCAGAAAAATTTACGGTTCTTAAAAAAAAAAAAAAATATTTAGAAGTTTTTTTACGTTTTTGGTCTTTGTATAATTTTTAACAGATATTTTTTTATTATTTCCATTGTTAATTTGATATGAGTTAAATTAGGACTCATTAATGTCGTGCTGCTCAGAGCGTTACGTCTTTGCTTTAATTATTTTTTTACTTAGAATTAATTAATATAATTAGTTTAAATTGCTTCTGTAAATATTGGCCTTCTCTGTGATTTTTTGACCAAATTTTGCAATAAGCAATATTGAGTAACATAGGGAAAAAATGGATTAATTTAAGGGTTTTCAATATTGCTTTTAATATTTTTATTCATGTATATTTTTCTACTTTCTAATATTTATTTAGTATTTTCTAAATATTCAGTATTTTTCAGCAGAACTTTAATGAAATTACTAATTAATTTAAGTTTAAATTTTCAAAAAATGTATATCTATGTTTAAATGATAATAACTTAAAAAAACTGGAGTTGACTTAACATAAATAATAACTATATTAATTTTTAGTATAAATTATATATATCAATATACCCCATAGCTCATTATTAACCATATTTACTTTTTAACCATACTGAATAGACACCTCGCATTATTATTATTAAATTTTAAATAAACTGGCTACAACTTTATCATCAAAAAGACCATTTTAATATGAAATTACCATGTAAATGATACATTTTTGTGGTTCGAGAAATAAAGTAGCTTAGTAAAATAAAGTTAAAAATAGATAGATAGATTCGATTAGTCGAGTTAATGATTAGACTGAATTAATGAGTTATACATTTGTATTGGATTAAAAAAGATATCCATTACATTGATTGTATAAAAAAGAATAAAAGTATTTATCTTATGTTTTTAGGAAATTTGGTAAAAATTAAATAACTGATTAAATTTAATAATAACAAGAATAAAAATAATTAAAAAAATCACATTTATGAAATTAAAGGAATTTTGTAAGCTAGAAGATATGTAATTTTATAATGGCATCACAATCTTTTTATCCAATGCGTTGCTCAGTGGTAACAAATATATATATATATATATATATATATATATATATATATATATATATATATAAATAATATATAATATATATATGTGTGTGTGTGCGGAGCTGTTGTTACAGTATTATGGTGTAATAACTGTGAACATTACATCATCTACCACCATGTTATACTTGAAGATAGTTGCATCATCCTCTTTGTTGTTGAGAGGCGCCAGTGAGTCGAGACGGGAAAACCCCCGAATTTATAATTAACTCTTAACTCTCTTCGATAGAATAATCTAATTTCTCATTCACATGCGAGTTGGCGACCACTGAGAGAAGGCAGCTCTCACCAATCATGTCAATAATGTTGAACTTATCCTTCTATCCTTTTATTTCTATTAAATGTTATGTTTGATTGTTAAATTATCGCCGTTATTTTATCTTATGCTGCACTCCTAAAAATAATGGGGGCTCGGCCAGGATTTGAACATCGAGCTAAAAAACGTTTGAACTTTGAAATCCCGAGTAGGGGATGTGGACAAAATTTATGATAATAATAACTTTTGAAATTCCGCGAAGGGGAGAATCTACGAATTGTGGAGCTAAGAGAAAAAAAATGAAATTCAACTGTCGTGTAGGAGGTGTAGATTTTGTTCCTGTTTTAAAATTCACTCGAATGTTGTTCTTGCTTTAAAATTACGTCTTGAATCTGCCAAGTAGGGCAGTTGGGATCCATAAATTTTCCAAGACGTGCAGCAAAAAATCAGCGAGTGGAAAAAAGCAGCAGCAGAGACCTCTGATCATTCCCAAATCAGCAATAACTGAATTTCTCGTGAAGGGCAGAATTGAACCTGGATAACTCACCGAAATCAGTGGAATATCCTGTGCAAATCAGAAGGGCAGTCAACTTTACTTGGAAGTTCAGTTGTGAAATTCTTGGATATACCTAAAAGAGATGCGAAATCTGAACCATCTGACCTAATTCATTGAAAACATTGGATTATCATTGGACATTGGGAGTCTCTTCATTTAAGGAAGGAAATTTTCAATTTTAAAAATGTATAAAAATTCAAAGAAAGAAGACCTAGTAAAAGTATTAGAGGAAAAAGGAGGCATCGCAGACAGCAGCGATGATATTGTTAAATTAAAAGAAACAATTGAATCTACCGAAATATTTAAAAATGATTCAGAATTTGTCAAAAATTTAATAGCTAACGCCGTAGAAAAAAGAGTACAAGCAGCGGACAGGGAACTTAAACAAAACGAAATTCAAGTAGAGTTAGAAAAACTTTGAAATTAATCCTCCCAAAACAATAAATGATGCACCTGAAACAAACATTGAGAATCTAATACATAGCATTAAAACTCCACCTCTTCCAGTTCCATAGAAACCTGAAAATTTTAATCAATTTTTTTCATCGTTGGAAAGAGCTTTAGCTACAAAAAACATAAATAAGGGGCTTAAAGCTGAAATCTTACTTAATATGCTCGGTGAAATAGCGAACAGTGTCTTGTTATACATTGAAGATGATGATTTAAAAAACTATGGATTTTTTTTTTTTTTTTTTTTTTTTTTGTATTTCCTATAAGCTGCACAATCAGTCTTCCTGATGAGCAGACCTAGTGCGTTCTCCAAAAGTGGTATCCACTCTTTCAGGACCACCACAATGATTGAGATACCGCTGGCCATGTTAATTTGAACGTCTAGTTTCTGCCACACTAGATGGCAGCACCGAGACTCTATTTGGATGCTAAAGTGCACTAATAATTTAATTTTGCCAGAAATGCCAAGAGCCAGAAGGCACTCCAGGGATCTTTTACATGCCGCATAATCATACGACCTGGCCGCTGAGGAATTTCTGCATCCTGAAAATCCGGTGTCTGGGCGGGGGATCGAACCCGCAGACTATGAAAAATTAAAAGCTTTAATATTGCGCGATTTTGCTCCCCAAGAATGTTTGAATAACTATAAAAATGCCTCAAAATTTAAAGAAGAAACATTATTTTAACCGTATTAGATGCGTTCACCAAGTTTGTTTGGTTCTACCCAATCAAATCTACGTCGAGTCTGGAGACAATTTATAAGCTAAAAGCTCAACAGATAACTTTTGGAAATCCTTCACGAATAATTACTGACAGAGGTACACCGTTTAATTCAACAGATTTTGAGGCCAAGATGAAGGTATCGAACATGTGAAAATAACAACAGGCATTCCTCGTGGTAATGGACAAGTGGAAATAATGCATAAGATCCTCATACCTATACTGACAAAACTTACGATAAAAGATCCTACTAAGTGGTACAAATTTGTTCCAGCAGTACAGCGTACCATTAATTCTACAGCTTCTTGGAGCACTCAGAAGACACCTTTTCAACTTTTAACGTGAGTAAAAATGAAAACAAAAGAGGACTTAGAAATTCTGCAAATGCTGGAGGAAGAAGACATAGAATCCTTCATCCAACATCGAGAGAACATTCGAGAAGAAGCCAAAAAAAAATATTTTGAAGATCCAAGAAGAGAACCACAGGCAATATAATAAAAGAAGGAAGAAACTCAATGAATATCGAGTGGGAGACTTGGTTGCAATTCAGAGAACTCAGCTTGGGTCTGGTCTCAAATTACGTTCTTCGGTCCATACCAAGTCACAAAAGTGAAGAAGAATGATAGATACGATGTGCTAAAAGTCGGGAATCATGATAGACCAATAAATACTTCATCTTCAGCTGACCACATGAAACCGTGGTCAGTAAATGAAAAAATTGTTTTTTCTATTTTTTATAATTTGCTTTCTCGTTCTTATTCTTTTTTTCCGGTAACTGTGTACAGAAGCTGTTCTGATGTAAAATGCGGACATTTTGCTGGCAGGATGACCGAGCTGTGGAACTGCTGTTACAGTATTATGGTGTAATAACTGCGAAGATTACATCATCTACCACCATGTAATACTTGAAGATAGTTGCATCATCCTCTTTGTCGTTGAGAGGCGCCAGCGAGTCGAGGCGGGAAAACTCCAGAATTTATAATTAACTCTTAACTCTCTTCGATAGAACAATCTAGTTTCTTATTCACATGCGAGTTGGCGACCACTGCGAGAAGACAGCCTCCACCAAACATGCCAATAATGTTAAACTTATCCTTCTATCCTTTTATTCCTATTAAATGCTATGTTTGATTGTTAAATTATCGTCGTTAGTTCATCTTATGCTGCACAAACTCCTATATATATATATATATATATATATGTCTATAAAACCTTAGTTACTAAATAGATGAATTATTTAAATTGCAATTAAAATTGTTTGAATTTCTTAAAAATCCATAAAAATTTTTATAATTTTTATGGCGGCAACTATTTTCTTTTCTTGGACCAGCTAAAATAATTTTTTTATCTCAAGAAAAAAAATACAGTCTTAATAAATAAGTGAAAATATTTTTTTTATAAATAATTCAAACGTACTTTTTTTTCGATTTAAAGTCTTTTAAAACATCCAAATTCACTTTTTTCATTTCAAATGTTTGTTATATTTTCAAAGTTCGGAACTACATCATATTGACTTTTTTTTATTCTTCTCGTAAAAAATATTTGCGATTTCGGAAGAATAAATTCGATATCTTTCAAACAGAGATAAGACTGGTCCCTTTAAAGGGTCTTTTCAAATGAAATGCTGAAAGGACTTAAAAGTCATAGATCACTTTAGTTCATAGCAGGAGATAAGGGATAAAATATATTTTTATACTTCCTGAATAATGATAAAAATGTCTTTTATTCTCGTATCCTAAATCAAATTTATAAATGGTGCATTTTTATATTCAAACATCAATAAAAATATTTCTATGCTGATGCAATAAAAAATATTGATAACTCTTAACTTTACATTTTATTAATATTTCTAGCATTACTTATATGTAAAGTTCAAGTATCAGCAAGAATGTAACATAATTATTAACTTGTCATTTATCTAAATATAACTTTTCTTTTCAAACATTTAGAATTGCTTTCTGAAGATTTTCCATCTTTCTTAGATTTTTATCTTAATTATTTATGTGTTTGATGGGAAAAAAATCTGTTTGGATAGATTTAATTTGTTCAAATACGTACTCACATCCCTTCTCTGAAGCTAATTATAACTGAATTATACAAAAACTACAATTATAACAAATAAACATTGCATCAAAAATATAGGAATGGTTGATTTTCAGAAGATATTATGGTGGTCTTAACTTCGAAGCAAAAACTGAAACAATGGAGAAAAAGTTTTCAAATCTAAATTTGAATGTTTTTACAAAGTATTTATTCGTTTGAGTTGCCATTCATAATATAGAAGTAAAATATATTTATAGCTTCCAATTATACATATTACTGATATATCAAGTATTAGTTTTATGAAAGGTTCAAGTATCAACAGGAAAGTAACAGAATTATGAATTTATCATTTATGAAAAAGTTATTCGTTTATTTTTCTTCAATATTTAGAATTAAGGAATATATTTATATCTGAAAGTTTCTTTTTTTAGATTGCTATCTCAATTGTTTTAGAATTTGATGTGATATTTTTTTTTCAGATACCTACATACTTTCTTATTTTGAATCTTTTAATATCAAAATTATACAAACATTACAATTATACCAATTACATATTATATCGCAAACTGCAAAATATAGGAGGAGTGAATTTTAAGAATATATTTTTGTTCTTAAAATTCGAAGCAAAAATGGTATGGTTTTAAAAATACATATTCTTTCCAGGTGTTATTTCTTCAACTGAAGTTGATGAAGCTCATTGAATTGAAAATCATCTTTGCGTAACTCAATATTCTAAAATTCTGAATACCAATTCAGAGTTTAATGTAATGTTTAAAATCCGACGCAGAAACATCCTAATATTTAAAAGAAAAAAATTCCACTGATCACTAAGACATTATTTTAAAAAAGAGCAATTCCGGCTGGAAATGTGTTTTAGACGATGCCAGTAAAATTAATGAAAGTCAAAACTGATTTGCATAAATTGCATTAATTGCATAAATGCATTATGAGAGGCAAACCACTGTCTGCAAAGCCATAGATATTTTAAAACACAGTGATACACCGAAACCATAAAAAATGGATTGATAGATCCAGCTACATTTTTCACCAAGATGTTTTGTCAATCTATTATTCTGTTCAATCTTTAACCGATGTCAATCAATGCTGTTTTTTATTTTCCTTTTAAATTTCTGTTTAATTTGATTTGCCCCAATTTCAAAATAATTCTATAATTTTATATAGTCATGGTTTGTAAAAATAAATGAGTTACTTTCCGTACGAAACTGTAAAACGCAGACGAAGGATTATTTGAAATACGTTTTCTAATGATGATGCTGTATTACGGGAATATGCAATAATATTGTGTTTTTATATAAATATTCAATACTCAACTCAAAATGTTACCTAAATAAAATAATACTAAAGCAATAACGTTTTATAAAATAATGTCACTGCTGCATTGTAACTGCTTTCAACTCTGCTGCTTTTTTTTTTTTTTTTTTTTTTTTTTTTTTTTTTTTTTTTTTTTTTGGCAATCAGACCATGAACATATGCGTAAGGTATGGTGTTTACTCATGAAGTTCCCGCATTTGTTAACTTTTAAACAGAGAAAAAAAATTCTGATAAAATTGCTATATAGTATGGCAATGACATTTCTGAAAGATAAAACATAATTCTGATCTATAAAACTAAAATATACAGAATTTAAGCAATTCATTCAGTAATATTTTCTTCCACGGCGTAATCAGATATTCTAGTTTTTAAAACTATAGTTAACATTACCTCACATTTTGTTGATAGGTAGTCTGAGGTATCTGGTACCAAGCGCTCACCAACTGGTCCTGCAATTCCCTCACATTGCGAGGGGGTAGCGTGGCAGCACGAATTTACTTTTCCAAGTAGGACCACAAATGCTCTATTGGATTAAGGTCACGTGAATTTGGGGACCAAGGCATGACCTGAAAGTCACTGGAATGTTCCTCGAACCAATCCATGACGATTCGACCCTCATGACATGATGCATTATCCTGTTGGTAAACACCATCCTTCAGGAAAAACTGTTGCCATGAATGGGTGAACCTGGTCTGCAACTATGTTCAAGTAGCTTACAGACCTCAGGGATTGTTCTATGAGGATTATGGGTCCTAATGTGCCCCATGAAAACATTGCCCACACCATACTACCCCCCCCCGCCACCGGACGGTGGTCGTAATGTTTTAACTCTTCGGTGTGTATGTATATATATATATATATATATATATATATATATATATATATATATATATATATATATATATATATATATATACATATCATAGTAAAATTACCAACTATTAGTACGTTCACAAAATTTAATAACACATAATAAAACTATATTTCTCGACATCTCGATATCAAAGAAATTTGGTAAAAATTACTGGGATTTTTGTTGCTCTCATAGAGTCAAAAACCCAATGAGTTTTTATAATATTTTCTTTCTTTTCTTTTCTTTCTTACTTTTCTTTCTTAGTTGGAAATATTTGAAATCATTAATTGATAAAATATTTTTCTCTAGCTCACAAAACACATTTTTTCCATTTCGTTGAAAGTTTGTTGCCCGCACAGTCGATTAAAAAAAAAAAAAAAAAACATTTAATAAGAAATAAAAATGAGCATGAACTCTAAAAAAATAATAAGTAGATTAAGCTATAAGAGATTTTTATAGGAGATTTCTTTGTAAAATAAATTTACTTTTGCACATATAGATTTACAAACATTACATTGATAGGTAAAGCGCATTTAAATTAAAGCAGTAAGACTAGTAAGTACATTTAATTTTATTAGTATTTACGAAATAAATTGTATGGCTTCAACCATATTTAAATTTTCAGTTAACAATAAATGTAGTGCAGCAATTTTAAAAAGTATTTTTAAGCAAGCAAAATAATTTTTTGAAGTAGCTTGGCATTTTGTTTTGATTTATTTTATTCTTATAAATCCCAATTTCTTTGCATTTTTCTTCTAAATTTATGTTCCATATCATTTGCTAACTTTATTAGAAAGAAAAAATTTATGATCTAAGAGACAGCAAAAAAAATCTTTGACATGATTCAAACTTTCTCCGATATAAAAATATTTTGCTCTTATTTTTCATTGACTTTTAAACTAGTTGTTGTTCAAACACCATAAAATCGTGATTTCTTCTTTTTTTTCAAAGCTCTTTTTTATTCAAAGTTATTTTCTTTACTCTCTACAGCTGAAGTTTAATGCAAAGATAAAGTGAAATTTCTTGTTCCTGACATTTTATTCATATTATACTTACTTTCTTAGGGTTTACCATTCAGGGATTCATATGGGAATCATAAGAATAAATTTTTTGCTGCAAGTGACTTTCAAATTTTATTCAAAATAAAACAGTTGAAAATATTTCACAGAGGGGTCTTTAAAAGAAGATTTTTAAATTATTCCTATCTCTTAGGTAGAAAAAAAAATGAAATAAAAATTTATTTGTTGTTTTTCTATGGTAATAATTACGCAGAAAAGTTTAACTTCCAATATCTTTTTTTTAAATTCTTTAGGAGAGTGAGAGGGAACTAATGTTATCTCATATGACATTTGGACAATCCCAGCACACCAGCCATTGGGTTTTGCGAATTAAGTCAGGAAAGTGCACATTTCGTTCGATGAGAGAGAATCGCTAAGGTGAAAGTATGTGTTAACTTTGAACCTCCCGGATATTTACCAGTATTACTCAATTTGAGGCCAATTTTGACCCAAAAAATAAAAAAAGACGAAGAGAATTCTCTTCAGATCCCTGAACCCGTGATACAGCTCCGACCAATGCTCAGTGACAGACCGAGGAATTTCAATTTCTCAGAATTTACGATATCACATGTGCTCGGTGGGTCTGTGCGAAGTCGATGATCGAACCCCGGCCCCTCCGTTTCGAAGTCCGACTGTTTGATCACTACCTTAGCTTTAATGGCCCGGAGCAGGTGAAATGGAACTTATTAACCTGATCTACCATTTTTCTTGTAATTTAAACATTATTGTCATAACATACGGTTAACTTCTCAAGATAATTTTGTAATGAAACAAAAGGCATATCCGTATGCTTTCCGATGAAAAATATGAAATGTGACACAAGTGAACCTGTTAACGACATGGCTATTTTGATGGTCATTAACCAAGCGGTGGTTTAGCAAGTGAGCAAAATTGGGAGGATGTTTGAATTATAATAACATGGAAATACCAATTTTGCTATGTTGAAACTGACTGCAGTTTAGAATGCGACTCTTTACGCGCAGAACCATCAATGGGTTAAACAACTTGCATAAGACAAAGATGCCTTCGAGAATATTTTAGAATAGGGTGAAGGTCTAACCGGGACCTTTGTTTCTCACTTCGCGTGCTCTAACTAAATACATTTTTCCAGTTTCAATAATAGGAAACTACATTTTGGTAATGTCAGTTGCCACTTAATAAATACTAGTGATTGACGAGACTTAAATGCGTAAAATTAGAGAGATTTGAGATTTTACAAAAAAAATTATTCTAATTTACACCCACTGAAAGAGAAATTAAGATTGTAAATCTTCTGCGTTCTTGAAGGTTAGCTGTCGAATGTCCTTCCAGATCTTTCGTAAACCGCCACAGATCATGGAAGTTAGAAGTTTGGTGCTAGGTACCGGATAATTATTAAACGAAATTAGTTGGTGAATGAGAAGTTTGAAATGTAATGCTTTCTGTGATAGCAATGTCACAACTGGTTTTGCTCTAAAATGTTTTATTCTCTCGATATTAAAGGGCATTTATTCGAGAATGGTTGATACTATCCCATATGCACACACTGCTCACAAACCCAATCAACGCTAGGACACCCCTCCAACTTCAAGGTCATTCTAACTGTACACATTAAATTCACCTTACCACCTGAGGGCATCTTCTACAGTTCTCAGAAATTGCTGTTTGTGTATACTTTGCTATATCTCAGTTTTTAACAGAATTCTATAACGCATTTATGTTTGTCGAATTTGATGAAAACCTAGACACATTTTGAAGCTTTATTAAAATTATCTGATTTCATTTTAAATTTTTAAGCATTTGTAATTTTTATAAATATAAAAAAAAAATTGCATGAAATAACTTACAAATTTTTGATAGAATTGCTATGCCTTAAAAAACCATAGTTAGTATTTTTATAGACACCCGGTGGCTGAGCGGTAGGGCTTCGCGCTGTTGTGCCACAGGTCCCTGGTTCGATCCTCGGGCCGGGAAAGGTCGACTCAGCCTTTCATCCCTTCAGTAGGTCGATAAATCAGTACCAAGCATGCTTGGAAACTAAACACTGGGGGTTCCACGTTCGGCTGACCACCTGACCGGAACATCTGCTCCTGCACCCCAGAGCCCAAGGTCAAAAAAACTGAGATGGGCACAGTAGGCCTTGGCCCTTTTTGGGCTGTCGCGCCGCTGAGTTTTAGTTTTTAGTATTTTTATGAAGTATATCTATCGAAATAAATTTTTTTAGTGTTTTAAAAACACAGATTTTTATGTTTTACATAGATTATCTGTTTAGCATTCCATGTTTTATTACGTGTTGGAAAATTAAAGCAAACACATTTAAAAAATAATCAGTATAATTTCTGATCAAAAATGTGAAAGAAAAAAAAAATATCAAAAGGTACATTGCCAGTTGAAAGAAATTCTTGATTTTTAAGTAAATATAAATAGAAAATAGATTAAAAAATGTTTTACGCATCTTCTTAAACAAACTTGATATTATGAAAACACTAAAATTTACGATGGAGTTATCTGGTTATGAAATATTCCAAACAAAATTTGTATCGGATTTATACATCATCCGAAATAACATATAAAGTAAAAACTCAGAAAATTTCTATAAATTATTCCGATATCATAAACCATTCTATAAAGTAATTAAATAATATATTTTACTACACTGTTAAAATTTCCGAATCCAACTACGGTATAAAGCACCGCCAGATTGGGTGCATCATCCGTAAAATCCATTTTACAGTAAAATCCATATTAATTGTAAAATACTATACCTTAGTTTATACAGTAATACTTATATAATTAGAGTGATTGAGTCCCTTTTTGGTAATTATTAGCGTGAAAATTATGGAGTATAAAATTTTTTTAATCGTATCATGTTTGAGTTAACTGGATCTCACGGTTAAGAGTACCGGCACCTCAAGTCCCTATACTTTTTACCGCGATTTAATCCGGAATTGTTTATAGAGTACTTGGTACAATATCTTAACTTAAAAGTACGTACCACAAAAAAATTTGAACATAAAATAACAAAAATAGGTTAAAACAGAAAATACGTGATATTTTATCAATTTTACAAAATCGAATTAAATAAGTCAAATACATTTAAATTACGTACAATAACTTAATAAATTCAACTAAAAAAATAGATTTTTAAAAAAAAAAAATTAGAATTTTGGTAATTTACAAGAAAATACTTTTAAACTAAAAACATTAACTCAGTGTAATAACTGTCTTTCTTTATTAAGGCAAAATATTTTTCTAATATAAAAAAGTTTTTATTTAATACATAATTTACTTTTTAAACACTTCCCTACTCAATTCTCCTTTTCCAACCATTTATATGGTATAATCAGTTGTACAGCAACATTATGTATTTTGTTTTATAAAAAAGCTTCAGTCTGCCAAAGCGAAATGAAACTTGCTTCTTTGTACAGCCTTTAATTGACAATCAACAACTTCCTGAATGTCGATAAACTGGAACTTTAGTCTGATATTGATTCGCTGTCACAAACAGAGATTCAATTAGGGACATAAAAAGTATGGGGCCAAGGGAAATGGTTGGCGTACTTCTCCATTAAATTTAATCAACAAGAGTGGTGCAATATTTATTCCGACATCGTGTGGTGTTCATTGCAAGGAATTCTCTCTTATCCCGCCAAAGCGGTGCGCCAGATTTTACTGTAAGTAATTAACCGTCTTTCTTACGGGCCATTCCCTGAATTATTGAACATCGAGGAGATTTGAAGCGAACTAATTTATAGCAGTTGTTTTAGCAGAGAAAGTTAGCGAGGAGAAATTTAGAAGATATATGGAATTCCACGGAATTCCGTTTCCGTCATTTAAAATGATTGCTTCTGTGCTGCTCTTTAACGGAGTCGAATAAGTTGAGTGACATGCATTTTTTTAGTTGCTTGCGTAATTAAAATTCCAATTCTTCAATTGTTTGAAAGGTTTTTGTTTAAACATTTTTTATTAATATTTCTGCACTCATGCAAATATACAGAAATCTTGTAAATATGCAGAAAGATGCATTATTATTAAATAAAAGGAAATAAACATTGCAAATTAAAATATTAATAAAGAATAAACATTCGGAAAAAAAGGATATTAATGTACAACATTAGAAAGTTATTTTTATAGGAAAAATATTGAAAATATTGTTAAATATTTTCTAGGGAAAAAGCTACTTTTCTTATAGATTTCTTTAGACTACATTTTCCCATTTTTCTTTCTTCAATATTCATGTGTAAATCTTGAATAAAAAAAATATTGACTCAAGAGCTTTTTTATAAATAGATGGTATTAAATATCCATTTTCCAGTGTATGTTTTTTATGTGTTAAATACAAAAGTAGGCTATTGAAAACTTTTGAAAAAGTAGATGTTTAGCTATATGTTCAAAACACTTTTTTTTCCATAATAAATGCATAAATCAAACGTTAAAAATAGCAACAGCTTTTACGAAAATTGAATCAAGTCCGGATACAAAGTAAATTCTAACAGCGATATTTTTTGAAGGAATACTTTACAAAAAACATTTCTTGTAAGAAATACTTTAACATTTTTAAATTTAAATTGGATAAAAACAAGTATGTTTTATTTGAGATGGATGATTTTGTTTTTAAGCTAAAAGTCGGTCTAGACTTCTAAAAAAAGGGAATCTTTATTCTTTTAAAGTAATTTTTTTCATTTTTATCAAATTCATTTAATAGAAAACACATATTGAAAAACGCCACGCATGTTTCTAAGCATTTTCACTTAAAATATATAAATTTGATGTGATTAAAAATGCACATTATAAGGCTAGATATGATGAATATAATATAATTCAATACAACACTCCATTTATCTCTTAATTGCATTATCTGTCAGTAACAGTTAGTTTAATACCTTTAAGTTCTTATACTTATCTATTATTCCTTAGAATGAGCATTCAAACTTTTATTTCTTTGTTAATTGTAACAAACTGTGACTTACAGAAAATAAGCTCTGGGAATTACTAGAAACATCGAATAATGCAATCGAACAACACAAAATGAGAATATTTCAAATAATTAATATTTATTAGAAACATGGCAAAGGATTAGCACTATCTGTTTTGGAAATTCAAGGATATATTTTATTTGTCACAGAACTCTCGCTTAATTTAATAGTCATATACATTTCTTTTTCTTAAGCGGAATTCAAGCATTACTGAGATAATTCAAATTAATGAGTAAAGAAATTTCTAATTATTGCAAATAATACATACACGTTAATTTTTAAATATTAGAGATTATTATTCGTTTGTTTATTGCTAAAAATAAGAACATACATAAAAATCGTTAAATGTTGGTAAATAGAAGAGGATACATATACATTTATTTTGTATCATTAAGTTCAAAATTTATGGCTTTTGTATCTAATCCCTACAATGTAGTTTGTTACACTTTATGACAATTATGACAATTCCGATTTTCAAACAACAGTAATAAATTAAATTACTGCGTGTTAATTACCATTTGTGTCTCAGTTTTTATTTTGTAATGCATAAAAAGAAATTTTGTTACACATTATAATAGCATAATATATATTCTTAAATTCCTCTATTAACTTTCATTAATACTCAACAGATCGCTTTTTTTTATAAAAGCTTAAGAGATTTTGAAAATAAAAGAAACTAAATATTTTAGCAAATTTTACTTAGAATTCATTGGAAAAATATTACTTGTATGGATATAATATCATTTTAAAAAGAACTACGTAAGAAAGTATTATGAAAAAGATAAAATCCCTAATACATTATAATTTATATATTCTTAGTATATTAGTCGTTAGTATATTACTTAGTTGTTTTCATTTCATCTATCGTTGACGTTTTATTTCTTCTTATTAACTGGTGCTGAACTGCAGATACAATTCTAAATTTACATCCATCTATGTTAAGCATCATACCAATGTATTTTTGAGCCTAACCCAGAAAATAAAGCTCATGGATAATGCATTGGTGCCCACGTGGTGGATGTTTGATGTAACTGACCCACATTTACGTTAAATGGCAAGAGAAATCATGAAAACCTTTCATGGTTAGCCCGACGGTAAAGGGGTTTTCTACCATTGATTACATCAGCACTATAATTAATGGGAGCCAGGAGCAAAATTTGTATCAAACAGCCACTACTAGTGTTTGAACCTGAGCCAACTAAACGGGAACCGACCGCTCTATCCAATAAGTCACCATAGCTCTACTCTGGCATTACACATTATTTAAGTTTATAGAAACTACTTTTACAATAAACAAAACTACAATACAATGTTAAAATAAACAATGTAAATGTGTATTTCAAGATAACTTTAAATGTGCCAGACAGATTAAGTTTCTCCTACATGACTACCACTTTAATTTTGCTTATGCTTACTTATTATAATAAATCACAAATGAATAGTTATTTAAAGAATGTGCTATAAACTTCAGATGGAACTTGATTTTAATAAAAAAATGCTCTGAATATAAAAGCATAACTGATGTTATCTAATAATTAAAAAGAAAAATATGTCAAGAGTATAATCGAGTTCATAACATTGGGAAATAACATTCTTCACACCTCCCGCTGTGAAAATTAATATTATCCTAGCAGAAAATTATAAGAAGAACACAAGAAGAAAGTTATGTCAGCACAAAGTTTAAAAGTACTATAGACATAAGAGACAAGTTTCATTTTATTGTTTTATATTATTTATTGTTTCATTATTTTAGTAAATTGAACAAACCCACATCTATAATGCAATTTAAATTCAGTTATGACAAATCTGACTAATTACGTTAACTTTATAATATTTTTTTTGATTTATCTAAATATCAGTTTTTTTTTCGATTAAAATAGGAATGTATTAGATGGGAAAGAGTTTATAAAAAATATGCATATTACTGTAAAAAATATTGATTTTAATCATTATTGCTTAGAAAGTATAATAAATTTTTTAAATTCAGTAATAGCAATTCAACATAATTACGTTATATTTATTACATTTTCATAAATTTCTCTAAATGACAGACTTTTTTAGCCGAGATGGCTCAGGGGATAGAGCGCTCCAATGAGGTGAATCATGTTCAAATCCCATTGATACTGGTCGTTACGAGCTCCGAATGCAGCTTGCACTGACCACAGTGCTGACGTAAATTATCCTCAGTGCTGCGAGAGTCCCCACGCCATCATGCTAATCGTTGGGGATTTTTGTGGTTTTCCTCTCCATGTAATGCCGTGCGGGGTAGTTCCATCATAAGTCTTCAACGAAGATACATTTCTCCCAATACTTGATCCAGGAGTTCCCTTGTCTTCTGGATTGGGTTCAAAACTACAAGGCTACGGAGTTGAACATTAGTAGTCATAAACTCAAAACAAATTGGGTCGGTTGTTCAATGACGGTTATAAAACGAAGTGTAAAATTACAGTTTTGTTTTTCGCTAAAATGGGATTGTATTAGGTAGGAATACAATTTATAAGAAATGCGCATTTTACTATAAGAAATATATATTGAAAATCATTATTATTATTATAGAGTATATATTTTTATAAATTGGAAAAAAACTTTGTGAAATATGCGTAAGCCAGACAAAAAATATAACAATGGATGATTCAGAGTTCGAAGGTAGGATTATTCTAGCAACGTTTCGAACAAATTTGTTAACTTTTATTTCGCAAACTTTTCTCGAGAAAATTGCATACTAAGAGTAGATACAGGTGTATCAATTCTCACGAAAGAGGCTTCTTAGAAGTCTGGGAACGCTGAAACACAATTTATGAGAAATGGATTAACTGAACTTTTGAGTATGTGGGGAAGATCCTTTAATCTTAACCACGATGTGGGGCAAAATAATTTAATACCTGAGGCTCTGTACCAGAACTGAAAAATTAGCGTGTTAGTATCTTAAAATTTTAGATGTTCATAAGCTCAGTGTAGGATAGATAAAAATGATATTTTTAAAGTAGATAGTCAGTTTTTAAAATAAAATAAATTAATTAAAGAAGATTTTTTCGTAATTAGTATAATAAACTAAAAATTAAATTATCATAAAATTAATATCATAAAATTATTTTTCAGGTCTTTTGTATATAGTTTAACATAATTAAACAAAAGGTATTAGATATATCTTTTAGATGGCGCAAAAAAAAAAAGAAAAAAAAAATAGAAAAAATATAGGTTAATATTTGAAACATTTGATAGAGTTACTTGATATGCATTTTACATCTTAATTTGAGCAACAAAAATAGATAAAATTTTTTTTAGTTAAAACTAAAAAAAAATGATAATATAATACACTGGTAGAATTTTCATTTTAAAATTACAGTAAAATGCAGTAGTCTGTCCAAACTGCTAACCGTAAAGTATAGGGTAAGGATTTTTTTATTTTTTTTACCTTTGCAACTTTGAAACTGCTCTCGGTGCTGCCATCTAGTGTGGCAGAAACTAGACGTCCCAATTAACATGGCCAACGGTATCTCACCCATTGTGGTCGCCACTGAAAGAGTGGATACCATTACTGGAGAACGCACTAGGTCTGCTCATCGGGAAGACTGATTAAGCAGCTCATAGGAAAAAAACAACAACTTTGAAACTGTATATTATTGGCACGGTTAAAAAATAGTGCTTACAAATCTATACGGTTTTGTATCCATTCACAACTAGCATAGTTTCTAAACCATAAAAATTAAACGAGCTTTGGAAATCTGTGGATGTGAGCTATTAAAGCGTGAATGATAGTTCCTTATTCTAATATTCCAGGGATTTCCAATTCAAGAGTGCAGGACACTGTAAACTCTTCATGCATTGAAGGCATTGTAAAATTATTGAAGAATTAACACTGAAATTTGATATTCTGGTCATGAGATTAACCGATTATCCCTTTTAGATACAGTATGTACCCACCTACTTGAAGTGAAATAGCCTTATAGAGTGGGCCTAAATGACGTGGATATAATTTTGATTGTTTAAATGTATTAAGAAAAAGCAATCAAAAAACGTTTGTTAAAATTTGGTAATCTTTTTTATGGTTATTTAACTGGTTTGGTTGAATGTATTAAAATACAATTAAATTAATTGCTATTTAACCATTTTTATTAAGATTTTTCTAATAGTGTAGAAACTTTTTTAACTGAGGAAATCCTTTATTTTTCGAGTAATTTTTTTAAAAATAGTTACACTATAAAACTTAAATAGATGATAACACAATAATTTTACGCACTGTCACTTTCACTTGAAATATGTAAGATATTCCTGATGTTTCAAAAATGGAATTGATAATGCATATGTGATTAATGCTCGTGTTTTATAATGTATGTAGAAAAATATAAATTTTTTAAACATTGTTGCTTTTCAGAATTAAGTAGAGGTGAAATGCAGCAAACAATGCAGTCTTTTTTTCTCATAATTTAAAATCAAGTGTTAAGGAAATAGGATAAAATACTAGGAGATTTTTTAAAAACTGTAACTTTACTATTACAACATATTTTATGTTTATATTCAAAAAATCTTGTTTAATGTCTCCATCTCTATTAGATTAGCTGAAAACTTTGACAGTGAATATAAAACCCATGTCAAGTATTTAACCGAACAATTTAATGTTTCATAAGGCTTATGTCATCCATACATACGTCAATGAAAGAATTATCCTGTTTTTACATCAATGTTTAAGTTTATGATAATGTTTTCAAAACAAAACCCTAATAATTCCAAGGGTAATATAATAATATGTAAATTAAAAATAAAAACATTATGCAAATTAGAAAACAAGCTATTAGATTTAACTTATTATTCTGATTTCGTTAAAAAGAAATTTAAAAATAAACTTAGACAAACTATAAAAAGAAATTAATGGGTTTAAATAAATGTTTTTAAGTAGTTTGATTGTTTTTAATATTATCGAATAAAGCGGTAATGCTAAATTCAATACGTTACATTAATGCATGTAAAAGATCCCTGGAGTCCCTTATTGGCTCTTGGCATTTCCGGCAAAATTAAATTCCTAGTGCACTTTAGCATCCAAATAGAGTCTCGGTGCTGCCACCTAGTGCGGCAGAAACTAGACGTTCAAATTAACATGGCCAACGGTATCTCACCCTTTGTGGTGGTCCTGAAAGAGTGGATACCACTTCTAGAGAACGCACTAGGTCTGCTCATCGGGAAGACTGATTGTGCAGCTCATAGAAAATAAAAAAAAACATTAATGCATAGAAAATATAAAATGATGTTTCAAACTAAATTTTAGGAAATATAAGTAGATAATTGTTTTTAAACGAAAATTTTTAATTAGTTTTAGTTAAATATATCAAACAGCATCTATATTTCGAAGCATTTCTTACGGATTTGTAAGCATAAAAGATTATTTTTAAATAAATGCCTTCACGCTGTTATGCTAGTTCAAAATCCATTTTTCAAACCTTAACGGCCAACTCTCTCCAACGTGTATGATTAAAAAAAGTTAATTTTAATTTAAATTAATTAACATATCAAATTAAACAAAATGATATATGATCAATATATACTGCTTATATTTTATATCAGTTGCCTACGAATTCCTTGTTGGCAAGTAAGTTGAAGCACTAAATATAAAACAATGGCTTTTATTGTGGCCTCAATCTATTATTTAGCAGTGCAAGATTCGTATTAAATGGATTGCATTAATCGTGAAATTTTTCGAGAGACCAAAAATAGACAATAATAACATATAAGAATTGAGAAATAGATATGTTAAAGGTCGTAGCATGCCTTAAACTCAAAAGTAATGGAAAAAGAATAGAAAATTCAAAAAATCCGACTTAAATAATATCTTTATCTAGAGTGCATTAGATTTTAGAGAAAAATTTTTACATTTTTCCAGAACTTTTTAGCTTAAAGAAATAAAGAAAAGTAAAAAAAAAAAAATTTAAAAACTAGGTAAAATGCAAAACTTCTAAACAAAAGGATTTGAAAACTTGATTTATTTCTTTAATTTTAGCAAATTAGTTATGTGATAATATTTCATCAGTATATTGAATTGTAAAACAATGGTGTTATATTGGCCTTATAGTTTAAGCTATTTTGTTATGATTTCATGAAAATAAAAATATATATTCTGAATATTTTTGAACGAAATTAATAAAGTACTTACTATTCCCATAGAAAAGCAATTTATTATTGATATGATTTTTTAGAAGCATTTTATTTATTATGGCCTATTACATGCTCTATTAAACACGACATAAAATGTTAGGTCAACAAATCCTCCAAACTTTATAATAATTTGGAGACTGAAAATCCCAATAGCTTACAAACTTAGTTTGTTCATGATATAAATTATCTTAATCACTCTTTTGATCATATGTATCAGTAATGTTTTGCTAAATAAAACAAAGATCCACGCTACTTTTTGAATTTTCTTTGCTGCTTTTAAATTTCAATTAATAAGGAGAGAGCCCTAAATTTTGAAATTTAGTCTGAAATCACATTATCGTTTATTTTATAAAAGCTGTGAATTCAATAATTACACTGACGAATGAGTCATTTTTTATATTCCTCTGCTTTATAATTATAGTTTCCAAAATTATGTATGAAACAAATGTTAAAACATGAGTATTAGTTAGTATTTCTAAAGATATTGTCTTTGTCTAAAACATAGACCGCTTTATTTTGTTCCTGTATATCTTGATAGAAAATAATAAATTTTCGTAAAAATCATTCATTTACGAAACATTTAAATTCTTTATATAGTTTTGGTGGAGATATTGAAAACATTTTAGGATGCTATTGAATGTGCATTTAAAGAATTTCATGAAGTTCGGGCAAGTAACTTTTTATTCCAAAAATAGAAGTAAAGGTAACTTAATAAAATATATCAAATTAAACTACTCCATTTTTTATTTGTTGTAAGATGTAACACAAAATAATACATTAGTATACTCTACTGCTTTCTGTACGTAGTGTACAGCGCACTAAAAAAAGGAGAATTAAACGGAAGGCTTTGAATAAATTCTGATTTAATGATCGGATTTTCAATTTCTAGCGCTCAATCTTAATGGCTAAATTAGGCACTAAAGATAACCCTAAATAGGCAAATTATATAAGTGCAAACGATATTTTAAGTTACGAAATCAGACATAAAAATTTACTTTCTCTGAATAAATATATAATTCTTTCAACGGATTCGGATTTCTGACCCCTGAAATGTAGAGGTTAGTCGCAATTCTGAAAAATATGGTCCCGATAGTTTGGTCTGTAGAGCGTTCGTAAGTATGAACCTCTCAATATTAATTTTACTTTTTTACGTATTTCACCTTATCTCGAGAACTTTTTAATTTTTTTTTTTACATAAGATTATGAAATTCGCTTTCCCAAAAATAATTACATGCAAAAGTTAATTTTTTTTATTTATTTTTATTATTTTTTTATTATATTATTTAAGAATTGCCATAAAATTTGAATTTATAGGTATATAATTTTTTGCATCATTTTAAAAAATGTAATTTTTCATGGCAAAAGAAGAAATTTGAGCAAAATCGCTCAAATAGTTCCTGAGAAATTGAATTCAAGAAACCATTTTTCAATATAATAATTAAAAATAAAAAATATTTCCAAAAGTTATTTTTTGCATGAAATTATCTTTTGATAAACGATTTTATAAATGTGTAAAAAAATTAATGATTCAATGTTTTGCTTAAAGAGTTCTTGAGATATAGCCAAATACGAAAAAAGTAAAATTAAAGGGTCCAAACTCTGAATCGCTCTTTTGATCATACTATTCAAACCATACAATTTAAAGATGATTCAAAGCAAAAGATAATTTTTTTTAATATTAATTTACTGTTTTATTTCTATCAGCGGTAGAATAAAAATTTCAAATCATTTCAAACTATACAATTTTGATTGAATATGATAAATAAAAGTTTTTAAAATTCTGCCATTTTTAAAATTTATATCTCTGAAACTATTTTTCCAATCCCATTCAAGTTTTTTAGATATATTTTTTCATTTAAAATTACAGTTTTAAATGTTGTAAGAATCTGTATACACTACAGTTCAAAAATACCGCAACCGATAGTAAATAAAATAATAAATAATAATTAAGAATTATAACAACTTTTTTTTCATGTAAGTCATTTTGGTTCTTTGTTTTGATCCACATTAAAGCTTATCTTTTGCTGTTCAAATATACTCAAAAAGGGAAAACAACATTAATGGACCCACATTTTTGAAAGCTCTTCTGAGTAAGCTATAGAGATCTTGAGGCTTGACCATATTGAGGCTACTATCCATATTTTGAGGGATGGATTCTAAACATCAAAAGGATACGTCTATTCAGAAAAAAAAGTGTCTGATTCCTTTAATTAGCTAATAATTATTACTAATTGATTAACTCAACATTTAATCCACGAACATGTGTATCGGTCATTTTAACAGCAAACTAACTTTGGAAAGCGCACATTTTTAAAATAATTATGCCAGCTTTCTTCACTGTCGTGACGTTTCTTAACTTTTTTAAGGTTCTCAGATACATTTTTAAAAAATTTATTAGGTCATATAATGTGTTGCAAAAATAAAATTCTACAAAGAACGACCTAAGCGGTCAATATGAAGGCTGAGATTTTAATGCTTTACTTCGAAATAGCCCACTCTTTTTCCTCCATTGTTTATCTTTGTTTTATTTGCGCGTGTCTTACTAAATCGACACCGTGCGAGATTTTTTCACTAAAATGATCCGTTTTCTACTCGGTATTGCTCTCAATCCTCACAAAACTGCTGTTCATTCCAGAACACTTCGAGCTAGTGAATTGGATTGAAAAAAACATCTTTGCACTTCTTCCTGACATTGTTAAATTTTTCTGGTCTCTATTTAATAATATGATTCTAGTCTATATTTTTTAGTCGGCCAGGTGGCCGAGTGGTGAGCATGCCTAATTTCGAAGCTAATGGCTGCGAGGTTGAATCCCGCTCAGGGTATTGATGTTTCTCTCTGTGTGTCGCCCTCTGTGATCTGTGAATGTGACCCACCCTATGAACAGCTATCTGTGGCAGCGGGACATGGGTGATGTTGCTCGCCCCCGTGACTCTAATCACAAGTTGCTCACCAAGATACGCAAAATGATACCGGTTCCATCCATGGTGAAGTCTGATAAGTTCAGTGCCTGGCTTTAAAAAGAAATGACTAATAAAATAATAAACTTCAAGAATTGATGAACCATGCTCTCTTGATGACTTCTGCCCTGTAGCGCACGTTGCAAACGTTTAATTTTCTGAAAAATTAATCTGATGAAGTTGAATTTCTATCTTGCTTTAGAACTTGAGACTAAATATCTTTTTATTGGTTTTACGTATTTCGGAAAAGAAGAAAATAAAGACAAATATAAGTAACTTCTTGGGCATATTGTTTTCAGACAAATGAGTGCGTTTCTCTGTGATTGAAGAAATGTCCCAGCGAATTTTTTTCTTCTTTCTAATTTCTTGCATCACAAAAACTTGATATTCCTTTAATGATAACAGGAATGTGGCTCGTTACTATAAAAAAGAAGATGAATCGTTTGGAACTCGAACCAATTATTAAAGTTACTTCCACTTTGCAGTTTTCGTTAAAGCAGACAATTGAAAAAATACTCAATACCGTTATAAACTTAAAAATTCTGCCTCCTATGTAGTAAACATGAAAAATTTTAGCATAATCTGAAAACGTCTCAAAAACTCTGATCCCCCTCCAAAAAAAAAAAAAAAAATCCCTTCAATTTCACTAATCGAGATGTATCTATAGAATAAGGCAATTAAAGATCTAGGCATCTACTAGATAGAAGAAAGGTAATTTGTAACTTTTTAACGTCCCTAGCATCACAACTATAAATACTTTGTCAACGAGATCTTTTTAAGTGTGAAAAACTTTCGAATTTATTCTTGACAAAATTTTCGAAAGTCTTATTTTGAGCAGCCTGCATGCCATCCTGAAATTTTGAAACTATAAGTTATAAACATCGCAATTGTCTTGCCTTAAACATATTTTATAAAAATATTAAGAAAGTTGTATAAAAAATCCATGTGCCAATATTTAAATTATTGTAAAATAACGATTTACAATGCAGTTATAATGTATTATTGAAACATTTTTATATATTTTAACTTTTTTTAAGGGGAAAAAACTTGTTTTAATGTTTTTACTTCAATTTTTGCTTCAAGTAAATTATTCATAATATTATTACGAAAGTTTTCTGGGTCATCAAATAAATTATCTTAATTTTTGTTCAATATTGCCATTACAATAACAATTTATATACAATATTAATAATATAAATATTTGTCGGCATGTTTCACCCCAACGAGTGGTCAATATCAAGCAATTTTGCAAACGAACAAATTATTTAAAAAATAGTTAGATATTATTTATTAGTAAAATATCTAAGTAAACGAAAATTACATTACAAACATTAATATTCATTAAAATAAATAGTTTTTGCACTTAAAAGTTTAAAAAACAATAATAAAATAATTAAATGCTTATAGATTTAATAATTTTTGTTGCTATTGTGGAATTCAAGCGTACCTTAACTTACAAAGTTTAATTAAGTTAAAGAATAATTACAATTTTCAGTAAAAGTAAATATTTTCAGTACAATGAAAATTTATAAGTGCTCGGAAATATTAACGAAATATTTAGGAAATAGATATGATGCAATATTTATTTAAATTTGTTAATTATAAAAGTTTTATCATTCATAAATGCTTATCCTTGAAAACTATTTTTTCCACTTAGAAATGTAATTTATTATTGAGTTCTCTCCAACTTCATTAAAAAAATTTATAATAATAATTTTAACCAAAATAAGGTGAATTATAATTCTGTCTCTTTGATTCTTAAATTAATAAATTTCCCAAATAAAATGTAAACAACTTAATAAATTAGTTTTGAGTACTGTCCTTTGAAGTTAATCTAAAATTTCCTTTTCATGCTTAGAAAAAAATAATAATTCATCATGTTTTAATTTCTGCAGTTTGTCATCAAAAATTGAAGAGGCTGTTTGTTTATTATTTATATTTTAATAGAATATAAATTGAAAAATTATATAAAGTTTAATTGAAGAGTTTTTTTTTTTTTAAATGTATTAAACAGAGAAAATGTAGCCTAGATTAAGGTAGAGGGTTTACGCATTGATAAATTCAAAATGATTTAATACGGGATTATCAAAATACCAGAGTTTCGATAAAGGTTGCATGATTTTAATTAAAAATTTCAAGCATCAGTTTAAAATAAATATTTTTTGGAAGTTAGGTAGATTTAATTTTAGGTTCTGAAAACACTAAATTTAACAGAATCATATTTATTTATTCTCATTTACATCGAATTAACATACATTTTTTTTGTTGTTGACAGATTCGGATAATTGACCCCCGAAATAAAGATAATGGTAATATTTAGTAATCGCAATCCGAGAAATATGGTCTAAATAGTTTGGTCAGAAGAGCAATCGAAATTTTCAACTCCTAATGTTAATTGTATTTTTACGCATTTCGCTATATCGCGTGAACTTATAAGAAAATTGAAAAATTTTTGAACACAATTATGAAATTTGTTTATTTAAAAATAATACCATGCAAAAAATAATTTTTACTAAATATTTATTATTTTTTAAAATTTTATATAATAATAGTATAAAAAATTTGTAGTGATCAGGTATACATTTTTTTACATTATTTCAAAGTATCTAATTTTACATGTCAAAGTACAAAATTTCTGTTAAATCTGTTGAATAGTTCTTTAGCAATTAAATTTTAAGTACAAGACTTTTTTAAAAATTGAATTTCAAAGGAGCTATTCAACCGATTTCGATCAAATTTTATATTTTTCCATGTAAAATTAGATACTCTAAAATTATGTAAAAATTTCCGTACCTTACAATTCAAAATTTTTCTGACTGTTATTAAATGAAATAAATAAAAATAATAACTCTTAAATAAAATTTATTTTTTTCTTCTCTTCTTTGTATCGCACAATTGAGCAAACAATGAGGACCATGTTTCTTAGGGGTCCATTTGGGGTGTCCGAAATCTGAATCCGGTAAAAAACAGGTATATTTATCCAGAAAGCATTTTTGTGTCGAATTTCATAGCTTAAACTATCGTCTCTATATCTATTAGTTAGCATATTTAAGGTAACCCCCTCGAATCATTAGGCTAGAGTCCTAGAACGTGAATATTTGATCATTAAATCAAAACAATATTCAGGAAAATCCGTTTTTTTACCCACTTTATTAATAACTATCGTATTTTTTATTTATTTTTTCAAAAATCCTTTATGTATCTCTATAATTCGATATGAAATTATGCATGCATTTTTTTATGGTTGAGTTATCTAATTATAACTTCTGATGGCTATAGATGTTAGTATTAGATATCTCTTAAAAATAAGCAAAATATTAAACCACTTTTTAAAGAAAAAATATTTTAGATTGATCTAGGTGCTTTCATATGCTCTAAAAAGAATTCATGTTCCCCATATCCTAAAAGTATGATGTTTAATTAATCTGCATTTAAATTTGTAAAGATGTTTAGGTTTAACAACTTAATTAATCAAAATCTTCATACGTAATAAAAATGTTATCAAGCGTAACAAAATCAATATAAGTGTTACATAACCTGTAATATTTAAATAATTCGAATGGAATAATGCTATTACGGGTATAATATTTTTGAATTACGTCAATAAATTTTTGTTTCTATCTTGATGAGCTGATTCAAAATCGATGAATCTTCATGGCGTAGGACTTACTTTTAATAGAAATGTCTCATTGCACTAAAATGAATATTCATAGTAAAAAAAAACATACTTTGTTTTAAATAAAAAGGTTGAATGAACTTGATTCTGCGCAAAATAATTTAGTTATTGGAGGTGTGTATCGCATCTTTTAGTTATTTTACTTTGAGGGCATGTAGCACACGAGCACACGTGCCTTGAGTTTTAAATAGATTTGATTGTCATCATGTCCATGACCTATAAGAAGATTTTGAAACAATTGTTACCAATTACTCTGCATGTATAAAATGTCTAAAAACTATACAATTTCTTTTTTATGCATTTAAAAAAAAAAACAAAACAATATTTATGTTTTCCAATTAAAAACGAAAATATTTTTATGTATATTCAAATAATATTTTAGCTAGAAAAAAAGATTTTTCAATTTAATCAATTCTTTCTTTTCTTGAAATACTGTAACACAAATGCACGAATAGTATTGTTTTAAAACAATAACAAGAATTCCAAAAATTCTTTTCTTTTTAATTTTAATTTTAATTTATCTTTTTAATTAGTCTAAATGCCTAATTATCTTTTTATTTAGTTAATATTTGAAAAACGAGGTTGATATGATTTAGTCTTCAAAAACACTCATTAAACTTATTTTAAATGCGGGAATTGCTTGTGAACTCAACAGAATTTCTTTAAAAGCTTAATTTAAAGTAATCGCATATAAAAACAGAAATAAAGACTGAAATACGTTCACAAAAGATTCCTGCAACCAAGGTAATTATCCGTAACAATCTTCTAACCTATTTTCATACTTCCAGAATTTTCGAATCTTTTTTTTATTTTTTATTCTGTAAACCTACCTGTACTGAAAAGATGCAGGTGCAAACACTCCCACAGAAAGTAGCATAATAGTCTCAAGCTAGGGTTCCACCGTAATTTTGCAAACATATTTAAGCGTGAAATTGCTGCTGTTTTGGGAAAATTGCGTTAACCGAACAAAGTAATAGCTTTACGTATAGTAAAACACTTTTTATTCTTGTAAGTGTGCTAATGAGTGCCTAACGAAGTTTTTCATTGGTGTTTCGTTAATATAATTAAATGCCTGTTATTGTTTACTTTTCTTAAGTGTATTAAGATTGAAATTTTACATGCTGTACACAATAAATTATAATTAGTAAAATCGATTAGTTTTCAATATTTTTTGTTTCTCTATCTTAAGTTATTTTCATTTAATTTGAGTATGTAGGTGGGAATTATATAGAAAAAAAAAGATTCATTAAGATTGAAATTCTAAGCAATGTATAGAAAAAATAAATGTTTATTTAATCATTCTGGAAAGTTTTAAGTTTTTTTTCATTGAAGGGAGTTCGGTGGGGCATATAGCAATGATGCTAAAACTGGCTTTTTTCGATGTATCTTTTCTCAACATCTAAACAAGATATTGCTGCAGTTTTTTTTTTTTACTAAATATTTATATATGCATATTTAAACTTTGATGCATATCTTTAGTAATTTCATTTTTAAATTTTCAGTTGGAAACTTTTATTTTTTTAAAAAGTTTCATCATTTTGTCTTACAAAAATCCTTCATAACCGAAAAAGTAGTCCCGTTAACGCTGAAACATTATCAAAGCATATGACTGATATAACCTCAAATATCCCCCAGAAATTTCGTAGCAATATCATACGAAGTTTCTTTAAAAAGTGCAGGGACAAATTTACCATTGTGCCATTACTATTATCTCTTATTTCCTGGAACAGATCATAAATTTTCGTTGGTAACATAAATGATCAAGTCAATCAACGTTGTCAGTTAAACAATGGTATTAAACGAGAAATTGTTGCCGAATTACAAAATTGTTTCAATCAATATAATCAGTTAATTAGACTGCTCAGAACTGCCGTTTACAAAATACCATCTGATAATTAAGAATGTTGTTATTAGATCTGACAAAAACACCTGCCGGCCACCACAAAGGAAAATACGATGCACAGACATTGGATGAGGTGGCTATTGTTAAAGTTGGCCAAGAATTTGCCTCCCACGATATAATTCTTCATTGCAGAAATGGTGACATTCAAAGAGTCTCAAAAACGCATCATTCCTATGATGTATTGCAATATCCTGTTTAATTTTGGCAATGAGGTAATGGATAGCATTTCAACATAAAACTGAAAAATACACAACCAGACCAGAAAACCAATAACGAAGTTAGCGCAATGAAATATTATTCATATAATTATTCGCCGAAACACCGAAAATCATATTTTAAAATGTCGACAATTTTTTCATCAATACTTTGCCGATACGTATTCGAAAATTAAAACCAAACGCCAACTTCCTATTAGATTAAATCAAACAAATTACGTTCAGAAGAATACATTCATTTACGGAATGCAATAATACATGAAGGTAAAGATAATCCTGATGATTTCAGGAAAATTATTATACTGACGGTTACATTTACTGGGAGTTCAAGGCATATGTTTGAATACAAGCAGGATCCAATGACATATGTTCACGCATATGGGTGCCTTGATTTATTTATTACATTTACATGCAATCCTGTTTGGGTTGAAATTGAAGAGGTTTTGTTACCTAGGCAAACATCATCGGATCATCATGATATTACTGCACGTGCTTTCAAACAAAAATTAAAATATTTTCATGTTTTTATTGTGAAACTTCATGCTTTTGGAGAGACAAGCTGTTGGATGTATTCTAATGAATGAAGAAAAAGAGGATTACCACATATGCACAGATTGATTTGGCTTTTTGAAAAAAGTCTCACCCTGCCAATATGGCCAGCTTATGTTAGCAGAAATGCCTGATGTCACCGTAAATTCAGACATATTTCAGATCATCAACCAAAATATGATTCATGGTCGGTGTGGCTCACTAAACAACGCATCATTATGCAGGATGGAAAATGCACAAACGATATCCAAGAGAAATAACTAACGATACCCGTTGAGACTATCACTGATTTTCACACCATCAAATTGATTTCTCTTATCAAATCGTAATCACAAATTTTATTTCCAAACTTAATACAAAATTTAAATACAATTCAAACTGAAAGCGTTGTAACGCGCTCATGGTACATAGCGCGTACAACGCTTTTAGTTACATGGCACATGGCGCGTACTGGTGCAAATATGAAATTTGAAAATTAAATGGGGAAAAAATAACAAATATAATTGCGATATATACTCGAAATTTGTGTTATAATAGTCTATATTACCTCGATTTAGTCTGTATTTAAACATTCTTTTGTCAGAAAACATGGAAAATATTTTTTTTTATCTTAAAATTAATTAAATAGAGAAATACTCATTAAAATAAATTGCAGTTTAAACACTTGATTTTTTCATTAAAAAAAATAAAAATTAGTTTTACGATGGATGTTGTATTTTGTAATCAAATAACAAACAAAATTATATAAATGTATTACTGATATATTACTGATCATGAAAACCAGGAAAACTATTTTGGTTTCGCGATTATATTGAATGTGTTTCTAATAACAAATTATCAACCCCTTTCTTTTTTCTTCGCTAATCTCACACTGAGAAAGAAAATGTTCTAAGCTACCAGAATATGGTACAATTTATCATTCTTTCGTTTATTTAGAATCCCAAAAGACCTCGGTTATTTTTACCGAAGCGCTTCGGTAATAATTTTGGTGTAATTAACAATAAAATATGGTTTTGTTATTTGTGATAAATTTTGATAAATGCTGTAAAATTTGATACTTTTATCATGATACCATGGAACATAATATCAAAACCCTTTATTTGTGTAAAATTTTTTTTAAGTTTTGTATTTTTTACAAAATGTCAGGTAATAAGAGCTCCAATTTTTTGAATGTTAAAACTTCCAGTAAACCGTTATTATATAAACAGAAAAGTTACCAAAATGAATGGTATACATACAAAATATAATTTTTTTTTTCTCTCCAGAATTATTGTTTTTTTTATACCAGAAATGCTATTACCATATAGTACTGAGCTAGTACAAGATTTTTTTCTCCGTGCACAGACTTCGGTGTTTTTAGTCCCGCCTACATTGGAAAGAAAAGTTCATTTTCTGTATCATTTTCACCATTTTTCCCATTAAACATTCTTACATGAATATAATTGTATATTCCTTTTTGAAAAAAAAAGAGAAAATATCATTGAGTGTAGTTCTTATCCAACGCTTAGTAAATTCAATTTATGAATAAAATGTCGAATTATGTTAAAGCTTTTCGTCATATATCTGCAATTCAAAAAATTAAGAAGCAGTTTGAAATGTAATACTTTAGATTTCTCCGTTCTTTATCTGTCGTTACATTTACTAGTAATTCCCAAAGCAACTGAAGATCAAAGAGAATCGTAATGAACTTCATCAGAGAAAGTTTACTCTAAAAATATTTGAAGTATAAGAACGTTGAAGCACTGAGTTTCCAGTATTTTATAAATGTTGTATCTCAAGGGTCAATACAAATCATTTTCACAACCTTTGTCGACAAATCTAGAGTGATTTAAAATTAATAATATAAATTTTATCAGCCCAAGTTTCAAAATAAATACTTTACTAATTTTGATCAGGTAATATTCTTTAAAATGATTCTAAAGATAAGTTCATTTTAACGTTTGCTGTTTTAAGCAAATTATGTTGTTTCGTCATTAACTACTCGCTTTGTTTCGTCGCTTAGTTTCGTCATGTTTCGGCTACTTAAGAAATTTAGTTTTCATTTTACTATATAGGAAATATTCAGTATAAACTCGAAGAACGGATTTATAAAAACATAACTTTCTGAATTTTTAGGGACTTTGATGCTTAAGGCTGCCTCAAAACACACAGCCAATGGTTTCAAAAATAAAGAAGCCGCAATACAATGTTTGCCGCGTTATTGCTCGAAAATATTGCAAACACTGCTAACTGACTGATTTTCTGTTTAGATTACTATTGTTGATATTCTATTTTATGTTTCTTTGTTCTAATTTTTTTGGTGTTTTGAATGTTAATTGTTTTTAAATTTTTTATTTGTTGCAATTTTTATGGGTCTGTGCGGAGTGTTTTTTTTTTATTTACACTTCAGCGTATGAAGAAATAAATTATATAATTCAACTAGGAAAATAAATAAATAAATAAATAAATAAATATATATATATATATATATATATATATATATATATATATATATATATATATATATATATATATATATATATATATATATATATATATATATATATATATATATATACATATATATATATATTATATATATATATATATATATATATATATATATATATATATATATATATATATATATATATATATATATATATATATATATATATATATAATTAGAAGCGCCACCTTTTGTCAAACTTTTTAACTAAACATAAAACTTTGGAAGAAAAAACATTCTGAATCTCTAGGCAAGAGATAGTGAATATAACTTTTATATATTGATTTCCCAATGCGTCTATCATATTTTTGAAGACTGAAATAATTAAAAAATTTAATAACTGAAAGCAAGCAAAGTACAAGCAAAGAAATACATAGTAACATCCATTTTAATATTGTATTTGTTTAATAATTCTTGGAATTTATATTATTTAGACAGAATAAGTTATCTGCAGTTTACGTGCACTTTTGTTTTAAATTGCATTATTTTCTTTCTAGTAGTAATCAATCATGGAATATTTTTAATTTTCATTTCCAATAATCGATGAAATCAGAGCAATAAAGCCTTGAAAAAAAGGGTAGAGAATGTTTCGAAACTATGCTAGCTATTTTCAGTTGCGTTATATTACATGAACCCAATTGCATTTGCTGCACAAAATATTATAATTTATATAAAATCTGTTAAAATAACGTATAGGTCACAAAGAGAGATATTTATATATTTTTAAAAAAAAATGTATGGAAATAATTATTTAGATTTTAAAAACATATAGAAATATCAATTTGATTTGATTTAATGAAAATGTTGCTTCTAAAGTTTTTTCGTTGTTTAAAACAAAGCATGTTTTCTTAATATTTCTTAAACTATTAAAGTTAATATTTCTTAAACAAGTTTCTATTAAATTAAAAGGTTGTCTTTGATTTGTGGTTCTTTCCAAGATATTCTTAATTTTCAATATTCGACTTATTAAAAATATTCTTAGAATAATTATTAAAGTAATTAATATAGTAATTGTTATAATTATTACTATATTTTAATTATTATAACAAGTTCTAGCAAATTAATAGGGGTAGTTCTAATTAATTGGCAAACTTATTATGCATTTCCGATTTCCCAGATGAAATATGAGAAACACAGCAAATTGGGAAAAAGGAGAAAAAGAAGACTACGATTTTATAATTCTGATCGACACAAGATTAGAGCATACCTTTACTAAATAATAACGAGTAACCATTGCGTCCCAGGAACAAAAAAATTTTCTCGTAGAGAGGAATGCCTGAGAAATAACAAGAGTTGGCCATTAAATAAATAATATATTGTTGAACTGAGGTCCTTAAAATTGTTTTTATCATATCTAATATATAAACATTATGTTCGATTTGGGGACATTTCTTTGTAAGATCTTAATACGTATATTTTTAGTTTTGTTTTTAAATAAAATGTAAAATTGGTCTCTATTATTCAAATTGAAACGAGAGAACATCAAGAGCCGATTATTTTTCTGTTACGTCATCTCAATTATTTCAAATGAAAATGCATTTTCCGACAGTTTTCAACGTATAAACTATAATATAAACATGTTACATATATGTATATTGTGATAAACGCAATAAAGTGAGCCAAGAATTGCCTTTTATCGTCTTGCATAGTGGGCGATTTGTTTTAAAGGAAATAAAAGTTTCTTAATGTCATTGAAACCTCTAGATACTTTCTATGAACACGTATATTACGCAACTGAGAGTAATAAGGGTAATCAAAATGATTTGCTGAATAACTTATGAGTTTACTTCTTATCTGTGTGTGTGTGAAGGATAATAATGTATTTCCTATCAAAAAAGTAAAATTGTTTTTGTATTTGTTAAGATCATACCAGAACGATATAGATTAAAGATTTTTATGCTAAACGTATTATGTATTATGTCTGAAAATATTCTCTAAACTTCTTTATATATGCCAGCTTCATCACGCTTTTTTAAGCTTTTTTTTTCTTTTTAAAATAGAATAAAGCAATGCTTTTATATAGATATGTTTAGTGAAATTTTAACTGCTTATTAATAAAAGAAGAGTAATTATCTAGATAAGAAATATTTGTAAAGTTGTCTAAATTTGTATCTTTGCTATATAGAATTTATACGAAATGTTTAAAAAAAATAAAATATTGCGCTTATAAATTATTCACGTAATTTTCGTGATTCCTTTATTCATTTTTAGCGTGAATGATGCGCTACACATTTTAAATAGTTTAATTTATCTGCATCCGCCGAGTACGATTTTTTATACTTGAGTGAGAGATATAGAAACTTTTTTAAACTTTTAAGTCATTATTGTGCTTTTATGAAGAAGAAAAAAAATATGGAGATTTTTAGAGTACATGAAGAAAATACCGTACTGTATAATAGAGACATTTCTTTTAAAAAACACATAATTTTGATTAAAAAAAAGTATAAGATATTTTAACTATACATTTTGAAATTTTACGTTCATATGGTAATGGGTCAAAGGAAATTCTATTTTTTTGAAATTATAGATTTCATATCCACACCATTAAGTAAAAAATATAAAACTGAAAATTGAATTAAAACGAAGAAAATGTTTTCATGCCATGCTTAAAAATTACCCAATTTTACCCCATTTGCAAACATTAACATATATTATAAAACAGTATCTTATTTTTATACTATATTTATATTTATTTTTATGAAAATCATTACCAAAGTTTTTCATGTAAAACTAACGAGCTTTTTGGTGTTCCCATACAGCCAGAAACATGGTAAGTTATACCTTATTCTTAGACAATATCTAGTTCTATGCCTTCAATACCTTAGTCAATACCTTCAATACCTTATCATATTACCTTATTCTGGTAGTGGTACAATGTCGATTGCTCAATCTAATAAACCATATAATGATAAATAAAATTCCGTCAGTTGAAAAAAAGATACGCTTTTTTAATAATATATTTACGTTTGTATAATTTATATTACGTATAATTTTTAAATATGTCATCTACACTAAAATATATTAAGAAATCTTATATCGTTATATAATGATGTTCTAAAAACTTTTTTTAAGTCTTTCTGAAGTAAGCTAATAAAGTTTTATTAATAAGTATCTGAGATAAAAATACAATACAATATAAAATCAATAGTAATGATTTTAACAATACAAATTTTAAAGATTCTGTATAACATGTATGATTATGTATTTTCATTCTTAAACGACACTTGCCTTAAGACAATATATATATATATATATATATATATATATATATATATATATATATATATATATATATAGATAGATAGATAGATAGATAGATAGATAGATAGATAGATAGATATATGTGTGTGCGTGTGTTTTATGAATATACGAAGCAAGGGGAAATAGGTGTTAAAAGCATTAATAAAATGTATTTTTTCACTACTACAATAGTAATTTGTTTTTTTTTTAAAAAGGTAAAGTCATATTCGAGAAAAGAAAAATCATATTTCATTCAACGTTTTTTTGTTATGTGTCTATTTACAAATCATGATATGTAAGAGAATATATTTAACAATTCAAAAATAAGGCTAAAATGTGTAATGCTAAACTTATCTCTTCCACTCAGTTACGAAATCAAGAAAAAAAAACAAACAATGAAACATCGAAACAACAAAATATTTTTAGCTCATTTGCTGAAAAAGCATTCTCATTTCGTTTCCGCTTTTGTTTTTCTGGTTAATGTAAGGTCTATCTCTGAAGATTTAGGACCGAAAAAAAGATATAAGTATCTCATGACCATGTGTTGGTCACTTTATGGTCACGCTTATTTATATGTTTGTTTTACTTACTTAGAATTCTTATTCTAATTAAAGTTCCAAATTGAAGGTAGGTCAGACGGAATGTTGTTGACTTTTAATTTTCAGTTTGGGAATGAAGCGGATGGTGGTAAGGCAAAATGAGGATATTGGTTACTTATACTTAGCTGGTGCTTTGCGAAAGTGTTTTTAAGGCTCACAATAGACTGCAGTACTGGGGAAGAGGTAGAAGTACACCATGGTAGCGTTCATTATATTATTTAGTATAAAAAAACGTAAAAATGACGAGTGGGTTTTATTAATCCGTTGTTAAGGGAGAAAGTTTTTTACTAGTAAAATGAAAGACATAGCAAAAGAGAAAATTAAATTCAAATCAAACACAGCCTCATTTATAATTTATTTCTATGATTATAAATTTTGTTCGCTAAACCTAGTATAATAATATTTTATGAGAAAGACAAAATGATTAACAATGAGACAAATATTCTTGAAGAGGACTTACAAGCTTTTAGACAGATTATTTTTTTTCTTTTAGAATTCTTTTCAAATTTAAGAAGCAAAAAAGGAATAAATTTAAACTTCAAAGATACCGACTTCTAGCATGATAAAAGTATTTTCTTAAAACATTTCGACTCTTTCCAAACTTTTTCTCGTTATTCACTAAGACTTTAAAGCTTACAATAGCTCTAAGTATTTGGAAAGAATGCTTGAAAAAATTATTTTTCCTTTACTGTATGCAATCTGAGAAAAAAAAATATTTTTTCTGCTTTTAAAAAAAATATAGATAAATAATTTTTTTACCAAAATATTATAAAACTAATTTCTTCATAATGCTTACAAATAATCTAGTTTATTCAAGATATTTATAACTTTTAAATCGTTAATTTATTGAGTTTTGACGCACTGAAAATTTTACCTTAGACTTTACTTGGTTAATTCTAACAATGGTTTATATAAATGTGGTTATTATGTCAATCTTGTAAATTCTGGAATTCTTTTTAGTAAAATGGACCCGTAATTTTTTTAATTATGATCTATGGTACACAAGTATGAAATTGGCTAATTTTATTGAGTTAGGTTACCACGCAGTGTATGATTCTTTAACTAACAACAATTTTGAGATAAATAATGCTTAAAAAATAAAAATGGATGGTAAAATTTTGTTCGGATTGCTTATCACTTAAAAAATGTAAGCAAGATTAAAATATTATTAAACTACCATTAAAAATATAATTTATTCAATAAATATGTTCATATAAGTATATTTTTTAATCATTGAATGCATTCTTATTAAAATGTAACAAATAGAAAGTTTTCCAATCAAATGATTACAGAGAAGTGCACACGTTACTTTTTTCATAAAACCTAATAATCTAGCTACATACTGTTTTATTCATCGCTCCACAAAGATGGCATAAGCTAGATCAACTCTGTTCTAGTTATAACAAAATAGTGTAGATATCTCTACTGTAGCTGGCATTCTTCTGCAAAGAGCTGCATTACACATCAAAGTAATTTGCGATACGAGGTAATTTAGTATGGTTTGTCTCTGAGGAATAAAATTCTGCTTACCGAGAATATATACATCGCTCTCCCAGCACATTTCTATTTAATTAAATATAGACCATATCAGAAAAATCGTACATGATTTATTTACTTAACTTTGAATTTAGTTTTATTTTATTGATATAATTTGATACTCTTATACAGTAAATATTATATTAAAAAGTTGTGTTTTAATGTTTAAAATATTTTATATTTGTGCACAATTTTTAGGATAAATTTGTATTTGTTACGAATTAATTATTAGACTTTTGTTTATTAGAGTTGGGAGAAGGTGTCCACAAATTTACTAGGTTTGGTTTTTTCCTATTGTTATGGGTACTTGTGTTGAGTGAAAAAAAAAAAAGATTTTCTTTTTTTCCTGAATTGTTTACATATGACCTTTTGTATTTTTACACTTCGTTTTTTATATCTCTTTTTGTAGCTTTTTACAATAAAGAATCGATCTCCTTGCTTCATTTTATTTAATTAATTAAAAAAAATGAATAAACATTCTTTTTTTTCTTCTTTTTTTATAAATAATACTCTTACATATTGCAAAGTTTGTGCAATAGCTATATGCATAGTTCTAAACAAGCTACATACATAGCTAACTTATTATGCTCTAAACGAGCTTTAAACAAGCTATATTATAGCTAACTTACTTATATGCATGGCTAACTTACTTAATATCATTCCAATTTGTTTTGTATTGCACTGCGATGTTTTTAATCTGTGCTTAATTAATAAGGCGATTAATACATTTAAATGCTTTTAGCAAAATTAATAATTAAAAATATTTTAAAGTAAATATGATTAAATGTAAACACGGCATTCTTCACTCTTTAACTGTAAAAATTAAAGGAAGTTCAAAGTTTTATTCTGAAGAAAAACATTACTACTTCATGAACATCATTACGAAAGATTTAAATATTTTCTATTTCATGCTTCTAAAATATAAGTGTTTTAAGAATTAATTCTAGCTGAAGTTGTTTTAAACAAGTTGATTCATAATTCTTAATTTTGAACTTCCGCACTTGCGTGCCCCAATTTCAAGTAAAGCAGTCGAAGTTTAGTTCATTAGCGTCATTCGATATTTTTAATTTCAAGAGCTACTATTAACTACAAGAATTTAAATAAAAACTCCTTTCATTAGTGTTTGAATAATTACAAGTGCATAATTTTATTCTTTTCAACTAACTCCGACGCATCATTTGTAACGAAGTATTTGACAATAGTAATTTAATAGCAACAATCATCTTGAAAATATAGTTTCTCGAAACTAAAAAATCTTATGTGATGTGTAGTTTAATAAATGAAATTTAGAATTAAAACACTTTAGATATTTCAAACTTTCTCATTTAAATTAATGCTTAATTTGCTAAAAATTTGCTAAATTTTGAATAATGCTAAGTGAATAAATGTATATCATTAAAATTAATGCTAAAATAATTTTAAATATAAATGACACATTTTTTATCGTTTTAATTTGTACTGATTGGGAAAAAGAATGAATGAATTATATATAAAAAATAAAAAGTTATAAAGTTGAACTAAAAAGCTAAAGCTAAATGTTTATTAATATTGCATGCTTTACTTCTCAAAAAGGGTTTGGTACTGATTCATAAATTCAATATATATTCATCAAACGGAAAATTCACAAGTTTGGTAGCTTCTAACCAGACGATAAAAATTAGAACTTGAATTTACACACGAATTTGCAATTTTTTTATTAAACTATATGTGTGATTGAGCTAGATATTTCTCTGGAATCCAAGAATTTTGTTTAATTGCTGTGTTTATTTGTACATTTTTTTTCCTTTTTTTTCGAAAATAACCAACTTTAGCCCAATTTTTTTTTTTTTTTTTATATTTAGTGTTAATTAAAGGCTGTTGGAACATCATTAATTATGATCTTACCCGATTTTGTTTGCTTTCGACACGGTGCGTGGGGAAAGGCTAATTTCACTTAAATGTGTTTTAGGTGGTTGTATTCAATTTTTTTTAAATCTTCAATGTTATAAAGGGAATTTTTTTTAAAAAAAATAGACAAACTGATTAATGTATGTTTTTTTTTTGTTTTGTTTTTGTTTTTAATGTTTAAATTAATTAATGTCTAAATTGAGAATATTATATTAATTCGATAATTTTATAGATCATGTTTTCATAATAAATATTATTATCATAGGTTTTTCAAACGATCTATACCCTTGTACATACACTTTCACATAAAAAATAAAAACGATTTTTGACAGATAAGTATGACATTATGACATTAATGTTGATATATTTTTAGCACAAGATCACTTAATACATTTATATTTATTTGTGAAAAGTTATTTCAAATAATTAGTTACAACTTTTACGGAATTTTTTTCTGAAAGTCTTATTAAAAGACTCAAGTTTATTTAAGTATGTTTCAATGTAACCATTACCACGTTTTATAAATTCTCTGTATTTACCCTAAAATAGGCTAATATACACTACCCTACAACAATGGAAGCGGCACTTTTAGGTTTTGGCCTTTTTTTTTTAATTTCTCAAGAAATATTTAAAGAGTTGTTTCGTAACTTCCAAGTTAATTAGTACAATCGTTTTGTTTTTCATGCTATGATAAGTTTTCTGGGTAAGGTCTTAGCGATAAGGTTCAGAGTTTTCAGGGACCAACAACAAATATACGAAAGAAAACAAATATTTTTGTTCACTTTAAGCCAGAAAATCAAGTAATAAACTGGTTATTAGCAACAACTGTATAAAATTTCATAACCCTAATTTAAATGTTTTCGCATGGATCTTCATTTTCATAAAAAACAAATTAAACAAATTATTGGGAGAAATTAAAAAAAAAAATAATTGCTAAATTATTGGTATGAAATTTGAAAAACAAAATCATTACAAAATGTGCAAGATGAGATTATTTGAAGTAGTTTTATACAGCACATACGTGAAAAAATTTTATAAAATCTTTTTTTTTATATAATTTTGTAGGGAATCGTATTTGTCAACTAATAGAAAAGTGTCTGGATTGAATATCTTAAAATTTTAAGGAATTTTAATCAATTTTATAAATAGTTTACGTACTTTTTTAAAGAAAGCTGAAAATGACAATTGATTTTCCACAAATTCATTTTGTACAATTAAACAATATATAAAAATGACAAAGGCAGTGTTAGGTATAGTACCCCATAAAATATTGCTTTCTTTCTCTTGTTTTCTTTTTGTATACCATCACAGTTTGGGGTTTGAATGATTATTTTAAGTTGTAATTATTTTTTAGTAAATTTTGTTATAAGATACAAAATGAAATTTGTGGAAAATCCCTTATCATTTTGGGTTTTCTTTGAAAAATTACAAAAACTACATATAAATCTGCTAGAAAATGTTTAAATTTTTAAAATTTTTAAAGCATACTTTTTCATTAATTGCTAAATACGATTAACTTCAAAATTATATTAAAAAAAAGGTATTTTTTCGCGCATGCGCAGTATAAAAAAAACTCTGCTTTAAACAGCACCAATTAAGCAGTTTTTAAAAATTTTTTTTCAAATTTTAAAGCAATAATTTCTTCATTAATTTTTAAATGTTCAAAAAATTTTGTTTAATTTTAAAAAATAATTTTAAAGTTTTTTCAAAAACACGTAAGATTAAAGAAATCATATTTTTTTTCTTAAATTTCCATATCTCCATAAATATTTTATTTAGTTTTAAGAAACTTTACGCAGTTATTGCAAATAGCAATAAAAGTAATCTATACAAGTTACTTTTCTGGCATAGGGTGTACAACAATACTTATTTTCTTTCATAATTTACTGTCGGTCCCTGTAACCTGGGACAGCATTGAAATTAAACTACGTTTAAAAAATCGCATTTTATAATTACTTCTGAAGTTCCAAAGTAATTTAGTATTTTTCTAGAATTTAAAAAAAATTAAAAAAAACTTAATGTATCTTTTTTATAATTATTGTAGGGTAGTACGATTAATTATTGTAAGTTGCTGCAAAGATACAAACAATATTTGAATTTAAATGAATTGAAACTTTAATGATCAATGCCTCTAATTTAAACTCTTTTATAACTCTTATCATTTTATAAGCTCAAACAATTGTTTTCTGTCATATTTCATATTTTTCATAACTTCCCTGAACTTTAAATCAGCTTCGAGAACATTAAAATGTAACTATTCATCTACGGATGTTTTAGCAAAGTAAATTAAATTTTTAATTAAATAAATAAGATTATAATAATCTAAGAACGAAGAAGTATTTCTTCAAGCATTTGTTTTTGTAGGTTTCCAATTCTTAGCCATCAAAAAAATTTAACGTAGAACTGGTAACGAATGAAATACTTAAAACTTTCGTTTGGAAACCATATTCTTACAAATAATAACTTTTGGAAAGTAAAGAAGAATATTAAAATAACAAAAACCGTTAATCACAAGGTAATTATGGGTAAGGATAGTTGTGCTAATTTTCTTAGTTCTGACATTGTTTTATTTTTCCTGTTCCATTTCCTGTTTTCTGCGAGGAAGCAGGTGCTAGTATTCACATAGAAAATAATAAAAAAATAGCCATATTTAGTAGTTCTGAGCATCTATTCTAAGATAAAAATTCTTCGTTTTGTGGAAAATTGAATTTTAATTGTTTTTTAATGGAGTAATTTTATGATATTAAAATCGTAGTGACTTATAGATTTTTAATAATATTCGAGTGTTCCAAACATGTAGCTTTAAAAAAGAAATAGTTTAAATATTTTTTCTATATTTTTTACGCTCTGCCTTGCATAAGTTAAATATATACTTTGTAAAATAGAAAAATGTTGTAACATAAAATCAGCAGTATTATGAAGTGGTACACTTTTTCAGTAAAAGCAGTTATGGAAAAAAACAGGTTTTCAAAAATAGCAAAAAGGGTTTATTTATATTTATTATTATATTTTTTCTGGAGACATATTTGTGGAAACTTGCTATTTAAAAAAAAATTACGATCTAAATCAAAACTATTTGTACCACACATTATTTTTCATGTATTTATTATTTTTGTGTTTATACATTATTTAAAAAAAAGTATTTTATTTATAAATAATTTTCTTCTTCTAAAAAAAAAAAAAATTCGATGTTTTTTTTCCTTCTTTTCTTTGTATTATGTGGGTTTTATGCAGTTGCAGCTCATGCGCAGTAAATAAAAGCTATTATTATTATCATTTTTTTTAATTTTCGTCGCTAATCTCTCTATCTCTTTATATATATATATATATATATATACATATTATATATATATATATTATATATATATATATTATATATATATATATATTATATATATATATATATATATATATATATATATATATATATATATGCATCGGAATTAAGTTTTAATGTGAATACATTTCAGACGTGACCAAGGCTTCACAGTAAAATGTGTTAGATGTTACTAAAAATTTTGGTAAATCATAGATTTTACTGATAAAATCTAGAATTCAAGTGACTTTGGGCCTTTACAGTAACTAAATAAAAGATATTATAAAACACAGTTGCAGAATTAAAAGTAAAGTGCTTTTAAAGCTAAAGCATTTGTCATATTAAGTATTTGATTTATGATTCCAATGAAACTTATGTTGCCGATAAAATTCTTCATTTTAAAGCAAGTAATATATTTTAATAGACTTGTTTTGAGATTTCTGAATACGCAGCACTGAGCAGAATATCGATTCATTCCTTAATTTGTAATGAAAGCCGCAACTAAATGCCACTTATGTTTTATATTTATGTCTCTAACAATTTAAATGCTCCTATTTCTGGTACGAAACAATGTTTAGGAACGTGTTTCCGTTGAATGTTAATAAATTTTATCTTTATTGTATCTCTATTATAATAAACAATTATTCTTGAGATGTGTTTTACAACATTGTATAGAGGAAATTTTAATTTATAAAAGAATGTGTAAAATAGATCTTCAATACATAAATCTAAATTATTTACTGCATTTTTTTTTTTTTTTAAATACAAGAATAAAAAAAGACTTATGGAAAAAAATTTTAGACAATATGTTGACTTTCTTGAAAGATTTCAATAAATAAAAATTTTAATTAATTTACGCTATTAAAAATTTCTCGGAAAAATATTGTTAACTAACAATTTCTTTCATTGTTATATTGCCATATTAAAAAAGTCAAATAATACTAAAAAAGATGGTAATTTTACTGTTAAATGTAAGAAAAACCATTTATTAACTGTTTTTTCCTAATGCGGTTAAGAAACCAAAATTGTATCCACTGACTACGCTCACCTAATGAAGACCATTAGTTAATCACAACTGCGTACGCATTATAGCCGAGAGAAGGTCCAATGTGTCAGTTTTATCTGTCGGAACTGGGCTTCGTGTCCCAAGCGTTGACATCATAATATCTCCCCATTAATTTTAACGCATGAAGACGTTCTAGTTCCCTGACTCATGTGTCGAATTAAATTTCTTTATTACAGTTTTGAAACCATGCTAGTAGTAAATAGTTTTAAAAAACGCATAGTTTTGTATTCATGGTCTTATAACCAAACAAGCTATAAGCAGTTTCGAAACCGTAAAGAAAGAAAATGTTCTTGACCGCAAATGTTAGGGTTAATTGGATGAATAGACTATTGCCGGTTATTTTACAATACTTTTTGATTAAAAATTTTAACAGTGTATATCATACCATATAAGAACGTTTCATTCAGGAAATAACTCAAAATGCGTGTTTAGAAAACTAGCCACATCTCAAAATTTGTTTCTAAAACAATGGAGGTAGTCTGAAATGCATGTTTGAGAAAATGGCTATAGCTTGAAATGTGTTTTTAAGAAAGTCGACATAGCAATTTATTCTATTTTTCTAAATTCTTCTCTGAAAAATTTTCTATTTAAGAACGAACTGTTGAATTCAAACTAATCCGTAATGTATTATAATTTATTTGACTTACTTCCTTTTTTAAAATCAGATTTTTTTTCAATATTTTGCAAGTTAAAATTTCTACTGTTCCTTATACTATATTATCGTTGATGCTCTAAATTTATAATAGTGGCATTAAATTTAGATTTTTAAATTTTTAAAAATAGATTAAGATTTTTAGGAACCACTTTATCGTTCAGTGCTCTGTAGAAAAAAAAAATGGCCTGCAAAGTTCAATATGTCATCTACCCAGTTGCACTTTTCCTTCAATCTGAGTTTTTGCCCAGTAATATTTATGCTTAGTGTTTAAAAAAGCAAAGAAAAGTAAGTACAAATATCTTCATTTTGTTGTTAAATATGGGTTGAACAATAAGAAAGCTCATTTTTTGTCCATTTCTAAAGCAAACAACTTGATCTCTGTTCAGTTTCTCAAATATATTTTTGAAGCTGTTTTCCTTTTTAAAAATACATTTCGAGCAACGTCAATTTTCCTTAACTTGCATTTTATGCATCTCCCATTTCTATTCACATGCATTTCGAGCTGTGCACATTTTCTCAAGCACGCATTTTGAGCTGTAGACAAAATAAAAAACTCCACAGCTACATTTTTAGTGTAATATTAAAAAAATTAGATTTATAAAAGTTTCTAATTTAAATTTTAAGTTTGTTTTTGTTAGGCATGTTATTTATTAATAGTATGTAATATATATAAAAAAATATTTTTTTTTCTTTCTGGCTTACAAAAATTAAGAATTGCATAGGTCATGGCACATATGTGTCACTTTTAAAGAATGCAATGCTGTAATGATAGCTTCGTTTTCAAAAATGAATTAATAAAGATAATTAAAAGTGGTAAGCTTGTTTTTCTTTTTAAATAAATTTCCTATTCCATGTGATAAGGCTAAACAGGTTTAAAAAGTAAACTAATTATGTGCGCCATTTCTAAAACTTTGATATATGATGAAGTTGAAACATGCAACATTCTAATAGCTTCGTTTTTATCGTAAAAATAGATTTCAAGTATTTTTTTCACAGAATCACTGACGTTTAAGTTTATTAATCTCAATTTCCATAAAAACGAGTGTAAAAGTTGTATAAATCAAACATTTGAATTTCATTTGTTTAAAAGATAAAAAGGATTTTTCTGAAAATTCTTTTCTTTATTCGTGAATTACTTTCTTAATTTTTTCAACAGAAATATTTTATTTCCAAAGAGAATATTTTTTGTGTTTTCAAAGATAAATGTTTTAGAATCTGAACAGTATAGATCTTTTATTACTTTAATTTTCTTCAAAAGTACTGTTGAAAATTGATTCGCTTAGTGAAATACTTATATTTAATTTTATTAATCATAAAAGCTGTGCAAGTGTGTCTATAAAAGTCTTAGCGTTGATAATTTCTTTTGAAACTATTCGAATGCGTGAATTTTTTATTGATTTTAAAATGCAGTGGTTATTTTTAATCAAATTTGGAAGTTGAAAAAATTAAAATGTTGTCTAGAAACTTCTTTATGTATTAAAAAATATGTTTAAGAAGAAAAAAATGAATATCCTTCTCTCTCATTATGGTTTAATCTTACCTAATAGCGCAATAATTAATCTATACTTCACAGCTTATTAATTATTAATATAAACTTTTTAATCAAACTAGTTAAACATAACTCATTAAAGAGAGTAAATTATGTACTAATTATTTAAAATGAATTTTACTAATCAGAGAAATGAAATTTGGTTTACTATATCTTGATTGTTTGCTAAATTATTTTAAAATTTAAATCTTACTGATTAAAACAGAGGGCTATTCAGAACGAACCAGTTGAATATAGTTTTTAAAGAAAAATAATGTTTCTGGACTATGCATATATTCCGGGTATCTGACTTTATAGAGAGAACCTTCAGCACATTCCATAAACAATTTGCACAAATTGCAAATATTAATTTAATACACTTAAAATGTGCACAAAAATTTGCTTTGACCAAAAGGAGAAAAAATATATGCTTATAATAAGTTCATTAAATATATCATAAAGATATCAGAAAGACTTAACTTGCAAATTAATATATTAAAGTAAAATCTTTTCGTTTCGAATTGTAATTCATCGTGTTCTGATTTGTGTCCAGTAAAAATTTCTTTAAGATGATTTTTTGAAGCTCTGTCTCCAAGTAAAAAAATTCGCAACTTAAGTGCCTCACATTTGAAGCAAAGCGATAATTTTAAGCTATATATATCATCTGGCCAAAGTCTGGGCTTTTAGAACGGGCAAAGAACTTAAATATTTCGGAAGTTATGAAACTTTAAAAAATAATCCCAATTTGGCGACATTTTTTCAACTAATGGAAAATTACCAAAATCACTCTCAGTTTTTGAAAAAAGAATTTTGCACAGATAACGTAGCATTGCAGTAAGTTTTTCAATATTAGGAAAAAATACACCACACAGAGTATTCATCTCATAAAACTGTGGTTTTTCTGCATATTGAAGTTTTGCACCATTTTCAGAGTAAGTATGAACAGTGCTGTCTTTAGATAGGCTAAACTTAATCTAACCTTTATGAGTAACTGTAGTAAACTCTCATCAGTTATGAAAATGGCATATTATTCTCAAAAAGTATAATTTCATATGACATCGGATAATTCGAAAAACACCTTTAAAGGAAATTTATTACCATACCATGCCAGGTACTTCCCAGACATATGAAGCAATGATTGATAAAGGAGCATAAAATGTCTTTTTTTGGAATCAATTAAAAAAACTTTTACTTATCTTTAACAATAAAATGAAAAGCTTGAATATGTGTGTGTGTCCCTCTTATAACTCCAGGAAAACTTAAGTAGCGGTATGAAATTCGAACAGTGTGTGTAAACGGCAATTTCAGTCCCCGATCCTAAAAATCATTCAAAATTTCCAGTAACATCGTTGGGGAATTCGCATCGAACATGTTACTGATAAAATTGAGAATCCAGGCGATTTTTTCATTCCAAATATTTTAATGACTCCATTTGTGATATTGTTAGCTTTAGATCTCATTAAAAAAGAGAAATTGTTTTCCCATTCTGTAATGTTGATTATTTTTTATTCATTACGTCAGATATAATTTCAAAGATTAGAAAAAAAAATGATATCATTGTAGAATTAGTTAACTATATTAGTATTTTTAAAGTGTTTTTAAACTAGGCCTTTGTTTTGTTTTTGTTATGATTTTAAAATGTGAATCTAAAAAACTAGGTGACTTAAAATCAACAATAATTGAAATAAGAAATTATGAGTTATGTATTGAGAAGCAAAAATAATAAATAATATGAAATAATGCTGATTCGAATAGAAGAAACGTAAACAATCACTACACTTTTATTGACTCCATTGATGATTGCTTAAATTTACAAATAGGTGATAATTTAATTAAAAATTTTCAATGTTATAGAAAGCAAAACTAATGAAGAATATGTACTTATTTATTAAGAGGAACCGTAAAAAATTTCTATATTATTACTGACACCAATAAGGCTTATTTAATTTCAGCTAAAGTCGCAAATTGAAATAAAAGCAAGCTATGTACAAAAAGGAAAAATTAATCCAGAAATGGTACTAACTCGAATAGTACTGATTAAATTAGAGAAGCGGAAAAAATGAACTATTATTGACGTTTAATGATGCTTAAATAATGTTGGTAATAAGTACTAATTGAATCTAAAATTTATTTGTCAAATGCCAGTTACATTAGCCGTTTGGCCATTAAACTTCTTGCTTGCCAATAGCGTTGAAATAAAAAAGAAAAATCTGTCACTGCTTCACACTCGTCCAAATGTTCTGCCGTCACTGGCAATTCACTATCACATAAAACACACAAATGTGAATCGGCTAGTCCAATGCGAAATAAATGATTCTGTAGACAGTCATGCCCCGTTAATAGTCTAAAAGATGCAACCGCAACTGATCGCGGGTGGTCAGGATGAATCTAAAATAATATGCTATGCAATATAAATCAAAAGTAATTGAGAAAGGATACTAGCCAGTTTAGAAAAAATGTAAGAAAATCCACATTTCAACATGAATGCTTCAAACTCACTTGATTTTGTAATAATTAGTAATTGAAAATAAAAATACGCTTTATTAAAAACAATATTAATGGAGAAGTGGTGCTTTTTTAGAGAAGCGGAAAAATCAGTGAGAAAATTGATGCTTATTTAATTTTTGTAACACGCATTGACTGAAATAAAAAAAAAAGCTTCATACTTTATGTACTATCAAGTAAAGTAGTTAGAAAAACGTCACTAATTAATTTAAGAGAAATGTAAAAAATATCGCTATATTTTTGTTGATGACAATGATTCTTAATTAATTTTTGTTATTGACACTACAGGTATTATGGTAATTGGTGCAGTCTTTATCGGCAATATCGCTAAGGCAATAATATAGGCAATGTACAAATATCGGTACGATGTATTAGATTCGTATATAGATATTATGAAAAAAGCAGGGTTCATACGCACACCAGGAAAGAATTAAAACGTGATAGTAATATATATATATATATATATATATATATATATATATATATATATATATATATATATATATATATATATATATATATATATATATATATATATATATATATATATATATTTATGGAAGCTAATATTAAGAAATTGTCAAGAAGGTTTCTGCTACCTGCCTATATTTATATTCCTAATTAACACGCGAGGTGACCACTAGGGAGGAGGGCACATCATAGGGATAAAAAAATGCATATGAACTTCTAACTGGAACCATATTATGAACTGTTTCTAGATGAACTTTTATTTATTAAAATTTTCTTGTTTTTATATTTTCTAAAAATTATTATCAGAAGTGGCACCTAAATGAGTTCAGTGTTAGACTTTTGATTCTAATTTAATTGCTGAGCTTGTCAAATCAGTCGCGAAATCTTTAAATTCTGTTTAAAATTCTAATACTGAACCCATTTAAATGGCATTTTTGACATTGATCATCAGAAAAATGAAATTATAATAATTTAAATAAATAAAAAGTACCTATTCAAAGACACATGAATAAAAAATGCATCACAGGAAAGCACCCCTAGTGGCGTACGGTAACCTTTCCTGTTATAGGTTCCTTAGCAGTTCTTCAATCTTATGATGTGCCGTGAGATTTTTCAGTCTTGCTCAGACTCTCCCTGTATATTATTCATTATATAAATTATATAAAATACATATTTATTTTTATTAAACATTATAAGTGAATTATTTCAATATTTTTTATTGATCTTCTTTAAATATGTTTTTTAACTGCTGATTCAAATCATTTTTCTAAAGAATGTGGGGCTGACTGGGTTCTTTTAACAATTACTTAATCTAAATTATGGTGAGTGCCATACATGATATATTACATACGTTATTTAACATTGTACATGGTGAGTGAATTTGTGTAGCAATTTGTAGATTTCAAATTATAATAATTGAATGGTCATTTTAAGTAAACAAAAAAAGTACAATTAGAATTGCATATAACAAGATAGTATAAAAAATGGAATATGAGACAGTTTGGAAAAATAAGAAAATATTGCTTTTTATTTATCAGCAATATATCTAGCTCGTATATGCGAGCTAGATTGAAAAAAAGAAGACAAATGAAACATTTTTAATTTATTACATAAAAAATATAAACGAGTAATATTTATTACTCATGTGTTTTTATTTTTAATTTCAATAAATAGCAAAATAAAGTGCATATTACGGAAAGCTTAGAAAAAAATCAAAGTGTCAAAAAAGCTGTTTTACAATGCCAATTTATTCTGAAGTATTAGCATGAACACATCAGTAAAGGATATGTCTAGATAAAAGCTTATAGATATCTGAAAGACTAGATAAAAGGTTTTGGACGTCCGCAACTAAAATATTTCTTTAGCTTTTGAAACACTCTCTGGAATTTAAGAGAAAATATTATGGAAAGGAACTGCAAATTTCTCTTTTCCATCCTGATCAATAACGCTTTCAGACATTGCAAATCTTACTTAGTTGACCTAGAAAAGTCTCAGTTTCAAATGAGAACTATAAAATCCTGTTAACTTGTTTTTTTCTCTACTGGCACATTTTAAAATACTTCACTTTTTTCTAAGTTCTTAACTCTTTTTGGAAAAGGAATGTTTTCTATTAGTCTAGAATGTTTATCTGTTTCTTTTTGCAGAGATTTTTCAAAAATATTACTACATGTTGGGTGATTTTAAGAGCGAACTACCATGTTATCTTTTTCTTAATAAACTATTCAACTAGAAAATATAGAAATTCAATCGCATTTTATTTAAAATGTTATTTAAATTAAACTAAAAATTAAGAAAAAAAAAGTTTAGGGTCACATAATTTCGTCATGCGTTGCTCTCTTACGAATATATCGATTATTAAAACTGAAAAATTAAGATTATTATTTATTTAATGAATATTTTTTTGATGAAAGATATAGAAAATTTAATTTAATGTTATTTAGAACGAAATGATTAAGAAAACAACATTACTAATCAAAATTCTTTGTTGCTATCAATGAATTGATGTACGCAGAATATCTATTATTATTTTTTAATTTTTTTTTTATAATATTATTTTTAAAATTATTTTTTAGACTAGCAATAAGAAATAAAATTTTTTTAAATGGACCTTACAAACAGTTCCATTTGCACGAATTTGTATATTTAAATTCAATGAGGTCAAATTTTTAGATTAGAATGAATTTAAACATAAAACTTAGATCAATTTACTTACTTCCCCTAACTTTCCTAAATGCTAAATAAATTCTAGGAGCTTGGTATAAATTTTAAAAAAAATATCTTTCGGATTATAAGTAAATACTTGAAATGTTCTTTTCAATCGCATGTGGACATGAATGAGAATTTGAAAAACAAAAATTTTACTTCAAGTGTTGTATGCGTTTTTTAATTTACAAATGTCGAGTACATATTGATATTTAATATATTTGAATAATATATACAATTGACAATCTAAAGGTAATAACTACAATAAGGAACTAAGATATATTTCAAACAAAAAAGATAGCTTCTACAATATGTGTCATTCTCGATTTTGTAAGAATTTAAGAATTTTCCAACTAGGTTAGGTTTAAATTTTAAACTAGATCGTGCAAAAGTGTTCGTTTGTAGTTTTGACAACAATTTCACTTACATCCAATCATTCAAAGAATGAAATATTTCTAGAAATCTTTTAACATATTTTAAACTATGTTTCCTATTTTTTTTATTTTGAAGGCACTGAAATATTCTCGTAATTTAACATAAAACTTACAAAAGAAAAACTGTCTTAAAGATTTATGCTTCTCAAGAGAGACTGTCATTGCAAAGTATTTTCAAACATTTAGGCAGATAATATGATATTTGTTCACTGTTAGTGATTTATAATTCACATGGATCTTAAATAGAAATCAGAAGTAAAAAATAAAAATGTTTTAAACCATTTTTCAAATTCATCTTGTGATACAACCAAGATAAATTGAAACTCATTCTAAGCATCAATAAAAAAAGGCAGTTTTATTGTAGCTCTTTAAATGCAAAAACATGTTTTAAACAATAATTTTATTATGCATCACAATAAGCTGAAAACTCAAACTATTTCCATTATGAAAAATTAAATTTTAAGAACTTAAAGTTTAAAAAAAAATATACTTCTAATAATTTAACAATTTGAAACTCTTAACAGAGTGTTTTACTTTAAAAACTGGAATTCCTTATATAAAAAACAACATAATTATTTAAATCTTAAAAGATACCATTTCTCATGATATCTGTAGAGCCATTAATAAGATCTTCAGTTACATTGTTACAAATTATGTTGTTATTACTGAAAAGGTATTACAATTCAGTTACAAAGGTATACTGAGAAACTTATAATAGGGCATTCTTACTCAATTTAAGACTCTGTTTTCATGACATTTCAATTGCTAAATACACTTAGATAACGGTCTCACCAGGCAGAAAAACTTCTATTTAGTGATCATATGCCTTCCCAAAACTTAAACGCATTGAAAACTTTTAGGACGTTGCACTGTAAAAGAAATTCTAGGACAATTACAATAAAGCGTACTGAAGGTCTGAGTGCCGAAAATTTCATCCGAAAAATTTATTGTCACCATAGAAATTTACGGAACGTAAATCTGATATACCATGATTTTTACAGTAATAATTACAGTTTGTCTACTGAATTACTGTAATTAAATAAATATTACCGTTAAAAATTACTATAAAAAGTTTTATGCTAAAATTTTATTATACTCTAAAGTGGGTTTTAAGGATGCTGCGCATAGGGTCCCAGAGCCAGAGTTTTACAGTTGTTTTATCCGGAACTTTTCATAGTGTAGCCAGATGCAGTAACAAAACGTTCTGCAGGCAGCATGTGTTTTTAAACCGCCAAGTAATGGTTCAGAAATCAAATATTATTCATTTAGATTAGATATTGGCATTAAAAACTACTACAATGAACGAGTCGTTTCTGTTTTCAGCTCTTCTGTTTTCGGTATTTCTAATATTTATTTTAAATATGAGTTTGTTAACAAAAAATAATTTATAAAAATATTTTATTTCATAAAATTTTCTTCTTCTCTTCTCATTAATCTTTATTATTTCCCATGTTTTCTCTAATTTTAAAACTATTTTATGAGTTCGATATACTTGCTGCTTACACACAGTTAATAAAATTTTATAAATTTTCTTCATCAAAATAAAATTCTTTTAAAAAATATTTAGAAATGATAAATATTTTTAAAAAATACTATAAAGCTGGAAAACGAAATAATGAAAAGATATAACCTCATCATCAGTTAACACGATTATATCATCGAAAATGAGACGTAACCAAAGCAAAATATATCAATACAATAGGGTGAGGAGCACTCAAAAAAACTGAAACAGAAACAGAGAACACTAAGTGAAAAAAAAATTTAATAAAACATATCAAGCGGAAAACATAAAATACAGAACAAAACACAAAATGAAATATATAAAGCGAGTAGCGAATCCAAATAAACTTACTTATACTGGAATTGAAAATATTGCCGCGTTATAATTAATTTAATTTAATTTTCTTAACTTTCTTCGTTTTTCTCTTTCTTCCCTTTTATTATTTTAGTATTTATTTTACTGTATATATATATATATATATATATATATATATATATATATATATATATATATATATATATATATATATATATATATATATATATATATATATATATATATATATATATATATATATATATATATATATGTATATAATATATATATATATATATATATATATATATATATATATATATATATATTTTTTTTTTTTTTTAAATATATAAAATATTATATATAAGCTAGTATATATAAAATATTAGTATATATATATACTAATATTTTTTTTCTTTTTTTTTTCTCTAATAAAATATTTGAAGGCAAATTCTAAGTAATTTCAACACTTGTTAAAATTGTTTTTATTTCGGTTTTATTGTGCTATGTAAACATCTAAGAATGCTAAATGATTTAATGTCTATTTCAAAAGTTCTGTGAATAATTTAGACCCAATAATATGATAATACTATGCATCAATAGATGTAAAAAATTTAGAAGATCTGCTTTCAGTATCTTTTACCGAATAAACTACGTGACAAAGCGAATCAATGCTTTTAGCATTTACTGAGTCTCTGTCTCTTTGAATCCAAGTAGATAAGCTGTCTTTCCGGTGAAAGCTTTCACCAAATGTCGTAATGGAAAAGAAATTCACTATCTTTTAACATAACACTATGACCATCGAAAGAAGATTTAGCCTTTGGAAGCATTTATTTTCCTGTATTTTCCTATAAAGAACTGTTTTAAATTCATTTAGTACATTTTTAAAAAAATGTGCTCTTTGCACACAATTTTTTCATGTTACGATACTTGTGTCAATGAAATAACACTTTTTCGCATAAAGATGCGTTTTATGCTCTTTGCACACAATTTTTTCATGTTACGATACTGGTGTCAATGAAATAACACTTTTTCGCATAAAGATGCGTTTTATGATGATTGTTACTGCTTTAAATCTTAAAATACTTTATAATTTCAACCAAACATAGATAATCAAACATTCTCCTACATAATATTAAGTTTTTCTGAGAATGGATGATAAGTAAAAAAACACGTGAATCACTCAATGTTAGAGTTCAGCAAAAAGCAGGAGCAAGATGCAATTTTTTTAATTCAAGATTTATTTGGAGGAATCAGATATATTTTTAACGTGAGTGATAAAATGGTAAAAAAAATATTATACTTTTAATATTATACTTTTCAAATTATAACTTTATTCATAACCATGTTTAAAACCTGCATAAATATTTTCAAACGTCGTTGGGGAACATTTCATGTAGTATCCTCCTTTTGAAGTCCTATTAGATAACACTTTTCATAAATTATCCTTCACAAATTCAATTTTCCAGTCACGAACTCTGAATAACGTAGGAGACAGCAATAGTTTAAAACTATACAGTTAAATGAAAATATGTGATATGTAATAGACCAATAAGCAAATTAAGTTGAAACTAAGACCAAATAATAAACTTGCATTAAGTATAATGTATTGTAGTTAGTTACAAACCCAGAAAATTTCTCATAGGGTTAATTTCAAATTCAAAGTTTCAAATTTAATTTAATGAGATGCAAATCTCTCGCGGCATAATTAAATGTATTTCAGAGTGTGCCTCAGTGCCTCAAAACACATTCATGTTTATTCTAACTAGAAAGAAGCTTTAAAACGCCGTATTAAAATTCTTATTTGCATAATGGAAGTATCTCCTTAATTTATTTAAGTTTCGAAAGTGCGATCTTTAGAAATTATATATATATATATATATATATATATATATATATCCAGCAAATTATGAAAATAAAGCTTGAGGAAAGGATCTGCAAAAAGTTTGTAATTCCATTTTTAAGCTCTGGATCATCTTCGTCTGCTGAACTGCAGCTTTTGTGGGTTCATCATAGACACACATCAACATTGAGAGGGCAAAACAGGGAAATTCTCAGCTTTACCCTGATAGCAGAGGTTATTTAAACGAAACATAGCTAAACCCTCTTTAATTGTTACAAAATAAATCTTTAGTAAACGCATAATAATCTGGATTAAAAATTATCTTTGTAACTGTAATCCCAATAAATAAGGATAGTTATAAAAAAAAGGATCATTAGAGAGTTCACAAACTGAAATTAACTAATCTACACGTATGCCATGATTCCATCAACAACAATTTAGTAAGTCTTTCTTCTTCAATAGTAAAGTGTAATTCAGAGTTTTTCTTCTAAATAATAAATATATTTTAGACACAAGCGGGATAACCGGTTTAATTCCACAACACGGTCTTATCCCACTCATCCCTATGTTTCAAAAATTTAGGTCATTTATAAATTCTTTAATTTCTGAATTCTAATTTATTATTAAGATTTTTTTTTAAAATTTTAGTGGCGATATGTGATATTAACGTCAAAAATTTGTGTTTTTTTGTTTTTTCATATTTTTTCCACTTTGTGGAAAGTCATTATTTTTTTTAAATATAAATAAAATAACATACTCATTTTACTGTGTTAATTAGAATTTTTGCTTTAAATAAATCTAATAAAAAGCGAAACAGTTTTAACAGAAAATAAATTTTGAAAAATAATGACGTTCATTTTCCAATCAATCCAAACCAAAAACTAAGAAACATTAAAACATTTCTTGTAATTGTATTCATTTATTCAAAAATAGAATTTTAATGCGATATTTGTTTTTAGATTTCTTTAACGAGATAAAGAAATATTGCATTAGATACAACATTTGCATAGCATCTTCTGCTTCGTTTTTAAAGAAAAAAAATGTTATTTCTGTAGATAACAGTTTACGGGGAAATATCCATTTTTTAAAACTTTTGAAGATAAATCATTATATGGACTACCAAAAGGCATAGTCTAATCTTTTATCTCCTCCATTATTATTCAGAATGAATAAAAATTCTATGGATTATAAACTCAAGTTTAATGAAAAATGGATTCTTTTGTTGGTGGAAAAAAAGATAAAATGTGTTGTGTTAAGATTCTTTTAATTTAATTCGTTCTCTTTCTGTTAAATTATCTGAAAAAATATTGATGATTAAAAATTTTACTTCATTTAATTACAAATATATTATCGGAAAACTCATTCTTTTTACTAGGTGAGAAAAATATACAATAAATTTATGGACATTAATCAAGAATATGAAAGTGTGTTCAGAAATAAAATACATTTACCAACACAATCAATAAAGCTTTTATATACAATTTTATTTATTTATTTATTACCTGTTGCCTTAACCAGTTGCTAGGAAAAAAATATTTTTTTAAGTTCATCCCAGCAAAACGAAGTTTACATGCATTCAGAATCTTTCGGTATGATGATGTTGTTCGAGGTAAAATCATGTCAAAATTGTCAAAATTCACCAAAATCATGAATACCCTTTATTACAGTTCCTACTGTAGATATTTGGAGTTTATATTAATTTGTTAGGTTTCAAATCAGCACTTCTTACCATACTGCCAGTAGTACATATTACCAAAATCAAGCATCGTTGGTGTCAAAGATAGTGTGGCGAATTCATTCGGTTCCCCAAAACGATTAATATAATATCCCTTCCAACGTAAGTATCGATTCCTTTTCTCCATCGATTTTGTGTTTTATTACCTAAATTATCTATAACTATATAAGTTTATTTAGTGAGTACTTCAAAAACATTACTTCTGGAATCAGCAGCTGATTCTCAGTTTTTTTTTCCCTTTCTTTTAGAAAGAAAAGAAATCGGTGAAATGTTCAATGATACCTTTTTTAAATATTTCTAAATTTATTTCGAATAAAAAGTTTTAAAAAAAAAACTGAATTGAAAGAAATTTTTATTCCTTGACTTGATTCCGTACTAAAATGCTTAGGGATTAAATCAACTTTTTTATATCACCGTGTAAAACTCAAATTAAATTGAAAAAACAAAAATATTTTAAGCATAATTTTTAAGGACTTGATACTTTTTACAAGCTTAGCTACATGTATGTTATATTATGCTGAATTTCTACAGTAATAATCATTTTTGGCTATTTTGAGGTCGCAAACAAGTTGTATTTATGAAGAATAAACTGCTGGTGAACACCAAAATTTCTGGTATTTCTTGTCGGATATATATATATATATATATATATATATAAGTTCAAAATGAAGATAAAACAAAGGTAAATTACAGACAAATGAAAAAAAGGGGGGGGGGGAAATAATAATAATAACAAACAACTGAGGAAAGAAAAAGAATTAATTAAAAAAAAAAATAAAAAAAATAAAAAAAAGAGAGGATAAAGTTTTTTTTAAAAAACCGGAAAATAAAAGATATAATCTTTTCATCAGCCCACACGATTATATCCGAAAAAGAGTGCTTTCTAATATTGTATCAATATAGCCAAAGCGAAATATATCAATACAATAGTGTAAGCAGCACTCAAAAAAAAAATTTTACAAAAATTACGACAAAAAAATTAAACACAATAAGTAAAAATAACACGTAAAAACAGAAAATAAAATATAAAGGAAGAGCAGAATAAAACAAAATCTATAAAGCGAGTAGCGAAATATAGTGAACTTACATGAACGGTCAATTATTCAAGAATGATTTAAAACGTTTACGTAACAAGATTGCCAGATTGGAAAATATGAAAACTATGAAAACAATAGCGCAAAACTAGAGGAGTTTAAAATGCGTTCTTGCTGCATTACTGAAGTGAGTTTGATTTGTTAGTTACCAAGGATGGGCCAGAAAATGGATATGCGGGAGGCAATATTATACTGGATAATTTAAAGAAGTTTACTATAAATAATTTTAGAAAATAAATATTTATTTAAGAAAAAAATATAAAATAGAAAAGAGAAAGAAACATGAATTGCCAGTTTTGCACATAATTTTAGCCACGGATTTGCCCGAAATGGCAACAATTCCTTTACAATACAATTCCTTTTGACGCACACTGAATATATAGGTAATGGAAAACCTTATCGATTTTTGTTTATTTCTACCACCGTTAACACCTAGATCAAAAGGAAATTTCCATAATAATTTTAAGTATTTTTTCAACAATTTCTATACTTTTCAAAGTACAGAACTTTTTATAATTTTAGTTTTACTTTACAGCAGATTTTGTGATCTTTGAAATATACAAATTGCTTACATATATGGTTATGTAATTGGTTATGATTGCACATGTACCGACGTCATGGTCTTATTAATTATCATTCATTCAGAGACAGTATAGATAGATATAAGATATAGTATGCTTTATCTGATTTCGGAACTAAAAATATCATCTTCACTAATTATTTAGCATATTTTGAAGTCACCCCTTTGAACCATTAAGATTGAATCCTATAACCTGATTATCCGATCATTAGATCAAGAGTTATTCAGTGTGTTCTCTTGTTTTGTTTTGTTTTTTGCGCATTTTACATACAAATAGGTTTTTACATTTTTAAATTTCAGAAACAAAATGAGTTTTTGAAAAATGGCCAAAGAAAATAATAATTTTTATTTATTTAAAACGATAAGTTCATGATAATTTGCACTTATTCTAAGTAAGTAAGCTACACGTAACTTATTGGACCAACTGATATAATATAGGTTCAATTTTCTGTTACTCAAACAATCAATGCTTCGGAAAATAATGTGTAAGTGGAAAATTTTACCGCTTCCAGCCATAGCGAAAATGACATTTCAAATAATACCTTTCGAAAGTATGCGGCGGAGCTTTCATTAAATAAACATTAGCGGACTGCAGCCATTATGCTCAGACTTTCTTGATGCAGGCTGTATAACACTCGAAATTTACATTAGTGCCATTAACGTCTGGAGATACAATTTTGTCTCGCAAATGTGTGTAAATATTATTGTAATTTCACCAGTTGTCTTGGCAGACATTTAATGTATTTTGCATTCTTGTAAAACAATGATCAAATATGCATTTACTATAAAGGAAAGAGAAAAGCATCTAAAATGTATGTGTGAAAATTATGTTAAATATTATGCTAATGATGGTAGATTTTTTTTATTCTTCTTTTAACATGGAATAAGTATTAGTATTATTTAAAAAATATCACTCAAAGTTAAAATATTGTGTAATATTTCTGCTAGTATGCTTAAAAGGGGGGGGGGAACTGTATTTCAAGACATTTTTCACAAAACATAAATGTAAACAAATAAAGCAAAATGTTGTTTTCTTAATATAAAGGCTTTAGAATTCCATTATTTTTAAAGTTACGATTTTTGTGTTGTTTAAAAATGTGTTGTTTTATATTTCTAAAGCTTTGTTCATTGCTTAAAAAAATAAACTAATGAAAAACACTTATTTTCCTAAATTTGTCTTAAGTAAAAGTAACATAAAATCTTTAGAAATCACTATCAATTAAATTTTTCTGTCAATATTCTGCAATTCTGTTTTGTATAGTATTGCTTCGTATGTCAAAAATTACTTAAACACTAGAAGTGTCGTAGTGGTCTTTTTGATCGGTTATTGTAATAATGTTGTTTTTTTATCATACTCGTGAGCTTCGTAGCTGATATTGCCTTACTTTTGAAATTTTGTTTATGCGTATGCTGCATCAAAATTGCATGGTTTAATGTTGATTAGTAAAATAAATAGTCCTAGAATATAATAAATAGTCTAGTATTACTCATATATTACCATAGCTAAAATAACGATATAAACTAATTAAATCACATTCATGCTAATTTTTAAATGGTTTAAATTCCTATATAATTTTGTATTCATGGTTTTTAACCATACTTATTGTAAATGCTTTCAAAACCATAAAAATAAAATATGTTCTTTACCGTAAGCTTTATGGTTTAATTGGGGGGGGGGGGTATAACTGCTGCCGGTTATTTTACCATAATTTAAAAATGAAATTCCTAACAGAGTTAAGTTTCTAAATTTAACTTTACTAAGAATAATAGCTTATAAAGACGCAAAAAAAAAATTCTTTCCTTCTTTGAAAAACTTCAAAATTGCACTTATTAAACATAGTGAAAATATAAATTAATATACATTTTAATTTAAGCTACATGATGCATTTTTGAGACATGTTTGGCTGTTTATTTTTTAACTGTTACTTTTATAAGCTTCTGCTTTTCTAAATTAACCGAATAAAAATGTTTCTTAATCAGATAAATAAATATCATAGAATAGTCATACAGATAATTATCATATAATTAAACTAATCATACAAATATACATCGGAGAAATAAATAAATAATTATAAACATACATAAAACAGTTAAAATGAGTTATTTTGACCTTCATACTAAAAAGAAGTTCAATTTTGAAGTTTTCATTATTATTAAGGGCCATGGGATAATTAAAAATGACTACCGATCAAGTTTTTCTATTAATTTTTACAACATCTTATTTTACAGAAATTCTAGAAACGACGAATTGTTACTAAAGTAAATTAAAGTAATTGGATACAAAGAAAATATTAATATATCTCAAAGCTAATGTTTCTTTTAATAAAAGTGTAGAACAGTTATGTTGATTTTGTGTTTATTTTGTTTTAACGTACCCAAATAAATTAAGTTAATTTATCCCTACTATGTTTAAAAGAAAACATTCATTTTGAGTTTATTTCAAGTTATTTAAAAATAAAATAAACTGATGTATTGAAAGGAGAACTGAAATTCAATTAGCTCAATAAGTCCTTTTAAATTCAAGTAAAAGAGATAAAAAAAATATTGTGACCTACAACGTTTGGCAGTCCAAGCTCTTAAGAAGCATTAAATTGTATTTACACGAAAGGGAGTTAAAGTCAGCACAAAACAAATTTAAAGAGAATATTTAATTAACAATTTCAAAAGTTTCACGTAAGTCCTTATTTAAAATACTACTCAACCATGAAACTTTTTTTTACCTTTTCCCTTTAATTGCAAATTAATCTCACAATGTTTAGGTGATTTATTTAAATTAGCGCAAAGTTTATTCGAGCTTTAATATAGTCAAGTGCTTACAATTTTTTTAAAGCACGACCTAAATATTTTTTAACTGAAACAATTGAGCTGTGCTGATTAGTTTTCTCTACGTTTGATTAAAATTATTCAAAACAAGGAAATCAATTGAAAAATGTTGTACCTCTACTTAGTTTCTTATCACAGTGCAAGATTATAAATCTAATCGTTTGTATGCATATAAATAATTTTATGACCATTGAGGTTTGGATATTTGTTTGGATACTTATTATTGTTTTAAACCTTTTTGTACTTATTTAAACTTCCTTAAGGTGTGCGTTCCATAAGATGTAAGACGCATATTTTCTGTTTATGTCATTAAAAAATATGATTTGTTTTAAGAACTCCATCGTAAAAATCATACTCTAATTAATTTAAGTTTCATAATAATGATTAACTCTTTAAAGACCCAAGTAGAGGAAAATTTGCCACCGTTATCATCCTTAGTTTTTCAATCACGAATAAATTCACCCATATTGTTGTGGGTTTTCTGCTGTCAAGGTCGTTTCTCGGAATCCGTCTGATATCTTAGGGCGTGGTGGTGATCTATCACCATACCATAAACCAAGCAGTCTTCATCACTTCAAGATGTGCCACGATAATTTCCAAATGAAGGAAGGTTTATGGAAAGGAATGGCTCTCTCGTAAAGAATGACCAGTATATTCGTTTGTAGTCGTCTGATGTAGAAATACTAAAAGGATGTATGCTTCTCGAAAGCTCTCAAATTCTGGAAAAGGGGGAGATTTTAAGCTTCACGTTACTGAGATGTGTGCTTTATTAATACACTTGCTGATAATTCCATTGGTTGAAATAAAAAATTATATTGATTCTGAAAACACTTTTTTAAAAAGTTTGTATCATATGCACACTTTTACCTTCCTTTTTTCTTTTTCTTTTTTTTTTCTTACACTTTTCCTTGTTTGTTTATTATTTCTTAAAAACAAGATTTTATTCCTAAAACAAAATCAATTTTGATCAGCGTAATATCCTAAAAGCGAGATATTACGCTGATCAAAAATCCCCTTCACCTGATTGCTTTACAATGATTCTTGTTCCTTGGCACAAAACAGTTGATATTTTATTCTTAAATTGGAATCATTCACTTTGTAACTACTTCGCCGTCATCTTTGTTTCTGCAGAATTGAAATTATTCTCCAGTTTCATTTTGAGCCGGTAACCAACTTCCCTACCCTTAAATAGCAAAAAATGGTTGCGTCAATGCGGGTATGTAACTGAACTGTTTTTTTTTGCCATCATTTCAATCTTAACATAACAAAACCACATCAGTTTTTTATATGCTTGCATGATTTTTATTTCAAATTTGACAGTGGTAAATGAAATAAAGCAAATAATTAGTCCCGGCTTCTAATAAAGAATAGTCCCTCGGCTTCTAATAAATTGATAATAAAATAGTTCGGATACAGCTTCTTTTTTGTTCTGAAAATGTCACTTACTGAATGTCACTTCTAACTCTAAGTTTTTAAATTAATGTAGCTAAAATAATTTTAATTTATTTTTATATAATATCTTTTGTTGCTCATTTAGGTGGCTTTACGTTATTGAAATAAGCAAAACTCGTTTTTTGAAGTTTATTCCATAAGAATTAAGATAAAATGTATAAAGCATCACTTAGCGTGATGCTATAAACGTAGGCGTAGCTTGAGGAATGGGGCACTTTTTTTGTTTCTAGAAAACTGTCCGGAAAAAGGATCAGACCTCTTTGAATAACTTTTGATCTAATGGTTGGAACTTCACGTTCTAGGACTCAATCTTAATGACCTCAAATATGCTAATTAATAAGAGTAGGCGATATTTAAAAGTTACGAAATCACACGAGAAGCGTTTTTTCTCTAAATAAATGTACTCTTTTGAGAGATTCTGATTTTTTTCTACCAAAATATAGGGTATAGTCGCAATCTGGGAAATATAGTCCCAATAGTTTTCTTAGAAAAGGGCACCAAAGTTTTGACCCCCTTCATGTTAATTTTTCTTTTTGCATATTTCGCTAAAGTTCAAGAACTGTTTAAGAGAATCTGAAAAAATCTTGCATACAATTATACATTTTTGTTTATCCAAAGATTACCATGCAAAAAATAACTTTTAGAAAATATTTTTTATTTCATTTATTAAGGAACGAACAATTTTGAACTTTAAGGAATAAAATTTTTTGCATCATTTTAAGGAATTAAATTTTTTAATTAATTTAAGAAATCAAATTTTAAATACAGTATACTTTTGATATCTTAAAGTTGAAGGGACGATAAAAAATCAACTAAATTAAATTCTTATCAGCAATGTCATTTAATAACTTTGCCTATGTCTTATTTTGACTATAAATGACCACATTAAATCAATAAACAAAACAATCAACTTATTTTTAAGCTGATTTGGAAATTGTAATTGCAGTGAAAAAGTAAATAATGATTAAAAAAACTCAGGTTTACAATTAGGATATATAACTTGCTTCTTAAAGAAAATATATTTGAATTTAATAAGCTATTTTCATAACAGTTAATTACTTAAAAACCTTATAGGTGAAATCTGAAAAACCATTTTATTCAGGAAGATCTACGATATTGTTTGACCTATTGAGTTTCTTATATATAATAACTGCATTATCACAACTGCTTACATATAAGTGAGATAATATTTACAATTTCCTATACATGAAAGCAATTTCCTGTAAACAATAATTTTATATGATTTATTATCCTTCTTAACTAATTTATTTATCTTTGAAAGCATTTTAAGTATAAAACCACTGAACTTTAACTTTGTTAACGAGATATATTGTGTCCAAATTTTAGACTCTAAAATAATTGGAAATCTATACCCAAAAGAACTAAATTAATATAACGATGCAAATAAAACAAAATTTTTAAAAAAAACTGCACTATTTTTGTAAAATATTTTTATAGTATTTAAAATTATGTAAAAATGCATTTTAATATAGGCATTATATTATGTTAATTTAAAATTTAGATTGAATTAAATTCAGTTTTCGTTAATTGAGCATAAAATTAAAATTTTTATAAGAATTTTAGAATTTAAACTTTTTTTCTCTAAAGTAAAACAGAGACAACAACAACTTTCTTAGTTCAAGTTTAAAAGATACATATTAATTTAAAGTATTTTTTAAATATTTTATCTATTCTCTAACACCAATAAAAAGCACACTGTAATAAAATTGATTACTGAAAAATACCAAACAGAATAATGGAGAACAATATAGAAAGAAAGAAAATATTTCAAAACTATACGTTACCTAAAACAAAATTGATAAAAAACCTATAAAATGTTTATTAAATGATAAAAATATTAACCTTTTTTTCATTCAAGGATCAAAATTTTGATGAACTACATTATAATTACAATATCAGTGATAACAGAAAGCATTATACAATGTTGGTTTTATCCAAATTTTATTTAGTAATTTGGGTATTTATGAACGTGTACTTTTAATTATATAAAAAGTTTACCTCTGGTAGTCAATTGTAAACACATTGCAGTTTTTTAAAAAATATATTTATCATAATGAACACATGAATTAAAAAAATAAATTCTCAAAATCGGTAATTCCCAAATTTTTAATAAGTAAATAAAATGGTCCAGTTCCAATAAAAAATAAATCTGTGACAAATTAATATGATTTTGCGTTTCTCTGAACCACAGGGGGAAATGTTTGTAAATTAAGCGTGAAATTCATCATTGTCAAGCAGCTCATCACTACTAACCTTGCACCAGGGAATAATATAGGGCCTTTTTATCTGTACCATGCACCCTTCAGTGGTCCCAATGGACCCGAAAATGTCATTAAGTGATTCGGATCACTTCAGACCACCAGGTCAGAAATATAAAATAACTAAAAATATAATTTACTGAAATTATTTTTATGCTGTCTGAAACATAGCTAAACTAAAATTTCTAAAGCTTTATAAAATGTTAAATTATTTATCGAAATAATTTAAAAGAAAGATAATGAATTCACAAAACTTTGACTTAAGTATACTAATAATAACAAATTTGAAGTGACAATTTGCTGCATAAACGAATTATTGAGATTTACTTATTGTCAGAAAAAATGTTTTACATTACTTTTCTATCTCTAAAATGTGGTAAAAGGACTGTGAAGCTAACGAAAATAGTAGAATAATTTATGCTTATAAATTTTAGACGATAGCACAATAACTGAAAGTAGATAAAGGATAAGTAGATGAATAGAGGTATAAAATATTAAGGTCGTCAATTGCGATCAATCAAAATATTTTTGCTTTAAAGAAATTAAATATAATTTAAAAAAAAACATAATTGAACTAAAAATAATCATACATCTGTTTTAAACTAAACTTAATCTCGAAAGACGTAATTGTACTGATATAAATTTAAAGTAAATAAATGAAAGGAGCTACTAATATTAGAAAAATGACATTGAAAATGTCTTGTATAACAGTATTATTGAGATTTATTTATTGTCAGAAAAACAATTTTAACAACTGTTACTCTTGAAATAGATAACATTTATTGGAGGTATAGAATTGCCTATATCAGAGAAATGCCATAAAAGAACAGAGAACGGAAATAGAATAATTATAAATTAATTTAAATTCATAAATTTTGGACGATGACTAAAAGTAGATAAAAGATTAGCGGATGAGTAAATAATGACAAGTCTCCACAGACTTATCAGAATTAAACATAAAAAATGAAATTCATCTCGAGTTTATCTTTAACATATACCTGCCTTTATAGAAGAAAATAATAATTAAAACACATTACTTACATTATAAAACAATTCAACTTACGTTTTTATAGCATTTCAGTTTAGCGTTTTAAATAAATATTTTAAATAATATAAAGTAAGCATTTTATTATCTGCAAAGTAATAAAAAATTAGCTTAAGAACAAAATAAATAAGACTTTATAGTAAACTTATAAATGGAATTAAATGTTGCACACATGGAAAGAACATTCGAAGTTGTATCAGTCGTCAAAATAGCAGATGATTAATATTGGTCATCTATTACGTCATATAATATGATGTGATATTTTTTTGGCCGTAGCCGTCTAATGTTAAGATTAATAGCCTTCACAGAAACCACTCAAGTCTTCCTTTGTATTTTTTGACATTTGTAACAGGAAAAAAAATGACGGGACTTCAGAATTATTTAACTTTTTTTTCTTCTTTTTATTGAAGTACGAAAAAAGAAAAAAAAAAGAAAAACCACAAACGATTTCTGCTTTGCTTTAATTTTTTTTTTTTTTTTAAGTTTAAGGAAAATGTAAACAAAAACTTGCAGTTTGCTTCAAAATTAAACTCTACGCTACTAACAAACTATGAGCATTAAAACTAACTTTAAACTCAATATGCTTGCTTTCTCTTTTTAATTTTGGAAAATATCATTTAATATCTAGCTTTCAATTAGGTAACAATCCATTTATTTTTAAGAGTTTTGATTGTCGAACTATATCTTTTGTTAAACAAAAATGATTTAATTACAACTGAACTAATAATAAAATGCAGCAGAAAAAATTTATAGTCAATTAAGACATATAAAATTTATGTTTAAAAAAACAGACTTATTAGTAAGTTTTAACATCTAAACTATCTTTAATATTTGTTCGAATCATGTTCATATTGAAAAGCATATTTCCCTATCTGGCATATTACAAATATAATGTAGGTAAAAATAAAAATATTTTTTTAAAAAAAGCACAATCGACTTCACTTAAAGAAATAATGGATAATGGATTCTGTTTATGGAAAGAAAATTTTTAACAACATTATTTTAAGTGAAAACATTTTCCACATTTAAACTAGATTGGATTGTCCTTTATAGCTCAATAGCATGGAGATTTCGCGAAATATAGTTTATTTTTTCTAACACGAGGATGAGATCCTTTTTTTTTCAAACTTAGAAAGCAACTCAAAACTTTATTCTTCGAGTAGAGAACAGTAACTACCACACATTGTTCCAAACAAGAATTAAGTAGCAAGCATATTAGTCATAGACAAATTACGAATGATGTTCTTGTACGCTATCTTCGTTTGCTTCCGTGAGCAGCTAAAATGATCATCCACCCGGTCAATGTATCTTATAAAATGTTAGATCTATTGTTTGAAATGAAAGAAGCCCACCCACCAACTCCAAATGAACAGAGTGTTTTCCTCCACTATCCGGACCCCCACGCACGATAGATTTACTGATAGATTCAATCAATTGAATTTTTAGCCTTCCTGAAATTGAACTTGCCCCGCTGAATTTACGAAGAAATTACTTAATATTTATAAATGTATATAAATTCTTATAATTGGTTTTATAGCATTAATTTATTAATTAATAAAAAAATGTTACAAATTATTTCAAAATTTTTGTTCAATTCAACATATGAAGCCGTTTCGTTGAAACAATTTTTGTTGGGGATTTCATTTGTAAAAGGTGAGTTTTAGAAGAATAAATTTACAAATTAAGTTGTGAAATGAAGTTCCCAATTTAAACTAGGTTCGATTGTCTTACAAAGCATGAATATATTAAATATTTTGAAAAAAGAGCTTTTTTTTATTCAAGCAAAATGACAAGAAGATTAGTTTTTCAATTTTAGAAAATAACAATAAAAAACGTGGTTATTTGAATAATGAACAGTAACTCCCAACCTTTGTCCCAAGCAAGAATTTAATAGTAAACATATTACCTATCTACAAATTATAAATGAAGTGCTCAATTTATTAGCCACAAATGTGTGATTTTGAGCATGCAGATTGTGTTAATACTATTTTTAAAATTTTAGAATATTATTTTTAAATTTATTTTGGAACATTATTTCAGAAGAATATTATTTTAGAAAAATATTCAGAACATTTTATATATTTCTAAGGAATAATATTTTTAATAATATTATTTCTAAAATTTTAAAATCATTGATATTAAATTTTTGGTAAAACCAAAGCTCTTTTCATAACGATGTTTTACCATTACTATGCTATACTATTACTATAATTACATATAATTACTATTTAATCAATATCTATTATCGTCAAAGAAAAAAACTTTCACTGACATAATTAATAAATAAATATTTTATATGGTGTAATCATTCAGTAGTTTTAGGTTTAGTTTTTAAAGTATGAAAATGTAAGTGCATTGACAGAACTGAATCTGTTTTTGGCTAAAAATAGTTTTTACCATTCAATCAGTACTCGGCAAAATATTAATTTCTTTAATGCATCTTTCAATATGCCGTTACTTATATGAAGTATGGCTTTCAGCAGTCACTTTATTTCCAAGTAATCAAACTATCCAAAGTTTGTGTTACTATTTTATTAAGTTGCTGGAATAGAAACATCGATCTTTATACATTCAGGTAATTGAGTTACACTAATCCAACAACCAAAAACAGCTCGGGAGAATCACTGCTACAAATTAGATTTAGACGTCAGCTATTTTGTTTTTATTTATTGCTAGTGATAGATTTTTATTCTGTTATATCTATAGAAATTGTTACTTCGAATTATTAATTGTTGTGTTTTATTGTTTGAATGTTTATTTCTTGGACCTCGAAGGGTTGCTTTTTTTCTGCTTGCATGAACACTCGCATATCGAGCAAAAGTTTAAATATGTATTTTCTGAAATTAAATCAAGTCTTATAAATTATCACAGTGTTGCATTTGCTTTAATTAAACGAATCGAAAAAGTGAAAAGTAACTCAGAATTTAGATTCTATTCATAAAAAAATAAATACACAAACAAAAACTAATAGTTCTTCGGTATCCGTTATTTATTATTATTTTTTTTTTTTGGTGTTTTTCTAGATTCATAAAAACAAATTATAATACCAAATTCATTATGTATTTTCCAAGTAAACCTGAAGTTCTTCAAGTTGTGTACTTTTATAAGCTTCAAATCAGTTAAAAATATTAAAAGATAAATCTAAAAATCAAGAAACAAGAAAATCTAGCATTTATTTGTTCTTTAAAAATTACCAGACTCATTCATAAAACCCATTAATGAAATCTATTTTTGTATATATAAAAGTACAAACACACACACACACACACACACACACATATATATATATATATATATATATATATATATATATATATATATATTTATATATAATCTTTTTTTTAATTTTTAGAGTATAATCTTTTAGTTAAAATTAACCCATATCTTCTTTTATATTTACAACTTTTACAGTCTCTATACAGTATTTTTGACCACCATCTTCAATATATTTTTCTATCTTATCAATAACTTTTTTTATGTGAGATGAATCTAAAAAGAGCTTCAAAACTTTGATAGAACACATACTTTTTTTCGCTGAAAATGTGTTTAGTTTCTACCATAAAGTATACTTTTCTGCAATGACCTTGCTTTCAAAGAAGATATGTTATGATTTCATCGCATCTTCGAAATTCTTTTTCTTCAGACAATTTTGTTATATGAGCGTATTTCGAAACTTATCTCGTACGATAGATAAAGCAAGCGAAGGAAAACAATAAAAACTGAAAGTTTTGTTTTTAAAGTTGAGAAGAATGGCTAAAAATTTTGAAGTTATTTAAATAGTACGTGTGATATAAGAAATAAAGAAACCGAAAAACTTAAAATAATTATCTTAAACTAATTCTTTAACATCAGAACTAGATATATACGCACAAAGAAACGAATTTTAAGTAGAATAAGTCTACTTTATGCTATTATTCCAGCTCTATTTTTTTTTTCAATTTTCCTTTAAATGTAAAGAAAAAAATATGTGTAATATTATTTTTCTTTATACGATGTGAAATTTTATTGATATTCTTATAACAAAAAATTATTCTATCAAAGTTATGAGTAAGTTCATTAAGCCTTTTAAATGATTTTAGAGCATGAAAAATTTAAAATACTTTAATCAAAAGAAAGGAGAATCAAAAGAATGGAAACAATAGAGTACTCTATAGTTTCAGAATTATTTTCTTTACTTTCAAATCTTTTATGATTTATACAGGAATATCACAAATGAAAGACAATGAAATCAAGAAATATTTTGGAAAGTTATTTACCGGTACTCTACACAATTTCTTTGATTTTGGGTACTGTTAATTTTAAACTTAGGGATAATACTATGTTTTAACCGCAACTGTGCCATCCATGGCCGGTATTTAATTCATTATGATATCAAGATTACGCTGCGTTTTTTAAATTTATTCCATACAATACTTAAACAAATCCCCTAGTTTTCCTTGTAGCGATGATTTAATACTAATTTACACGATAATTTATTGAAAATAATGACGGTCAATTAGTTTCGGCATTTAATCCCATAAAAATTTATATTTTTTAACATTATTATTATTTCATTTATTACCATTAAATGGCTTACGTAATAAGACATTCTAAATGTGTTCAACTTTCTGAAAAATGGAAAATCACAGCACCATGTTCTTTATTTTATTTTATTTATTTTTGTTAATTTCAGATTTTTATGAAATTTTGAATCGTAACTATATTAGCCTAATACATTATTTCACAGAGTTGCTACAAATAAATTAACACAATGACGAAAAAATACCACTTGCCTACTCTCTTCATTATTTGATTGACTATTTTTTATATTTTAAATCCATTTGTAATTTTTATAATTATTTTCTGTCATTAGTATATTAACAATAATTTTATTTATTAGAACTTGTATTTAGAAGAACAAAATAAAGAATAAATTTGTATTCTTATCCATTGGAGGACATGATATTAAATAATTTGCTACTACTCTTTGCATATCAAGAGTTTTATTCAAAATCAATAATCCAATCAAACTGAATCCATATGTGAAAGTTATTACTGAATAAGTTTTTTTTAAATATTTATTTATTCGCTTGAAAAGAAATTTATAAGTCTAAATTACATCCTTTTCTTAATCTTTATCACAAAATTTCACACTTTGGATTCCCTTATCACTGGATTTTAAAATATATCATTTATTTCAATAAACCAATACGTTTTACGATATTTTAGAATTTGCGAAGCTTAATTCATTAAGAACATTACCCCACAAATAAATTTTGCACTTAACAAAAACTCAAATCTTCGGAAGTAAATCGAGAAGAATTATTCGAATTGTATGCTTAAAATAATTTCCTAAAACGTCAATAAATGCACTTCACATTGATTTTTAATCTTTCATTTTTAACATTAATGATAAAATAATGCTTATGCCAATATGTAATTTACAAAATGTTCCTGAAAAGGAAGGAATATGTGTCCCACATTACTTAAATTATCCGGTTAGTGCTTGTTTCTTTTAAAATATGTAGTAGCTCATAATCTTCCAAAAAATGAAAAATGAGGACAATTAAAAATATCAATTAACTACCTGCTAGTAGACTAAGATTTAAATAAATTACCTTCAATGTCTTAAATAGAATTTTTTCGATATTGCCGAATCGAAGTTTTAGAAAAATTAAAAACTATTAATTCTTTGATAACTTGAATTAATTTCCCTATTGATTTTTAAAGAGGAAAAAAGATAAACTCTATCTCTATATTAGGGGATTTGATTAAACGGAACAAAAAGTATAAAATACCTCGTAGAAACATAATTTATTTATTATATGCTTCATTAAATTTTCATTGAATTAAAATATAAATCTCAAATAATATTCGCTAAACTTTTTTCGATATACATATAAGATACAAAACAAAATATTACACCTATATAAATAGTATACAAATCTTTTCAACGCATGAAAACAGGCGAAAGATAATTTTTGCATGAAATAGTTAATATGTTACGGCCAAACCACGAATTCGACTAATTCGCGATCTGGCCGGCCAGATTGCGAATTAATGATTATTTAATAGAATCGGGAATTAATGATTATTTAATAGACAAGATAAAAACTTCTATTTTTTATATTTTTAAATTAGAAGATTTAAAAGAATTATTTATATATTTAAAGAACGCCGCCAAAGTAAAATATTAACTGATCGTTTCAATTATTTCGCACTTTTGCCGGAACATCGTGGCCACTTCGCGATCTGGCCGGCCAATTCCCGAAATCAAGAAAATTTCGAACTTTGTATTTATTCATATATAAGGAATTTTGGATTTTCGGATTTTCATATATAAGGAAGAAGGGACTATCGTGGACATGAGGTTAGATTGGACATCTTATCTTGAATAATTTTCTTTTACTTATTGGTCATATTCACTCTGTGAGATATCGTGAATCGGTAAGTGTTCTTCCTTGTGCAGGTGATTTCCATGTGCATAATCAGACTATACATACTTTAGAAAAAAATTGAAAGAAAAAAAGACTTTTTAAAGGTGCAAAGTAATTTTTACATTACACGCTTTTTAACAATTTTATTTACAGAAACTCAAAAAAGGTTATGCTAGAAATTATTCGCTCTCTGAATACTAGAAACATAAACAAACATATGTGTTTGTGGGGTTAGTTCAGAAACATAGTGGCGGGGCTCTTGTGTACGTATTCCACTGACACTATTTAACTTTGACTGGAAGAAATAGGAATTGGAAAAATATCTAACACATTCGGTGTTTTTTTTTAAAATTAGAATGGTTTTGCAGAATGATACAGCATTACAATTAGTGGTTTCAATATTAAGTAAAAAAAAAATTACGGGAAGCCATTAGATTAATTTAATCTTTAAAAGCAGTATCTTATCAAGTTTATGGAAATATTATAATTCAATACAGATTAATTAAAAAAAATTTCCTCTAATCATTAAATGGAAGTAAAATATACACGAACGGTAGCATCTTCTCTTTTGCGAGTTCCATTCAATGCTCAAGTGAGGGAAATATCGCTAAGTCATCCACTCTGTGTGTTGTTCATACAGACCTTTTAATTATCAAATGAAAATTATGGTTATTAAAATTGATTCAACTTAAAATTTGTTTATTGCTTTCAAACAAATCAAACTGAAAAAAGATTGATTTGCGTTCAAAATGCTTTTCTTAGCAATGATACATGCTCTATTATAAATTAGTATTCTATCAATATCAATATTTATTCTCCTATATTCTCTAGTATTATCTCAATATTTATTCTCTAACATTGCTTAGATTGAAGCTGATTACATTTTCGTTCGGAAGTTTTCTGAGTTGTAATAAATTAACATTTAATAAGTTATCAAGTTTGCCGCACTAATCCCATAGCTTGTCCATATTATCAAGCATTTTGTCCACATTTTGCCTTTAGCTTTTTGTCCACATTACCCTCACTGGACTAACGTCAAAACAGCATTTTTAAAATAAAAAAATATGAAATTTATTAATTAGTCATTATTTAATAGCTATAAGCTTGCAGTAGACTTATATACGGCTTTGACCAGAAATACGGGAACGGATTACTTATATTGAGAATATGTTTACCTGGAAAAAGTCAATGGAGCGTTGAGAAGATTGTAAATAATAACCTTGAAAAGAAAGAATTACAAGATGGAAAGCAAAGGAAATTCGAACAAGACAGTGATGCACAATAAAGGAATATCAATGAACACTGGAACAGAGTTAAAGCACTCATTATAGAAAACTCTAAAAGAAAGCAGTTGAAATAACGAAATAAAATATAATGAACGGTTTGATGGAAAGTTTATGAAGAGAATTAAAATAAAAAATAAAGCAGATAAAAAGCAATTAGAGACACGGGTAACTATGAGAAGTATAAGGAGATGCGAAAATTTACAAATAAAATTTTCAAAAAAAAGAAAAGGACTGGCGGAAAGAATACAAATTAGAGATTGATTCAATCTATAGGTAAAATGAATATAGGACACTATACAAAGCACTGATGTTCTTACACTAAAATTTTTTATCGACTTCAAACAACCATTTAACAGCAGCAATAGAAACAAAAATGCATGAAGCAATGCGCATATTTTGTACACAAATTCATCAATGCCAATGTAATTGTAGGTAGAAAAACCAGAAATGCATTAGAGTTTAACGAAGGTGTTAAGTAAAGCGATTCACTATCTAGCGATCAGCTATGTTCTTCAATAATGACTTGCTTTGCCTTACACATCAATTGCCCAATGACGAAATGTCTCACCTAAGTCAACACAAATCTGTGCATGCTCACACGATTTAGTAGTTATGAAAGAATAAATAATATATTAGTATAACTAATAAAGCTAATGAAATCAGTCTAAATGTCAGTCCAGCAATCAAGGAAACCAAAACGAAAATCATCACTATGTCAAAGTTGAAACAGATAATACAAATACAAGATCGAACAATTATTGATAAGATTTTTAAGTGTATATGTGTCTTTACTTATCTCCGTGATGGCCTAAGCAATGAATTCGAAATTCAAAAATACATAGATAAACAGATAAAAGATGTAAAATAAATCCGTATTTAAAAATAATAGAATATTAAAGTACATTCTTTTTCGTCTCTGACACGACTGCCCTGGGTGGGCCGTGGCCGTCTCTAGGAGTTTATTCCATTTGTCCTTCTGTTTGGCGACTGTCCTTCAGTTTTTTTATATTTTCAAAGTGGTGAGTCCTTTTCAACACTGTTGATCCACCTAAGACGTGATCTTCGTCAAAGACGTCGATCCTTGCTTCTATATCGAGAGCGTAAGTTCCTTGATCCTATTTTCAAGTTCTTAAAATCCTAGAGGCAGTCTAGAATATTCTCCTTTTGATTTCGTTACGGTACCTTCTTAGTGGGTAAGGTTGTTGGCCTCAAGCCTAACTCCAACCTGGAGAACCAGGGTGTTTAACTTTGTCTGGTACCAGCCCATCGACTTTCCCTGCTAAGGAATCCCTGCCAGTATCTAAGCTGCAGCCAGTATAGTTCTCCGGGTCATTAGTACACACAAACCTGCTGCACGACATTAAGGTAGAAACACCAAGCAAGGAGAAAAATCTCAGTCATCAATCGAAATTACACTAGTTTTAAAAAAAAGTGTAAAATGCAACTATTTAAAACCGTAATAAGTCCAATGACAACTAGATTTTACCCAACAAAGATAAGCATATATTAAGAAATTTTGAGCGTAGAAGAATTTACGGAGCTTTTTGTGTGTGGCAAGAGCCTAGGCTTGGACATATCCGTCTGATTACAAGCTATATTTATCCAGGCGTCCTAAGCTCATATGTGCACTGACACGAAAATATAGCTGAATAATATAGCTTTTAAGAAACACCAGGTAGGAAAAAAAAGAGAAAATTACTTCAAAAGTGCAAACATAACTAAGGTAAATCAAATTCTAAGAATATATGAAGAAATACAGTCTTCGATTTGATGAAAATAAAACTGCAACAAAACGCAGTATCAAGAACAAGAAGAGAGAAAATTACACAGTTCGTGTAACGCTGAAATATATATCGTCGCTTTGAATTTAAACCGTAGTGACTCAAAAAAAAATCGAAAAATGAGATATTTGGGTCATTTTGTGTAAAAAAATAATACCCTTCTAGAGAAACAACGTGTTATCTTCATAAGTTCCATAAAATTTATTTAGAGAGCAGATAAATCGTTATCGTAATAGCGCGGTGCACGTTATTGAAAAGTTTGAAATCGCTCTCTTGAAAAACTTCCTTTTTTGAGTTACCACGGTCTAGTTTCAAAGCGACGATATGTTGATGTATCTCCAAAAGCAAACTTCTTTCCTCGGGAATTCTTATGTGAGTTAACTGTGATCTAAAGAAAATCAAAAAGTTTGCAGCTCATCAGTTCGATTAGGAAAATACTCTTTCTAACATTGCTGTTACTCCTCTCTATCCTCGTACAGAATGAGCAACCCGCTTCGAGTTACTACAAATAAAAAAGAAAGAAAACAGAATCATGGAGGGAAAAAATGCAACTATGAAATGTAAAAAATAAGTTAAAGAGGAAAGCATTTTTAAGATGTATCAAGACTAAAAGAATACAGTGGATATGTTGTAAGAATGAAGGAAACATTGAAACAAACTTAGCTAAGAAAATTAGGCAAGGAAAATTATATAATAAAAGAGGATCTGCAAATACCAAACAAGAAAAAAAAAGAGAAAATATTTATATATGCATACGTTGCTTTGAGTCCGTTCTACGAACGGGTGGACGTGGGCATGTTCACTTCATTGATTTCGACCATTTGTCATCAAGTAACCCTATATGGAAAACAATCCAATGTTAAATCAAGGAATGAATCAACTTGATCTAGGGGTCCAATTCTGATCACCGAGACGAGAAAATACACGACTTAATAAAAATATTTTTTTAAGCTATTACTGAACTTTATCCTATGTCTTTATATTATCTATATATATATTTCTCTTACACGGCACCAAAAAAAAGCCTCATTACAACTTCCCGAATGGCAACGTTAGAAAATCGGCCAATGATTGCATCTAAAAATGTCTCATGCCAAATCTAGCTGAGGTGGCTCAACATATAGCGCTTTTAAAAACGGAAAACATAACCAGAGTGGGCATTATCAGGTTGTTCAATTCAGCTGCAGCAAAAATAAAAATAAACAACTTAAAAAATGCTGTTGCCAGCCATAGAATTTTTTGAAAGTTAACTTAGCAACATAAATCAAAATTAAGATACCTGAGCGCTTGACGTAACAAATCCTTCAATTCTATAAGTGTTGTATCGCCAAATGCCCAAATTAACAATTGCATCTTCAAATTCATATTGAAATGTACAGGTTCAGAATTTTCTACAGTGAAAAGTTTTCGGAACTTCAGTATTCAAAAAGCTAGACGTTAAGAACGTATCCAATGAGCGAGCAAAGCGAGCATTGGATTGCGAAGCAATCCGAAATGAACTGCGAAAGCAGTTCCGGGGATTGGTGAGCGCCAGCGAGCAGGGGGCGAAGCCTCCTAGTATCTTTATAATAAACGCTATATTTATATTTAAAAAATATAGCGTTTCATGCAAATTATTTTAATTACTTTGTCGGATAAGTAAATAATTTTGCCTGTTTCATTATTAGTTTCAAATTAATTTAATAACACAAATGTTTCCTTTAAAATTAATTCTATACTTCATTGATTATGACGCATATCGTTCTAAATATATTAATCAAGTCACACTTCTGTAACTAAGATCAAACAATAATTAATTCTGAAGCCAATAACCTTAAAGCAAAATATTTGTAAAATCATTAATGCAGCAATAAAATTTATGCGTAGCTTCATAAGTTTGATTTATAGCTAAGTATCTTACGTTTGAGAAATATTAATGGGTAGAATTTAATTAAATTTTGAATAAAGTAAATAAATTTAATTAAATTCAACCTTCTTCATAGAAAGTAAATCATGTTTAAATCTTACGTGCTTAATAAATCACTATTGTATCAAATTATAGATTTCATAAAACTAACTTATTTTTTTAATTACAATTTTTGTCGAAAAATTATACTTTAAATTTGAAAGTTACTAGTTTCTAATTCTAAAATAAATTCTTTCATATAGTACTTAATTATTAAATTATTGTATATGCCTTAAAATAGCGCTTTCTTCTAATGTTTTTTTTATTTATTTTATTTTTTTTTTTATCAAAAATAATACTCTAAGGTGACATTATTCAATTTTTCAAACCATTTTGCGAAACTGAATAAGAGAAAAGTTAATTTCTTCCAAACATGCTGTTCCTTACTTCATTAAAGAGCTTAATTAAGAGTCGAAAATGATTAATGTTGTCCTTTTACCCTAAGAACTGTACTTGACAATATAATGACGTGATCATAATAAAAAAGTTTAGCAATTTATTATTTTTTTATTTTATATTTCCTTTGTTAGTAAATTAATTAATGACGTCAAAATTAAAACATTCTAATCTTTTTCATGGATAATATGTAGCGAATTCCTTAGTGCTTTACAGAGAATAAACTATATTTAAGTGCCTCACTTTTTGTTTTAGTAGATGTTACTATAAGTATACTAATAAGTGTTTTTATTTTTTATTTTTTTCGCAAATTTATTTGAAATGTATAATTTGTTTCCCACAGCTTAGATAAAACAATTTATTTTAGAGTTTGTCTGTAATATATTTAAGAAATGATAAATAAATAAATAATATTTTTAAGCAATTTATGAAAAACTAAATGATAATCTTTAAAGATCTTACCTTAAAAGATTTTTTTGAACAAATAATCACATATAAAAAAATAATAAAGCTGCATGTACACACAGCATTATAAATGTTTAACAACGAATACGAAATTTTTAATTTTTGAACCAAAGGTGTTTTTGTGTGTAGTCAAAGCAAGAAACAAACATTGTTAAGGCACAATTAAGATTAAATACACAAGTGGGTGACCTTTGTGCTAAAATACAAACTAAGGCAAACAACGTTGAAGAGCACAAAAATATATGTAAAATACAGACAACTTTCTGTTGCACGGATGCCCTTTGAGCATTCGAAACAGCTGCCTGTATTTTATATATATTTTTGGGCTCTCCAATGTTGTTTGCCTTAGTTTGATAATTAAGATTGTTTTTTTTTTTTCTGTAACAATTAAATAATTAAAATAAGAAATATGTTGATTAATTAAAATTAATGTTAAACAAATGCGTTTTTATTTTGAAAATTTTGAAACAGAATACAAAAAAGTTATTTGTTGTAAAAATAAATGTTTTCATTTCTTATTTTTCAAGAAAAGAGTTTAATTTAGTGGCCGTTTATTTTCGTTTCAACATAAGTAATGAAATATCAGCCTTCTTTTAAGGTGATATAAACATTGTGTCAATGATATTGTATCCTAATAACATTGTTAAGTATTTTTGAAATCTTTTTAAATGCTTATAATAATTTATTTCTAAATTTTGAATGAGAATTCTTTTAAATAGAGTTCATGAGTAATATAAAAATGCATAAGTATTTGTTCATTTTATGAAAATTTATATCATTATTTACCATTTTTCAAAACCCAAATGAATTCAGTTTTTCCTACAAAACTAAATATTTTATTTTGAACACGTCATAAAATTAAAAATAATTCAATTTAAGTACATAATGAGTTCAAATAATACAGCTGACCAAGAAATTGTTTAAAAAGTTTATGCACGTCTTTATAATTGAAACGGTGCTTAATTAAATATGAACTGAATTATATAGATTTCTTCAGTCAAAATAATTTATATTAACCATTTATTTGAAAAAAGCCTTACATTTAAGAGAAAATTTTAGTATGCATAGGAAATTTTTTTAAACAATAATTTTATTAAGATAAATTTCACTATTTATTATTTAAATTAAATTTAAAGAAAATCAAGGTTTTGCCTCAAAACGTTCTCAAAAATTTATTTGTTTATCATAAGCTTATTTACGACTCGCCCAGCATGGGAAATTTCACATCTGGTGTATTTGAAGCCTATTATTTTTTCCGGAGAGATTACATACTATTATTAACTTGGAACAATGTTTACTTTGGATGATTTTCACCAGATTTATGCACGCTAAATTGGAGAAATGTGTGTTTTCTTCTTCTTTTATGAATATCAAAAAACCCTCTTTTTTCTTGTTTTCTGAGAAACATCAGAATAAAATTTATTTTCATTTTCTGATCTTTAATATTGGTAAGGTATAAGTATATCATTTTAAAAGATTAAAATAGATGTATAAAATAAATAGAAATTGAACTTTTATATAAATCTTAGTTGTTCCCTATCCTACTAACTTTGAATTAATTTTAATGCATTTTTACTTATTCCATCAAAATGAAATAGCGCAAGATGCCCTGATAAATATATTATATTTATTCTATTCTCTTAGTCTTATTGTGATAACTTACGATAAACATTAACGCAAAAAAACTTGATTAAACTTCCCACTCTGTCAAAAATTTTATCCTAATTTTCATTTTTATTAAGAACTAATACGTTTTATATTATCGCATAATTATAAGGTAAGTCTAGGTTAGATGACCATAAAGGAGATATGACCAATTTAAATATCTCAGGTATCGTGAAATATATTGCAGTGGATGAAGTTTCACTGGAAACTGATGAACTTGTTTATCAATTTGGATAAAGTATTGCTTTTCGTAACTTCAAATGTAAGATTTTAGCGTATATTAAGAAGGAATAACCACTTTTAAGTTTTATTTAAAGTTTTTTTTTTCATATTTTGTTCTCAACGTTAGATTATTTTTACTCAAAACATGTTGAGTACTTTTAAATGCCCATAAATATTTCTTTTATCTCTATGTTTAGTTCCATTATTTCAATTTAAAAAAAAAATTATGACCATATCTTTCTTATAAAATAGGAAAATTGGAGCACAATTTTACAGCGCAAAAAAAAAAAATCCTTATTGTTTTTTTTATACTTAACTCTCAATGAATAACGTTGACAACATTTACTTTTCTCCCTTTTTGTTGCTTATTTCTGTTATACATTAACGTGAAATAACAGCTGCAATATAGCCAAGAGAGGTCATTAACTGCAGTTTTTCTTACTGAGAGTAGGGAAAATACTCACATGGTTAGACATGGGTCACATGGGAAAAGACTGTCGCTCATAATAAATAAAATTAATCATTAATGAAAATAAGTAAACTTAAAAACATTTTTTAATAATTTTGTCAACAAAATAATTAAATACCAGGAATAAATGTTTCATCTTATATAATAGGAATAAATGTAATAACTAGAGACAAATGTTTCATCTAGAGATAAATGTTTATCAATGACTGTAGAATCGAAAAAATGAAGCACTTTTAATGGCCAAAAAAAAAAAAAAAAAAAAAAAAAAAAAATTATAGAATCAGAGAATGTAGCTTAGACTGAAATGACTTTTTGATCCTTGAATAGTAGAATACTTAAGTCATTCTACTTTTTGTTTGCTCTGAGCACTGTGTAATCTCACCTAGGATATGAAGACTGTTTTAGAGGTTAAACACGCAAACCTCTCTCCTTTTGCAAGGGATTAAGTTGGCCCTATGTAGAACTAAAAAAACCCGCTAATGTATAAGCCGTTTGCCAAGATTCAAAGATTATAAATAACCATATAATTAAGCTACTAGGTCACACTAGAACTGCACAATGGGCTAATGGCGACTGTCTTGGAAACATCCCTGAGGACGATCTGAAGACATGCGATAGCAATTAATGTGAGGCCACTTCCTCAATTTAAATATAGATCTGAAGGTACTGCTCAGCGACAGACCACAGATCATAATTCTTAGTTAATTTGAGGATCGAATTCCAGCCCCTCGGGATCAGAGCCCGAATCTCTAACCATTAGGCAACCTCAGCTCCACTTGCCTTGAAAAAATATGAATTAGTTATGTTTTATGTTTGACACCCAATTGTATAATCAAGTAGACTGTGCTACATCATCGCCCAATTGTATATTCAAGTAGACTGTACTATATCAATGTTGTATTATTGTAATCACGGTGAACGCACTATAATGTCTCTTTGATTTACCTCATATCATGAAAACAGCAACTGAAAACATATGTCTAAAAATTTACACATATGTCTAACATTACTAGCGTCAAATATGTTATAATGCCAACTCTTTGTCATCGAAAATGTTCTTTCGCATAACTTGTGTTAATAAACATGTAATAGAGTGTTGCAGTCCAAAATGATATCTCTGATTTCAGAGGTAAAAACAGAATATTTTTTACCTTTGCTTTTAAAAGGCACACTGAATATTAAAATTATATGTACAAAGTAACTGTTATTCTACATCAGTTTACATTCATGCACTGCTTATTGAAAAATACCTTTCAAAGGTCTAATTTTTTACTTGTGCGTGTAACTTTTAATGCTGCATAGATATGAATTATAATGTGAATTTATGTTTTTGACACATTTATATACTAGTAATTTTCATCTTTCCCATAATCAGCGCAGTGAAGTAGCTGATGATTATATAACTAAATAGATTATAACACGTATTAAAAATGTTAAATAAATACCTCATAATTTGCGAATCTAAAAATATTTACGTATTTCATACCTAATATTCCAATGCTATTTTCTAGTTAAAAATCAAAATAGAATTTGTGCATTGAATTGAATATTTTTCAAATATAAGAGATAATTCTGTTCTAGAAATGCACTCGATTTAAAGGGAAAAAAACAAGCTCGAATTTTACCTAAAAACTGGATATAGTGCCGAATAAAATCACTTCCCGTATTTATTCAAGCAGGAATGGGATTTATTCACAGTTTTCATATATTTATTTTATATTTTTTACAAGCCACATAAAATTCAACGTCATCTACTTGGCGAGGGTGAAGATAACTTACATTACATCGAGGAAAAAAAATATATTTTGCAACAAAGTTACTGATATTATCTTCAATATATATATATATATATATATATATATATATATATTATATACTATATACTATATTATATACTATATACTATATTATATACATTTATACAGAGTGAGAGAAATGCAATGTGGTGCTCTTTTAGGTGACTATATTTATAGGTGTTTTATTTACAACATTTGAGCATTTTCCATTCAACATTTATCTCTACAAAATTATATCAGCTCTTTGTATTATGCTAAAAAAATACTGTTTTTGGAACATTATATTTGAATTATAAATCTTATGTTTTAAACGTATACTGAGAATTCAATTTAATGACTGCAATAATATGAAAGTTCTTGCAAGAATTTCTTGGAGATGTTATAGTATCTCAAGAATTTTCATTAAGTTTTAGAATTTCAATAACTAGTTTAGAATTTCATTAATTACCATACATATTAATCCTAGCTATAAAAATAAGAAGCAATGGTTTCATTGTAAACATTCATTCTCCATTAAACTGCTTTTATTCATTTTAGAACGAAAATTCTTTCATTTTTTTTAAAATTGCATTTAGTGTTTAAAATATGCACATCACACAATTATCTGATTAAATTTTTTTTGATGTTTAAAACTTTATGGTTGTAGAGTAATGCACTTAGTTACAAAATTTAGAGCATTTCGCACAATTCTTTTAATATGAAGTTGAGTTGAACTATAACTACGTACAGTATATAAACCTTTTACTTAGTAATTTATCCGTTTATCTGGTAATAGTTTATCTGTAATTCTGGTTTAGTCCTTATCACCGCATATCTAATGAAAAATACAAGACTAAAATTAGATTTAATCAAACAATGCCAATAGTTTTATGCCACACTCTAAGGTACCATGATAAAATTACGAGTTTTTACCAATTTTACGAAATTTTATGATCTGTTCAAAAATCATATTTCAATGTTAATTTTTACAAAATAATTTCTAAGGTGTTTCATTACCATTATTTTCGGAGATCTCATGAATCCAGAAACATGATAAATTTTACTATTATCTGGTAGTGTTAACTATTTATTCTTCTCATTTTTGAATTTTTAAAAATAAAGTATAAAAAAATTTCTATGTGTCTATTTTTTTGTCTAAGTCTCAGATAAAGATATTAAGTTTTAACAGAACTTAAATTATCATATTTTGAAGCTAAATCCTTCTTTCTTCTAACTTAAGTATTTTAAAGTATTTTAACTGGAAAAAATATAAAATCCATCGCTCGAGTTGTGAAATTTTCTCACTAAAAAGAATTTTTTTTTTAAAGTTAACAATACGAAATAAAAAATTTTAAACGATATTTCATGTATTTCAATGTACAATTAATTTAAGTTTGTCAATATTTAATTCTATCCAATGTCCGAAATTCACTATTTTAAAGGAACAGATGTTCGTTTTACAATAGTTTACATTCCAAAAGTAACATAACCAAGCTGACAGCAATCTAATATTTTGAAAAAATGAAAGACAACTTAAAAAAGCATTTTATGAAGAAAAAATAATCTCATACTTTAGCCTATATACTAATGATATAAGTTAGAATAACTCCCCGTTATTACGTTTTTAATATACTTGTTTCCAAGCAAATTTTGTAAAACGTATTGTGGAATATATCGGCTTCTATTCCTCCACATTTTAGTTCGATTACTATAAATTGATTTTTTATAAACATATAGCAATGTAAAAATAATATTCATCAAATAAAGTTTCTTTTTCCACTCCTCATCTTCAAAAAATCAGTTAAATATTTTAATAGATAGTTGGATAAAAATAAAATCGTGCGTTTTCTAGTTATAATTAGTTTAACTCTTGGCAGATTATTAAGTTAAAAATTTTAATTACTTCTTTTTTGTCATTTTTAAGAGATAATATTTTAAGAAATTTCTTGTTCAGATATCAACAAATACTTTAAGAGGAAACGGTATCCGTTTTTTTTTTTTATTTCTCTTCTCTTTTTTCCCTGGGTCCTTAACTGACAAACCATACAATTTCTAAGCCACCAGTATCCATATCTAGTATAAACGCTCCCGTTCAACTAGTGTTAAAATTATTAAAACTACATATGATCAAGCACAAATGTAAAACTTTTATGAATTAAATATGTATGTTATAGCAATCAACTCACCAATAATAATAGCGAGTAACTCAAATTGCTTGAAAAAAATTTTTATGTACATTTTGAAAATTTTTCGTCAAGCTAAAAACTAATAACTTCTTTATTTCAAATTTCATAAACATTTTTAAACTAATTTTTTTAATAATTTTGTCTTGTTCGTATTAGTGCAAGTGACTTGCATTATTCAGTGAAGTGAGCATTATTCAGTTCATGTGAAAAAATAGAAATGTTGGGCTTAATTATTTTGGAACATAAAAAATAAAAATTCATTGAAATTTTAAAATAAAAATTTTTTAAATCATTTTTTTCTATTATTTATTCATCATTAAATTTAAATTTTATTCCTACAGATAATCAATTTACTTCAAATATTTATAACTAAGACAATCACTAAAATTTTGAAGCATGATTCTAAAGTTTAATAGAGATAGTTTTCTTTTAAGATAATTTCAAAGTTTTTGAAAAATAAATTTAAAAAAATTACTTATCATAATATTTTATAAATAATTATTATATTTTGTATAAAAAAATATTATATTTTGTCGAAAAAAACTTTGAATATTTTTTTACAAGGATGTGCCATACTACTGACATTTTCTAAATCATGAAACATCTTCTTTTTTTGCAAAATCTCAAAATTTACCCTTTAAAAGTATTTTGTTAAAGCATCTTATACGTTTATCTGAGAATAAAATTAGATTTTGCTAAACGGTGTATGACGTTGATAGATCATCTTAATTAAAATCGTTCAAAAAACTTTCCAAATCGATTTTAAATCTTCAAAAAGACGAATTTTTCAAAGTATTTTATTACAAATATTTTTTTTTATTTATCTAATTAATGAACTTCTAAAATAATAATCCTTACCACTTATTTATATTTCTTTATCTTTATAAAATTTCTTTAATTCAACTGTTTTAAAAAAAAAAAATTAAAACTTTACAGAGATCAATCGTAATATATCAGATAAACTATGAATCCCCCATTTTACAAAATAAAATTAATTGCCTGTTGATCATTGCACCATTGCATTAACAAAGTACTTTTTATGACAAATAAAATATGTAACTTTTCAAACATGAAAGGGATCTTATCAAAATATATAAAAAATAATTTTCTTATATAATCATATATATAAGAAAAATAAATATTATCATCTCAATAAGTGAAGATAATTATTCACATGCGTAGTATATTTGAACAAAATTATTTTTTTTAAAATAAAGCAGCTATCAGTTTTTTTTAAAAATTTCAATGTTTTTAGGTAGTCATCGATAACGAACAAATTAATTATAATTCAATTTCTTAAACAAAACAAACCAATACAGTTTTACAGAATAGAACTAGAATTGCATTTAAATACATAAAGCGAATTTTCATTTATCACAATTATATTTAAGTCTTAGTATTCGTGTCAAATTTTTATTTCTAAACGTATTTGAAACTAAAATGTCCATCTATTTTTCTTCACACATTCAATTAATAAATATTTTGGACATTTTAACTTTAATTTCATGTGTAGTATATAGAATACCACACTGTCAAAAATTATGTAATTTAGCGTCTATTCTTGGCATAATTTTACTTACTTATAAGCTAAATTGTAAAGTTCCAGCTGAATCTAATATCAAAAATATCTTTCGGTGAGAGAAAGATGTTCATTGCTTGTCTACAAAATTTGAACTTAGATATTCGTAGTATGCTGCTCTTCCTGCATGATGTGCATAAATATGGTAGATATTTAATAACAACCAATAATTAACCCTTTCACACATTTCTTCCTCCAAAATTACTTCTGAGAATGAATTTTGATCAAAAATTAGTAGATGCTGTTTAAGTTTTTAATACTTGGGTTTTTCATATTATTTAAGTCACATCTTAATATTTTTTTAAAATTTTGAAAAAAAAAAATGCAATCCATACATAAAAATTTCAATGTTTTGAGACACAAAATTTTTAGATCCTTTATTCTATCATTAACTTACAAACTGCATAAAAACCAAAGAAATTGAACTGAAATAACGCATCAAACCTTAAAAGTAAAATATCAATATAAAGTATTGTTTAATCTGCGTAAATATTTAAACTTAATTAATTGAAAGGGTATTGAACTTTGAATTTTTATGAATTGTTGACCTTTATCCTTCCATTCTTTTAAAATCAATAGCTCAGTTTTTTCGGCTTATCGTTTCTCACCTGGAAAATGAATTTTCTTTCAGAAACATGTAATTTTGCTCATTTTTGCGTCCGTAAATATGACTGCTGTTTTGCCTTATACTTCAATTAACAGTTATCTGTTGCTAACAAGAAAAACAGTTCTACAGAATTTTAACAATTTGCTTACACAATTATGGTTTAGTGTTTAATAGAACTTCCTGCTGTGTTTGCTAGACATCGGGATGGTTTTCAAAATTTCGTTGAATGGTTTTGCCAATTCCATTTAATATGTTAAAATTCATAAATCATTGCATTAATAGTGGTGCCTGATTGAAATTTCCCAGTAATTTTTTTCGTAAGAAAGAGGTTAAATGTGAACAGGGATTTTAAGAAAAATTTTCTTCTCTTTTACTAAAACAAAGGTGAAATAAATTATTGTTTAAATTGAACTTTTAGGAGTAATATAAATTGCGTAAATATAAATTGCTTCAGTTTACAGGTCAAATTGACTTTAAAATTGATTTAAATTTGATATGCTTGTACAAATTCTTATATGATAAAATAATGCAGTTCATAGATAATGAGATTAAATTCTATTTTTGGCTATTATCCAAGGGCATAATGTAATACAAACTGAGGTTCCTTCTTATTTTTTGGTGATAATTTATTTTTGGTATTTTATTAGAACCTTAAGAACTGAAAATTTCAATTTTAAGTTAAAGATTAGAAATTGTTCTTACATTATTTGTTTATCTTTGGAAAAAATGTATTGCTTGCTAAATATTTCTTTAAAAAATAAACTATAAGTATTGGAATAAGAATTTCCAAAAAAAAAAAAATAATAATAATAATTATCATGGGATAAAAAAAAATGCCATATCTGCAAAACGTAATATTTAACATAACCGTATTAACGTAAATTTAAATAAAATGTGATAAGTAAATAAAATGGAATTAGTAAATATTAGGGATTATTTAAACAAACTATCAATTTTAGATGCATGTAGTAAGAAAAAACAGTTACAATTCTCATAACGAAATACATTTATACCTGAAACATTTTAACTAAATATTACTAGCATTTATATTTTTATGTACTATTTTAACATTATCAGAAACATGTTGCACCAAAGTAAGAGTATATGTGCTATTTTTGGTTTGAAAGATAGAAAATAAGAGAAAGGTTATTATTACTAATAATACTATTTCAACGATAAATGCATCAACTTCTTTTTATGTTGAAGTAATTGAGTTAACGTAATCCAACAACTACAAATGCATCAGGAGAATCCCGACTGCAATAAATTAGGTTTAGACGCTGACTATATATTTTTTTCTGCCAATTTGTGCCTGAATTTTCTTCTACTGCCTTGAAACGAATCAGTGAGATTAGACTAATTGCTTTTAGATTTTTAACGTACAAAGGTAATTTCTTTTAGTATAGTCCTTATATCTTTGTAAAATTTTCTGCTGATAACTTCAGATAACTATTCTTATTCCAATGTATTTAACAATGTGTAGCACCCTGAAATAGTTTAAAAAATTTTCAAAATTATACCATTAATTTTTTTTAAAATTTGTAAAATTTATACCATTAAATACCATAATTTATACCATAAAAATTATACCATTAAAATTTTTTAAAAGTAATTTGCATTAACTTTTGACTGTGATTTAAAAACCTATAAAGAAATTTCAAAGATGACTTCAACATCTCTCAGGTGAATCTGAAATGTGAAACATAAATTTTTTTCACTGATTTGAGCTTGCTATTGATAGGCAGCTTAATTAAAATATTTTAAATAATAAAAAAATGCAACATTGCAATATCATTGGTTATTTACAAAAAAACGTAGTTTGAGCAGTATTGCGTATAAATTGATTTAGGATGATTATTTATAGTGTTATGTTAAATGGTATCTTAATAACTTAAAAATAACTACTAGGTTCTGAACAAGACTATTTTAAATGCCACGAGATATGTTAGGTAATGTTTCTTTTCGTACGTAATCAATTCATATAAGTAATGTAGGTTGTTTAAACCACTAGATCAGAAAATTATCGCTTGCTTTTTTAAGCGTAATTATTACTTAACATTTTTCGAATCAATTGTCATATCGTTTGCATTTTTTTTAATTATTATATAGAACTCCAGTTAAATATTGTTTAGTTTAGTCTTTATTTTGTACTACCACTCTCAAGACGAGCCTCTGCTTGTTTTCTATAGCTTTAAAGATGAGCTCTTCTTCAGAAAAATAATAAATATTTCTTTTTTTTACAATAGATATCTGTTAATTCTTTAAAGCAGTTGAAAGTTTTAACTTAACTTTTAATAATCTATACACTATAATCCCTAGAATTACCAGTTATCAGTTTGAATGCAGGTAGCCGTGAGAATTTAATACAATTTCAATTTCAAATTTGTACTTTGAAGAAATTCTATTTTTATAGTAAATTTGCTCTTTCAAAAACCTTGAATATCTCAAAACCACTTTTTCAGCAAATATATGGATTTTAGAGTAGTTAAAATTTATATTTAAAAATTCATTAACGTCTAAAATGAATGTCTAATATTGTGACGAGTTCAAAATAAACGTTACCGACTTATAAGTAAATTAAACTCATACCATATTATGAATTACACATTTTCTAGCTCAGCGTTTCTCAATATCCTTTAGATTTCTAAAACCCGTAATTACAATTAAATCCGTAAATAATTCGTTTCTATTTAATACTTCAGCTGTTCTATTTATATTACTCAAATTAAAATGTCAGTGTAAACATTAATAGTATAGTTGTCGATTCTTCGGTATATACCGTTTCTTAAATTATGGTGACAGTAATGATTTTTGAATTTAATTTTTAGATTTAAATGTTTATTTTGAAATATTTCTATAACTATCACACTGTTAAAATTTTCATTCTGAAATTATGGTAAAATAACTGGCAGCTGTCTGTTCTTCCGATTAACCGTAAAGTTTACGGTAAAGAACACTTATTTCCTTCATGGTTTTGAAACCATTTACATAAGTATGGTTATTAAACCATGATGACAAAACTATATGGTTTTATAACAATTCACAACTGGAATTTTTATAAACTGTTAAAAAAAATATTTAACTAGACATAGGAGTTCAGCTTTTCGTAAGGTAATGGGCATTGGAGAATGCCGGACATTGAAAATTCTTCATGTCTTGAAGGGAATGGAGGAAATTATTTAACTAGACATAGGAGCTCAGCATTTCGTAAGGTAATGGGCATTGGAGAGCGCCGGACACTGGAAATTCTTCATGTCTTGAAGGGAATGGAGGAAATTATTTAACTAGACATAGGAGCTCAGCATTTCGTAAGGTAATGGGCATTGGAGAGTGCCGGACACTGGAAATTCTTCATGTCTTAAAGGGAATAGAGGAAATTATTTAACTAGACATAGGAGCTCAGCATTTCGTAAGGTAATGGGCATTGGAGTGTGCCGGACACTGGAAATTCTTCATGTCTTGAAGGGAATGGGGGAAATTATTTAACTAGACATAGGTGCTCAGCATTTCGTAAGGTAATGGGCATTGGAAAGTGCCGGACACTGGAAATTCTTCATGTCTTGAAGGGAATGGAGGAAATATTGTGGTGTCAACTCTAGGACTCGAACTCCTGTTCAGCCGGCCATGAGAATGACAGATAATCCGGCTTGGCTATGATATGTACGCAATTGCAAAGCACTAAGTAGCTTCGTTAGGTGGTTCTAGTTGGTGCGATAAAATTCTAGTTGTTTGACCATATCAGGTGAAAGAAGTTAATAAACATTTCTTCTCAAACTTAACGGTTTGATTACCATTTTATTTATGGTTATTTGACTGTTTTGATTAAATATGGTAAAATAACCATTCAATAATTTGTTATTTAACCATTTTTTCCTAGAAATTTTTAACAGTGTACTTATAATTAAATTAATCACTAAATAATGCATTTAAATAAATTCATGGTAATTTTACAAGAAAACGTTTAATCTGTAATAAATTTAAAATTACTACTGCCTACAATAATTTAACTGTCATTTCTCTGTCATTAGAGGAACTCATCGACAGGAAAGATAGAAATCTGCATGTATGAAAAAAAAATCTAAACAACAGCATTTTGAATAGATTATGAAAAGTACATGCCTTCCTAAAAATTTATTTAGTATTTCCCATTGATACTTTCAAATTAAAATAAAACAGCTAAATTCATCTTTTACAATTATGCAAAGCAATAACAACAATGTAATGAAGAAATAAATTTATCTGATAAATTCCTTCAAATTCCAAAATTCATTTCCAAAAAATTAGACATCGTTGTATTAGAGCATCCTTAAAGCTTGCACTGAAATGTATTAAAATGAGATAACTTATAAAGAAGTATATGTGCATAGATACATTAGTACAAAATTTGTCTAAAGTTTTTATAAATATATTATATTCAATAATCATTCATAAGTAGATATTTGTGAATTTTAAAACATTCCCAAATAAAAATGATAGTTTTTGTAAAAATATATGCTTGGAGATTCGTACCTAATGAAGTATTAAGATGAACTCTTTCGCTAAAAAGAAAATAAGAATTAATTTTTAAAAAAAAAAACGTTAAATAATATTGTAAAAAGCATTAAATTATGAAATTGAAACATACTGGCTAATTGAAGTTACATGGAAATCAAAATATGCAAATGAAACATATTACTAAACTTTCTCAAAAGAAGATTTATTTTATTTTTTTTAAAAAATGAGCTTATATTTTATATTCTATTAGGAATGGCTAGATCATTTAGTATGATTTTAATAGAAAGTGCATAAAACGTTTCCCTGAAAAAATGCAAATGCCTATATGGATAACAATTGAAGAAAAAAATTTTAATTTTCTAAAAAGATAAAAAAAAAATCATATATGAAAATTTTTGAAATACCATAGTACTTAAATAAATACTTTAAAATATCAAGCATTCAACTGAAATGAAGACAATGTGAACTAAAACTAAGGAATTTTTGAATCGTTGGTAAGTTTCTGATAAAATTTCTAAATACAATACGACTTATGAAAAATTATCCTGCAAGTTACTTTTAAAGTTTTAAATGAGGTTAATGTTACTTTATTTTCAGCAGGCAATATTTTTCTGGCAGCTTTTGATCGATTTACAGAAGTTTAAAAGAAACTATAAGTGGTTTTTCCATCTTTTATTCTGTTCTTGACATTTATATCTCACGTAATAAAAAAAATAAAATTGATAAATAAATTTAAAACAATTTAGATTAAATTGTGACAAAAGTTCAGCTGAAGCAAAATTGCTTTAAAATAATTAAAACATTATTAATTATAAAAATTGAAACTTTATCTTCAGCTAAAATTTTTTTATTGTTTTTATTGCTATGAATAAACTCTAAAAAAAATATAATACGGCTTGGCAGGTTTAAAAGAGACTAACAATGATCTGTTATAGAAATTTCTTTTTTGAAATCTATTAATTTAAAGCAAAAAAAAAACAATTTTACTTTATTTCATTGGAAGATTGCGAATTAAAATATTTATGATCGATAATAAAAGAATGAAAGAGATGAACTTGATGTTAATATTTCATTTCTTACATTTAATTACTTTGCACGATCGACAAATTTAAGAAAAAATTTCTTAACTTTTTTTCGACAAAAAAAAAACGTTCTAATTGTGTTCAATTTTTTTTAAATGCATAAATATGTTATTACTAATTTTTTAAAGAGTTTGGAAGATTAAACGAAAAGCGCTTAACTCTTACTTTGAGTGGTTGTGGATCAAGAAATAGAGCAGTTGCCTCCCACTATGGTGGCCCATGTTCAAATCCCAGCGATGTCCAGTTAATACGTATTCTGCTCTCTCTCACCGATTAGAAAACATACGTAAAATATCCTCAGTGGTAGACGGATCATAGATAAAAATCACCTTGCCGTCGGGCTAATCATGGAAGGTTTTCTTAGTTTTTTTTCTCGTTGTAATGCAAATGCGGATTAAATGCATCAAAAAGTCCTCCGAGAAGGCTAATTTGTTCTGATCCTTGATCCAAGAGTTCCTTTATGGTCTGGGTTGGGTTCAAAATTACAAGTTTATGGATTGATAGTCGTAACATCAGAATCGGGTCGGCTCTCCAATGACGGTGATAAATTAAAATAAAAAAAAACTTACTTTAAACTCTGAGATGTTATTATCTAGAACTGTCATTACCTAGAAGTTGAGTTCCAGCGGAGGTTTAAAGTTCATCCACTCTTAGTTCAGCTGATATCAGTTTGTTTGTGGGGGGATAAAGTGGCTGGTATGTTATTCTGGTCCTATTGCCTCAGTGTTTTGGAAATTTACTATGACCTCCTTGATCAACGAGATGTTGAGAAAAATCCTTTTCAGAACATGTGGAATAATCAAAAATATTTGAGTCATTTTAAAGCCATGGACTCTGTTTACAGTTTAATTAAATTGGATAAAGTGAAGATTTTATTACGAATTCAAACACATATTTTGTTTAACAATTGACTTAGTCGATTTTTTTTTCTTTGGATTGCTTTACGTATATTTTCATTCTGTAATAATATCCCCATTTTCAAAATTTAATCGATTAGCAGCATATTTCTAACCAATAAAATTGTATTGATTTTATTGATGTATTGATTTATGATGTGATTGTGAAACATTGAAGAAAAGCTTGTACATTTTAAAAAAATCTCATAAATTTGTTTGCTTAAAATGATAGAATTAACAACTTTCTTGAATTAAATATCAAGCAATTAATTGAAGATATTAATTTTTTATAAAATAAATAATTGATATTTTCAATTAATTATTCAATTAATTATCAAATAATTAATTGAAAAAATCAATTAATTATCAAGAATTAAATCTTTTTAATTAAAATATTAATTCAAATGAGTTAAGTTTAAAATAAATATCAATACACTTATTGACTCAAAAGCAAATTATAACTCAATGGCAAAAAACTATCGACTCAAATATAAACCGGTTAAAAAAACATTCATTGCAATATAATTTAACAATCGATGTAAAGACTTCATCTTTAATTTCGAAACATGAAGTTCTTTTGTTTTTATTGCAATAAGATTTTGATATTTAAGCTACTCAAGGGAAAACAAACTTCATATTTTTTATATCAAAATATTAAATTGCTGTAACAATTTTATTGGTGATGATTCTAGCAAAACTTTGATAACTCTAACTTTTATCGATATAATAAGACCTTTATTTTCTCATGGAGTATTTTCTTTCATAGCTTCAGTATTTTCAGAAAATACACTTTTATCTTCACTATATCATCCATTCTTGTCGCTTGTGTTAACGAATTTGTTACTTTTTCAAAAAGTTTATAAAATTTACGAAGAAATGTCCAAGTACTTCAAATGTAAAGCTTCGATTGCAACTGATATTCTGCGAAAGAAATATTTATTGCGCTTGATTTTGCGGTTTTAAAAAAAATAAGTAGTTTTTTACATTTAAAACTTTTACAAGTATGATTTGGTAAAACAAAAAGTAAATTACTTCTAAAACTATAAAAACTATTTCTGAATACATCGGTTTTCTATAAGTATCTGAAAATACTTTTAATAAACCAATAATCTGAATGATTCGTTTTGAATGCAGAAGAATATGTAGAAGGAAATTTTAAAACATTTTTCTTATATTCTATAAAATATGCCTTAAAAGACGATAAGATAAATCTCAATGAAAACAAAAAAGAATTATTTTTTCAATAAATTATTTACTAACGCTATTATTATATTTCATATTAACGCTGATTGATATTGATTTCCAATCTGTTACATTTCTCATGAATACTTAAATAATGGTTATGCCAATAAAGAAATTTATTGGGCATAAATATTGAGAGTATCATTAGGGAATCAATAATCTGACGACCATAAATTTTGTGTTAATAAAAATGCAGATTTAACAACAACAATTTTTTTTAAAATATTTACATTAATAATAAATAATCAATATAGTCGAACTTTAAAAAGATAATAGTTTTTGCCAAAATCAATGCTTATTCATGACATTGTAAACTAAACAAACTAAACTCGTTATTTTACATATGAAAAATGAACCTAATCACGCAAAGCTTTTTATTGATAGAAGAATTTATATTTATCACACCATTAAGCCTACAGTTTGCTAACTACACATGAAATATGAAATTAATAACTGTGAGTGTATTGTTTATTTTAGGAATAAAATGTATTCTATATACATGACATTTTTAAAGACTCCTATCGCATCTTTAGATTTCCTACAAATCTTTGGTTTCATCGGGATGATATATCACAGTTATATCTATAAGCACGTTAGAAGTGTAACGTAGCAAGCCTCCTCGTGGTGAACTCTGGGTAACGCTAAATTTGCAACAGTTTTTACAGAACTCCTTAGAAGTATGGTTCTTTTGTGAAAAGTTGCGATTCTCTACTCATTTTGATGAAGAGTTACAGTTTATTTGTGTAATAATTCAACTACTTTTTAGTTGATGAGAATCTTTTGAAGGAGCAGTTATCTTTTCTGACACTATTTCTGCAGTACGAGGGCTTTCATGTAATAAAAGAACCAAGAATTCCCATATTCTGAGATGCAGGAAATCACTCATATTTTTTAGTCTAATGAAAACAAACAAAAAAAAAACATAATAAAAAATAATAAAAAAACAATGAATTGTCAAAAATATCATGTAAATAGCATAAGCTCATTACGTGAACTTATGTTATAAACTCAGTCAATTTCGTTTCACTCATGTTAATGGTGCCACAGTTAAAAAGAAAATCTTAAGTTAACTGTGTGATTGGTTAAATTTCAGCCACGCCTTTAGAGAGAGTTATCGTGGAATGTCTGATTCCAAGCGAGTGTTCATGGTAATGATATTTATTGAACGTTCATGGAACCAAACTTTCCCTATTTCACTCTCCAGCCGGGAATCTCCATTCCATTCCCGGTAGCTCATGGTAGGGCCCCTGGAAACTTAGGATTCCATTCAGCTAAATTGGAAATTGGCAAGATTTACACATGCTTCTTCTATGAAACGACTTTGCACCTTTCGAGGGAAATATCCCAGGAAAATAATCTTCTCTAATCCCCAACTATTTCCTAACTCACCTTGTGTGACTTCAATTATAACTTTAAGACTTCTGATAGGGCTTGATTGCCTCCATGCACATATTCTTTGTTTAAATCAAGTTGACTATATTGCGTTTTTTTTATATTACTGGCTAGTATAATACTGCTTTGCATTTTTAGACTAGTATATTCTACTCAAATAGAGAAATATTAAAGAGTCCGTTGTCTACTGGCCTAGTGATCAGATGACTGGCATTTGATATTAATACACGGGACATTCCAGGTCAAATAACAGTAAAAAGTACCAGCAATCATAGTTCTGGTAATTTTTCCCATTTTTAACTGAACATATTACAGAACAAAAAATCTAATGAACCTTAAATTTTACAGTAGTAATTACCGTACAGTTATAGATGATGCACCCAAAATGCAGATATTTTGCACGGTAATTTGGTCCGGAATTATTTATAGTGTAGTTGTACCATCTGGAATTAGAAACAACGACAATACCATGGTCAGTATCTCTAAAAAAATTGTATTTAACAATACGATGGTTCAGCTTGAACAGTATTATAGTTCAATTTAACATCATATTAAAATAGCAGTAAATGTTTGCCATATTATGGTAACATATACTAGTACATTTTTGCCATGCTTGTCGCTTAAACTATTTTTCTGAGAGCATATTGTATCCACTTCCTTTTTTTTCTATATGTTTACAAATATTTATTTTCAAGGGAAATAAGTTATTTCTTGCTACATCTTGTAATAGATTATCTACTACGCAAATAATAATAAAAATTATTCCTGTTTTTATCATGTTTACTATCTTTTTTATGATTCAGAGCTTATGTAAAACAATTTTTCGTTGCGTTCAAAACTAATAACCAGAAGTTGTGAGCCTCTTTTAATTAAATGTTTTTACACTTTCACTTTTTGGAGCTCTTAATTCTTCCTAAGAAAAGTTAATCCTTACATCCACCTTTTTTTTATAATAAAAGAAAGAAAGGAGTGTTGTTCCATCAGTTCTAATCTTTAAAGGTGAAAATAGGATTAAATGTTAATCCTACCAAATTATACGCTAAATATGTTTTACTGGTTTTGCAGCAAAATGTTATCGCTTGTTCATTTGCAATTTCTAGATTTAGAATGTTTTTTAAAAAATAATTAAATCTTGAAAAAATCAAAATAATAATAGAAAATAACGAAATTTTAATTTTCTTACTAGTAATCAATACTACTAAAATCCTTTGAACCTCTCTTTTTTTCAATGACGTAGTAAGATTTGTTGTTTTAATTTTTTCAGGCACTTAATTTTCATCTGCAGTTATTCTTTTCAGTTCAAATGCTTACCTTAATGTACCTAGATATATATTTTACCCTGTATAGTGATAACATAACAAGCAATTTTAACACATTTCATTTTTATATTTCGAAGGGGTAAATATATTTATAGAAACTGTGATATTATTTGAAGAAACATTGATATATTTAAGTTATACTACATCATTATTATGAATAAATACAGTGAGAAAAAATGGTAAGGTAAAAATTACCCAACCATGTTGAAATTTATCGTGGCTCTTTAGGAAAACTGAGTTTTATAATCTGTAATTAAATTAGTAAATGTGGTAAAATTTTGGTAATTTTACCATGATACCATGAGCAGGAGTCCCCAACCCTATGCCCGCGGGCACCACGGCGCCCTTCAATCGGTCTAGGTGCGCCAGCTGCTTGTGTCCAACGATTAAATATTTCAGTTTCCCATTTTCCCATAAATGCTATGCACATTTCATGCTTTGCAAATACATACTGAAGTACGCTGGCTCAGTAAAGGCAAAGTACTCGACAGATTTCTACATTTAATTGAAAAAATAAAAAAATATCTTTCAGCCAAAAAACAAAATTTTTAGAACTAAGAGATCCTCTTTGGCTAGCAGATTTTTATTTCATAACGGATATAATGGAAAAACTATATGATTTAAACTTGGAGCTGCAGGGAAAGGACAAACATACAACAAGAATGATAGGGACTATAAACTCGTTCAGAGCTAAGTTAGTTTTGTGGATATCACATTTGAAACTGAAGTCTCTTGTGTATTTTCCAAACATGAAAAAAAAATGGTAGGTGACTGTGAAATTGATTATCTACATTTGGCATAAACCTCCAATAGCTTCAAGATCAATTTGAAAAGCGCTTTCAACAATTTAATATCATCGAGCCTTTGATAACCCTTTTTGTAAATCATTTTACTAACCAAATAAACGTAACCGTAATAGCAACATACATTTCAGAATTTCTTCAAGTAAGGCGAGAAGTGGACATAGAAATTTTGAATCTTCAGAATGACATTTTCCTCAAAACTATTATATCAGATGAGAAATTCTGGAATATAGTTAACAGAAATAAATTTCCATTCTTAAAAAGAGCAGCACATAAAATAAAGTCGTTTTTTGGTTCCACATACTTGTGTGAATCATTGTTTTCGACAGTGAATATCATCAAATCAAAATATAGATCACGACTTGCAGTTGAGCACATTGACGATTACTTGCGAGCAGGAATTTCATCATATTCTCCTAATTATGAAGCACTGGCCAGTGAAATGCATTGATTGTATTTTAAAAATTTTATAAATAGTTTTTATACTTCGTATGTTTTGAAAGCAATTTAGTAATCATTTATTTTACACAAGAATATTAATACTAATTATATTCATATGTTAAATTAATTTTTAAAGTTAAATTTTTTGTGCATTATATGTAGTGTGTATTATTACCTATGTCTATCAACTATAAATTTATCTTAAAAAAATAAATGGTGCCCGCCATTTGACCGATATTCTGGTATTTGCTCTTAGGTACAAAATGTTTGGGGACCCCTGCCTTAGAGCGTGGCCTAAAAAAAGCTTTCAACTAAATATGTATTACTTTTTTTTTCGTTTCACGTTTTTTTTTCTTAATGTGCGGTGTTAAGAACTATAATTTTGAAAACAAGAATTCTTGAAACCAAATGAACAGATAAATTACCAAAAAAGTGGATTAAGGAATGAGGGAATAGAATTATTATTATTAATTCGAGAAATGACTTCTTTTGTACAGCTCGGTAAGTTCACCATATTATTTTTCTTCGTGTAGTAAACATATTTTGACCATTCCCTGTCCTAATTGTAAAATGGGTTTTACTAAGAATATCTTAATAAGAAACATTTCGGTAGGTTATACAAATTAAAAGCTATTTTCTAAAAATTATCATTATTTGGAAATATTATTTAAAATCATTTCTTTTAATCTGCCTTTAACACATTTTATTATGGCATTGTTCTTCTTCCTCAGCACTACAGCATGATGTTGGTTAACGACGTCTTAGTTATTTTTCCCCGTTGAGATCACCCAAACAAAATGGTTCTCTAGTGTTTAGTTTTAGTAATGTAATTTCTCTAGTTTCAGTAATATTACTTTCTCTCCTGGGATTGAGTTCGGTCTTTTAAACAAACTAAATTGGTTTCCTATAATAACTTATACACTTATAATCAAATTATCCATCTTCAATTAAAAGGAAATAATATTTTTGTCACAATCATGTTCATTAACACTCTAATCGAAACACAGATTGATAGCAAATTAAACTAATATAATGAAACAAAAGCAAAATAAATTTAAAAAAACAAAGCATTGTGAAAAATAGTAGAAAAATAAGACATGCGCGGTTATTTTATAAAGCTAGGTAGTTTCTTTGCATAGATTTCCCTGAAAATACAACCAAAATTTGCTTGCTTGTTAACTTTGGGAAAAAATTGCATCAGACATCACATTAAAATTAGCAGCATAGTTTAATAATCTGCTAATTTTAAAGTGATTTTTTTCAAAATTCCTCTTCTATTTTTGAAAATGTATTAAAATATTTGGAGTTTGGTTCCTCCAAAATTAACTATATCTATAGTTAAAATCTAAAATAACTGTTATTTTAAAATAGAAAATAAGGACAAAATTGAACATTTAATAAAAAGATAAAATAACTAATGCCCTTGTCTGAAAGGATTACATTACTTACCATTTATAAGTTTATTTTTAGAATTGTTTTAAGGACAATACATTTTCTTTTCAATTCTAAGAAAAGTTGAGGTATTTTATTCGGTCAAATTGAAAAGATCAAAAGTAAGGAAGAGGCAATTTCCTAGAAAGTTTGAGAAAAAAGAGAGTGAAGACTTCAATATCAGCAGAAAGAAAACAAAATACGTTTTATCTTGAAAAACAACAAATGAACACTAAATATGTTTATTATTTTTTTATAAATGTAACGGATATGGGTTAAGGAAATAGCTTCCTTATGTTTAAAAATTATTAATGAGATCAGGATAAAAAGTTCTAAACATATGAAGAATTTCTTACTTTAATGAAAGCTAATAAGATATTAAATACTATTTCTGAAAGAGTTTTAAGAAACCTATTTTTAAAAAAAATTGACATTTCTTTTAATTCTATCATTTGTTTTTAAATTTTAAATACTTCCTATCAACATATGATAACCTTTTGTGTGAATATGTGTTACTTACAAGGGAATTAAAAAATGTATATATTATCTATTTTAATAATAGCATAAGCTCATTATTTCACTATAAACTATAAGTATAATGATAAGTATTAAGTATTTAAAAAAAATTAAAAATAATTACTTTGCACTGGAATATAGTTAATTTTGTCAAGTTTCTAAGTCTGCACTGTCTTATACTTCGAAGTATTTTATTTTTAAAGAGTATCGATACATAAGAAGAAAAAAAACAACTCCAGAGCGTCATTCAATTCCCTTTATCAGTTTCTTAAGCATTGTTAAGTATATGCAAAATTAACTTCCACAGCTTAATCAAAGACTCTGATTTGAGTGAGATTAAAATATATTTGGAATTTCATGAATCGTAAGTTTATATTCTTTTTGTTAACTTTAACAACTTAAAATTATCAATTAATTTTTAGTCAATCTCAATTTTAGAAAAAAATAAAATAAAAATGCTATGTATCGTGTTTGTATTTTAATGATAATTTTTTTCAGCGTGTACAATATAACGCATTTTTAAATGTTTTTTTAAAATCATTGAAATGCTTATTAAAAAATTTTTTATTTTGTTAAAAAATTGCCTTTAAAAAATTTGTAAAAAAAATCCGGAGGTTTGAATTTTAAATTTTTATCGACATTTGAACTGATGAATTTTTGATGAACGTAATATATATATTTTTAATAATCTTGTTGCTTAAGCTCATAATTCTTTCAAATTGTTCGCATCACGTGACTGCAACATTTCCAGCATATTTTGTAGTTCACTACATACATGGTCGTAAACTAAGCATTTAGAATTTCAGTTGGAAACACACTTAAATAACGACGTTAGAAATTTCAAGTTAATAACGAAATAGGCCAAATCCAATTTTTGGTATGAATACCACGTTTTAATTCATATACTCAAATAGTTTGCAGAAACGCTCCACACGAATGGTTTGACAAATTTTGGCCAGAGCTGTTTCCAATTCTGTTACATTTGCTGATGTTCCGTGATGGGCAAACACATATTTCTCAAAAATAATATCCAAAAGCTTTCAAATTAATCTAATTTTAGTAACTAATGGACCTAAGTAACTAATGAATAATGGAGAATTTATAGAAATACACAGGTCTCGTCCTAGCAGACGTTAGTCAACCGGTGTGAGATGTGAAATTGCTGTAAAATTCCATTTGCATGAGGATGATAGTATAATTTAAATGCTTTAGCATGAGGGTCAATGTGGGAAAACGAATATTTTCCGAAAGCTGCCAAGCGAAAACACAGTGAACCATGATTGAGTCGTCATGTCCTTTCGTATTATTGACTTGGACATGCTGGATCCATTGCTGAGCAGTCGTAATTAAAACTTAACCCATGCTACTTAATTCCAATTCTTCAGGGTCAAGTCTTTCGGTTCTAGACACAAAACCCAACTCAACCACAATACAACTATTATTCTGTATACCAAATGAAAAAGCTAAGATACATTATTTCTAATGCAACTCCAATGCACTGTTAAATTTCTATTTCACGATTTTAAAACCTTGCTAGTTCGGAATTGTTACAAAACACTGTAGTTTAGAATTACTAACTAATTTTTTTTTTCATCTGCATTCGAGGAACCCCCCAATATGATTAATACCAATCGTCTGTTATTAACTTAAAAATGCCCTGTCAATATTCATATTTTTTTATGAAAGCTTAACATCTGATCCTTCTAATGTGATTTAAGATTTGTAGATCCCTTTATTTTTGAGAATACAATGCTGGAACTCCACTTTGTTGACCAAAGAACTACATCCTTTCAGGTATAAAGGTTAGACTTTGGACTCCTCAGACTTCATTAGCAGATATCGACATATTTGAACATTGTTCAAATAATGTTTTTTCTTTCATCTGAGAATGCTTGCGAAGATATCCTTTCCTTTTATTCAACCTATAATTTTGCTGCTAGGTCAAAAAATTGGGACCAAGATCAAAAAAAAAAAAAAAAAAAAAAAAAAAATCGATTTTCCTATCGATGCCCCCATATATATATAGTTATGGATCGAACAGTTACTGCTGTTTACATTATTCATTGAGAAAACAAACAGAAGTTTATTAAGATTTATAAAAAAAAATATTATAATTTCTTTAAATATGTGTTAATGTTCGCAAATAAGTTTCGTCTCTTAATGCAAAACACAAATATAACTCATCTCGTTATGAAAGCAAATATAGTATTTTTTTTCTTGTCATAATAATTTTATCTCATTATAATTTTATTCTTAAAAACTATTTTTTTATTTTAATAAACATTTATACATGAACAAGACATAATTATATTTCTTATACAACATGCCTTCGGGGAATAAAAGATAAGTGTAACTGTTTAAAATAAGATTCGCAAACGGAATTAATTATGCATGTAGATTATCACTCAAAGTAGAAAAAATTTCGTACGAGGAAAAACTGAAAGAAATTTTGTCATATAATTATTAACATGTATTTAAGCTACATTAATTATTTTTTTTTAATTCTAAGTTCATAAAAACAATTGACAAAAAAAATTGATATTTAATGAATGTCACTTCTTTTCTTTATTTAAATAATTAATTATAAAATTTTTTATGGCTAAGTGCGATTAAAAATTAATCAAAAGGGAGAAAATGTTCATACATTAATTACATAGCTATACCTTAACAACTGATATGTACCATAACGAAATTAAATACTATATTTTCTGTAACTAAACTACATACTAACCAAATAATTTGTCCTTTATAGAACATTTCGTGCTTTCATTAAAACTATTTTTTTTTTCTAATTTTGATTTTAATGACTAAAATGTCAATAAAAATAATTGCACAAATGCCAATAATTTTATGAAAACTACTCATCAGTAGTTTAACTTATGTTTAAGTAATTTCTTAAGTTAAGTCAAAGTGATTTTTTTCAGTTAGTTTTAAATAGACATAGTCGATTTTTTTTCGCCATTAAACTATCTACTTCCATTTTTTTCTGCTTTAATATTTTTCATGTAAAATTTTTTATTAAATATTAAATATTACTAAAAACATGGATTTTCAGTAATTTTAAATATAATAGAGGTTAAGTCTAGATTCATATTCTGCATATAAAATCTTTAAATTAAATTATTAATAATTTATCAAATGAGCAAAAAATTTAAGGATATACAATTCTAGACATTTAAGATAACGGTGCACTTTTAAATCACCTTCTTTCTGAAGTTTTGCTTGGGATTAAAATCACTCACTGAGATGGTTTTGCATATTTATAGTTGTTGCAAAATCATTCAGGCTAGATACATAAAAGGTTTTTATTAAATAAAGACTTTTTTTTTTCCTTTCCCTACGAAAAATTTAGTTAAAAGAGACACACAGAAATTTAACGTAAAAAAGGACAATTAGTTGTGTTGCTTTAAAATGGAGATAGCTCCTTGAAATCGCAATGGTTGTAAAGATTACAAGATATATACATATACAAGATATATCATTACAAGATATATATATATATATATATAGCAAAATAAATAAATACAAAAACAATTAGGAAAAACAATAAGTATCATTTATTGCGCATAAGCTGCAAGTAAATAGAACTCATAAGATAAGTTTAAAATGAAGAAAAAACAAAGGTAAATTACAGACAAATGAAAAAAGGAGGGCGGGGGGAAATAATAATGACAAACAACTGGGGAAAAACAATTAATAAATTTTAAAAAAAAATTTAAAAAAAAAAGATAAAGTTTTTTTAAAAAACCGGTTTTTTAAAAAAACTATCTTTTTTTTTTTTTTTTTTTTAAATTCTTTAATTGTTTTTCTTTCCCCAGTTGTTTGTCATTATTATTTCCCCCCCCCCTCCTTTTTCCATTTGTCTGTAATTTACCTTTGTTTTTTCTTCATTTTAAACTTTTATATATATATATATATATATATAATAAAAATCCAAGTATTTACGATTTTACGGAAATAATGAATTTTGCACCCAAAGTGCCAATACTTTATAGCATAATTTGATCCATGTTTTTTTTACTGTGTATTAAACATTTATCGGGTGTTTTTTGCCTAAGTATTTTTAATTTGAATGGACTATTTTGATTTACTATTGCATACAACTTTTGTTCTGTTCTTCACAGAACAAAGGAACTGAGAATTTTTGTTAGAGTAACTGAACTGAACTCAACAAGTGCCTGATGATACCTATCCTACGATTCTTGGATCTTTCAGATACTACTCTGATCCACAGAAACAGCAAGTGAGATAGTTTCAAAGAAAATGAAATTTACTCTAATGTTTAATGCTGGTATTTTCTTAGAATGAAATATCATTTCATATAACGGAATTTGTAAGTTGTGGTTGAGACAATTTATACATTCATTATTAACACCACAATTTAACTAAACTTGTCGTGTACTAAAAATCTTTTAGCTTGATTATAAATTTATTTTTTATACGCTATGTAAGAAAAATTCAATGAGCAATTCGCGAACTCAACGACCTATAGTGGGCGTTGTTATTTGAGACGAATGACTGCGAGCAGAACGATACAGTTGCTCCGTAGATTACTTCAGTGTAATATGGTAACGTTCCAACTTTATTGTTTTTTATTAAATTTTTAAAAAAAATTTGATAAATGTGAGATAAATTTAATGAGCAATATTAACGTGCTATGATTCATGGACTATGTAACCAAATTAATATTTTTAAACTGTAGCTGTCTGTTATCACATGTTTAGTTTGCTTATAACAATTTTATTAAAATATGCTTCTATAAAAAAATAATTTAAAATCAACGAAAATCATATTGTAAAAAGATCAATTACGTATTAAAAGGCGAAATTAATAAAAAAGTGGTACTAATTCGCTAAGAGGAAGTGTAAAAAAGTCACCATACTGATCTTGACGATAATGATGTTATTTAATGTTGATAATGAATATTTATTGAAATAAAAAATACCTATCTGCAAAAAAAAAGCAAAGTTTATGGAGAAAGGATATTTATTCGTTTTGAGTGTATTATTATTCGCTATATTATTAATGATTAATTAATATTGGTAATATTTATTAACAGAAATTTTTAAAAAAATTATTCTGTGCGTCAACTAGCTAATTTGAAAGAGAACAGGTTATTGGGAATTTCGTTTAAATGAGTCGTAAAAAATCACCATGGCACTTAAAAAAAATTTTATATGTACTGCAGCTAAAATGGTCATTTTTGCAGTTATAGTACGAATTCTGCAACGGGTTGTCAGTAATTTCAGAAAAGGACCATCTAACTGAAAGCAATAAAATTAGGCAAACAGATAGTTAGAAGTACGAGGAAGGTCACCGATGACATTCTTCGACAAACAGTTCGAGTGGGATGAGCGAAAAACGAAATGGAATTTTCTCATTTGTTGCGCTTTAGTAATTGTTTTAAATTTTGCAATAAATGACTAATTTTTTTCAAATGTTTTAAACATAACATGAGTGATAATTTTTATCTTATAGGTCTATATGATCAAAAAATAGTTAGTTGTGCATATTTGAAATATTTAATCATTTTTTATTGCGTTGTAGCTTATGTTAGACCACACGTGCTACGTTAACAAATTTACACCTTTAAAGTTGTCTGATAACCACGCGCTTTTTTATTTTATAAATTCCTTTGAAACGTGTTTCTAAAAAAATAATTATTTTAAATGAACGGGAATAGAAAAGAAAAAAATATTTATATATTCATATATGTTGTTAATATGTATTAATTGAAATAAAAATAATAACTTATGTACTAAAAGTTAATGATAAAAAGCTAAAGGGAAATTCGCTTAGGAAAACCATAGGAAATTGCCATTCCTAGATGTCTCTGAATTATAATGGACTGATACATACTACTGGTATTATGATAATTGGTGCAGTTTTGATAGGAATTCTACAACGGGATTTCCGTAGTTTTAGAAAATATTTTTTTCCAATGTTAGTGGAGATAGTGAATTAATATTTAAATGAATTAGAATTAAAAGAACTCCTTTCTAACACTACTTTTAAATATAATAACAGTAAAGGTTTGTAAAAGTAAATAAAGGTTAGATAGAGAAATGTCATGCTCATAAATTCTTATCAAGTTCTTAAAAGAATTCAGTTTTTATTTTTTATTTTTTAATCTGTTTTAGTAGGCTGCAACTGACACATGTATTTCGCTTAAAACTTAAATGATAAAGGGTTATGTAATAAGTACCAAATATACTAATCTAGGTATAACATATTATATTGATATATTTCGTGATTATTAAAACTGATCCAATACTAAGCAGTTTTAATATCGATACTTTGGAAATAAGTGTTTTCTGTCCCCTCGAAATATTATGTACAGTAGAAGCTTACTTAATAGTGGTAAATTTTGACTATCTGAGTCAATCGCGAGCACGAGCATCACTCCAAAATAATTTTTATCTTTATTCTAATACTTTATTCAAAAAATTAAATTTTGATTACTTTAATAACGTAGAGCCACCGAAAAAAGTAACAAATAATGTTAAACAAAAAATAAAATTATTTTCGCAATATTAATTAAAAAAATTAGTAGAAGAATCAGGTAAATAAAAAAAAAAGCTGTATCCGAACTAGATAATTACCATTTTATTAGTAGACGGGACGCGAATAATTCTAATTCACCACTGCGTAATTTGAAATAAAAAACATGCAAGTATACTAAAAACTAATGTGGATTAGTTATGCTAAGATTAAGGAGAAAGCAAATACAGTTCTATTACATTAAACATACCCATATTGATAAAACCAATTTAAGTTATTTTGAAGATTCGCATATATAATCGCATATATAATAACAGATCCACCTATATAATATGCATCGAATACTTTCAAATAGTCTTCCGAGCAATTTTGGTTATTTAATTTGATGTAATACATAAATGTTTACTTAATATTCAAGTGATCGATACTGTAACATTCAAAAGAAGTTTAAATAAATGTCTGTATTGTAATTGAGGGACAGTTGCGTAAGTGTAACAATGCATGTACAGCAAGCTAAACATTTTTATTCCCCACGATACCGCAACAGAAATGCTTTGTCTTTTTGCGATTTGGAATGGCATAGAAATTGATAGTATTTTTAGCTTTATCTCTTAATTTGCTTCCAGTGATGCTGAAAATCGGTGAACTGATAAGAATTCTATTCAAAAAGAAAAAAAAATTATTCTAGTTAGTTTGTTGATAATGAATTAAGCTTGAGCTTGTAATTAGATAGGGAAAACTTTATTAAATGAACTAATAACCTTTTTCTTTCATTATCTGCTTTACGAAAAAAATATTTTAGAAGATAATTACGAACATTTACGGGGAAACATAGAACTTGAGGACACATAAAGTGGTAATTTCTTTTTTAAAGAAAACATGTGAATAAAGATTTTGGCTTTTTAATAATTTTGTATCTTTAGTTTTGACTTTTTTTAAACTACAGTTTAAAACTAGGCGATAATAATTTAATCATTTGGTTACCAAGTATGTGGTATTAAATCCCTATTTATGAACAATATAATAAATAATACAATATACATAATAAATAATGCAAAAGAAATATAATATATTAATGTATAATAAATTCCAGTTATTTTGACGTTTAGATTTTTTTTCGCTCTGATAAGATTTCTGTAAATCTATTTACATTTTCAAAACAAATCTACAAATTTTGCAAATTTTACTAAATGCTTAATTCACAGAAAAATTTCATTTGCTTAATAGACCTAACAGCATTTAAATATCAATTAACACACGTTCTATGTTTCTAAATTTTAAATAAATCCAGCAATCTCAATATTCAGTTATTTTAAAGTAAAGTACTTTAGGGTGATATGAAATTAAAAAATAATTACGAAAATTTTGTATGAATTCATTACTCTCAATAGTGGTACAGAGAAGACGCATAGATTAATTAATAAAATCTATGCATCCACAAATTCAACATTTTTTAAATGTGTATTTAATGCTATTGAATTATTCTTAGAACTTCAAGTAATTAGTCTTCAAGTATTTAAAAAGTTATTGCACGCTACGTTTTTACGTTTTTTAATTTAATGAAAATTCTACAATTTCAACCTTCGGTGATTATAAAACACAATTTATTAAAATAATTTGGAAATTAAGAATAGATAAAACTGTTTTTTTTAATTCCTCACTTATAATGAAGGTAAAGAAACAACTCATATATAAGTGACACTCAAAGACGCAGCTCAATGTAGGAGCATCGAATAGTAAGAGCATTAGGATCGAATAGTAGGAGCATTGAATAGTAGGAGTATTGATAAAATATAAACACTCACATTAATATTTTAAAACTTCAGATATATATTCAGATAAAATACTATTTTTCTTCAGGTCAATGGGTTTATAGATCTGGTCTTACTTCATCAGGCCAGAAAGGGATAAGCAATAACAACAGCAGCAATATATTTCAAAACAAAAATCTAATACATTATTAATTTCGCTTCAGAAAATTAACCAAAAATCATGGGCTATCAACCAAAAAGCGAAAGCGAAAAGATTAATATACAATGCAGTAATAATTCCCTCGTCAGCTCATGGTTACAGCCTATGGGCAACTGATATCTCTCCGCGCATTTATCGTACTCTACAATCTATTCAAAGAAAATTTCTTTTAAACATGAGTAGAGCCTACCCCCACGGCAGCACTTCAAGTACTAACAAGTATTCCTCCTCTCGCAGACCAGATTATGTCAATATCTTGTTCAACAACCGTAACTCAACTCAATATGCCAAATTTAATAATATAACGTATAATATCCTAGACTATGAGAAAAAGCTGAAAATACCACATCACTATCCTTCTTTTCACATAATTAAAAAAATATCTTTGGTAGAGCAGAATAATTTCAATTCTAACAGAAAAACAAACTATTTTACAGATGGCTAGAAGACAAACACAGGCACAGCTTTCGCTATCCTCAATATTACACATTCACAAAGTTACACATTAGGCAGGGAAAATTCAATCTTTCAAGCCAAACAGTTGGCAATCCTTGAATGCATTAAATATATTAAGAGCACTGAGAACTTCAATAATAATGACCGTTATATCATCTGGTCAGGCTCAAAAGCATCAATATCATCAATACTTGATTTTGCCACAAATAATAGAATTACATTCGATATTCAACAAGAACTTCAACACACATCAATACAGATTTCCTGGATTAAGGCACACAGCAATAGAGTAAGTAATGAAAAAGCAGATGATTTAGTTAAACAATCTACGAGACAACCAAAATATTACGTATGTCCTCTTCCAGTTTCATATCTTAAACGAAGTATTAAAGATTCTATTTTAACTTAACGAAGTATTAAAGATTCAAAGGAATAATTCAGACAGAGGAAGACGTCTATTCAAAATTATTATTAATGTTATCAGGTACCTGATCAAATAACGGTCAAATAACGGAACAAGGTACAAGAACTCAGGGTACCTGTACGTTTTACGGTAAAATACTTTTTTGCCCGAACATGTTACGGAACAACAGTCTCAGATACAGTAATTTCTACAGTGATAATTACAGTTAAATTTTAAAATTACTCTAAATAGATAAGTACAGTAAAAATTAAGTGTAGATTATTTTACAGTAAAAATAGAATTTAAATCGAATTTTACGGATGATAAACCGAAGTACTGGTACTTTATGCCGCAATTTGATTCAAAATTTTTTACAGTGTTTGCACCGTGCTAACAAACTTGTTCAATCGTTTAATCGACTTTTGAAACCATTTGAAATTGATTGATATGTCCGTCTCAAATATTTTATATCCATGTATCTAAGATTTAAATATCTCTTTACAAAATAAGCATGCTTTTAAATAATTTTGTCCCTATGCATACGAAACCTGTGTATAATTCTACTTCGTGATTGCCATTTCGAAATGGAATATACCTAACTAAACAATTACAAAATTGAAAAATAACGCCCACATAACTTAACTAAACATACGATAAAATTTACTGAACATGAAATATTATTTGTTGGGTAATTATTAATATATATTAGTCAATATGTTTTAATCGAAATTATAAATCACGTAATTGTTTCATCGCTGTAGTTTTGTTTCCCCAATCAAAAGTAGACTCTAGGAAGCAAAGACACGAAAAATACAAATTTTAACTTTTCATTTGACAATTATTTTATTAACTATATTATTTGTTAATATATCTCCTAATTATCATTTTACCCAAAAAATATCGTTAAGAAAAATAAATAAAATTTTTTATTCCAAAATAATGTAAATGCGGAAATCTTTCTTTGGATTATAAAGTAAAAAAAAGCTACTACCATAAATTGAATAAGTGTTCCTTAAAATATATTTAATAATAATTTTTCTACCCTTTTTCTAGTTTTTCTTCTATGTTTGTATCAGCCTCAGGGTTCTTAGAATTAAATAAAAATCCTTTTCAACTAAAGGAAATTGGTAAGAAACAATCCAATTTTATTTGAAAGAAAATGATTCTGGAACAACGAAAGTTAATTGGTAGTTTTCAAAAAAAGTAATTGTTTTATTGATGATTTCAATTACTTCTGAGGATATCGAAGAACAATTCTTTTCTCTTTAATGGTTAAAACTTGTTGTCGCTTAATGATGGAAACTTGTTCTCTAAAAGGAAATTTTATACTGTGATTTGAAATAGTTGTTAAGATTTTCAAAGTAGGTATTTAATTCTGATAGATATAAAGAATTATGTATTATTCACAGCGTAAATTAAAATTTTTAGCCCCTTAAAGTTAAAAGTTTAACCCTTTAGGTCACTGCTCATTATTATTTTTACTCCTAAAATATCACTACTACTTTGATCAATAAAAAAATATATCACAACTATGATAATATGTATAATTAACTATGTTTTAGTTGAATTTATGAACTACTACAATTGACCCCGTAAGTGGGGACAATTGTAACAAGTGCACGACTGTCAAACATTTTTAATAACTAATATAATAACATTTAAAATAAGGTATTTATTTTTTTTCTAGTAGAGGATAGTCTACTTTACTCGTCTGTCAATTAATACTAATAATATATTGGATTTTTTGTTAGTTAAAAATAGTTAAGTAAAAAATTTTACAATTGACCCCACTCTCCCCTACTGAACAAATTACGGTACATCAGATATTTTGTTTCGAAATATGTTCTGGTAAAAATGGGTTTTGCGATAATGAGTGCCGGTAATTTTTACCGTAATTTTATCAGGATTTGTTTACAGTATAAGCAGAGATTGCTAAGCTAATTGAAAAGAAAAAGAAAGCATAAAACTGATAAAACAATGTAAAGGTTCATAGAGCTGCCAAGAGCACGAAATGTCAATAAATGCCTTTGTCTAGAATGAAATAAATTAAAGTTTAAAAGATTGGGAAAAAATTAGCAAATAGATATCTATAATATGTAAAAAATATAATTTTTATACGTAGTAACATTTAAAATTTATGAAATGCAACGTGGGAAATTAATATATACTTAATTTTTTAAGCTATCCGACTTGTTTTGACCACTTTTGTTTCAAAGATTAATATAAAATTTTAAAATACTAGTTTATTTGTTTATAATGTGTAATAATTTATAAAACTAGCAGAAAAATATTATTATTTTAATTTGTTTTATAAATAGCAATTTTTAGGTAAAAAATAAGGCCTTTTTGCATATATGCTAAACACTGTAAGAAATTTTCTATCACCCAAAACAAGAAATCCTTTAAGGATTTTACTTCGAGAACTGACTAGCAAAGATCTTGTTTTGAAAGCCCATGTTAAATTGGCCAAGGCTGACCAAATTAAAGATGGAGGGATGATGTCTTGAATGCTTTAAATCTTTACAAATCTGCATCTGAAAGACCAAGCTCAGGGACTGAGCTGCCTGGAGAAATATTGTGTGACAGACTAATGACTTCGGCTAAAGAAGAGAAGGTTTTATTTAGATGGCTATCAACTGTGTTTTGAATGCAAGTGCATATACTTCTGAGTTAGGGATCAATGCATTTAAAATAAAATTGTTTTAAATTTTTGCTTTTGTCTTTGCAAAAAAAAAAGCATGCATAAAAATGAAATTCTACTTTTTTCTCTTAGTCTGCAGTTCAAAACATGCATGCTATAATCAAAAACACTCATAAAAAATTGCAAACGATTATTTTAAAAAACAACACAAGATATAATGTTCAAGGTGGTTCAAAATGGGAAAAAAATCTAATTTTGAGATAAACGCATTTAACGACTTAAAATTACACATCTATTTATCGTTACCAAATTACACAAAGACTACTTTAACTTTGTAAATAAATAAATTACAGACAAAACTAAAGTCTTTTTAGAAAGCTCCGAGTACAAGAATTCTGAATTTATAATAAACTCAATATCAAAAATTTTGTCCAAAATCATGTTTTTGCACCTTAAATTCGATGTATGTAAGGAGATACACTATCGTATGACATCAAATCTAATATTTATACTCCACTTTGAGAAATATTTCCCCACTCCGTTGCTCTTCTACGAAAACAATGGAAATACAACAAGATTTGACTCTTAAATTTAATTGCACCATATTGTAAAGTAAACCCTTTTAACCTCTTAGTCTATTGAAGCGTGTACTGAGATAATTTGTCGCATATAAATGAGTTTCAACATAAATTCGAAAGAGAATTAAATCTCCCTTAACATAACGTCGTTTCTACTGTAACTCGTTCTTGAATTCTTTTGATATCTCTTGAATTGCATCTTATAAGAGTCAATCTGGTTAGAAGTTTAGGAAGTGAAAGGCTTATATTTCTTTTCAATTTGCTTAGAAAGTTTAAGAGTCTTAGAGAAATAAAGAACCGTAATAATAGTTTGAGTGTTGCGAAACTTTTAGCATAACAATCATTTTCTAGATTTTCGTAAATTTGGATTACTACTTCTGAAAATTGACAAATAAAAATACTAAAATTTTAGTTATTAAAATCTTAAATTACTTGGTGTAACGAAATGAAACATTCCATGAAGTCAATCAACAAAAGATTTTGTCATAAAATGAAAGACAGCGAATTATTTTTCTTTCTTTTAAACTCTAGTTATTCTTTGACTTTTACAAAACTGAAACTAAATACTAATAAATTAATAATACTCTTAGAAACTGAAAGTAAATAACTATCGGGTTCAATACTTTAACAGTGACAAAAAAACTAAGGCTTACATCTAATTAAAATACGTACACATTTTTACGCTTTTTCTGCAAAATTTTTCTGAAAATTTTTATTTAAATATTTTCTATGCTCATATTCTGTTATTTTATAAGTTTTTCCAAACGAAAGAAAATTAAGCATTTTTAAAAAAAAAAAAAAAATTAAGATTGAAAACAATTAAAAAATGTGGCTTTTTATAAAGTGTAAAACTTAAAACAAAAATAAAAAACTCATTTTGTTGTAATTTTAAATCAAAACTTCTTTTCTTTTCAAAAAATTTACTTCGATTTTTTATATTTGATACTATTTTTTGCTACTGAAATACTTTGGAAGTTAATAAAAAAATTTATTAGTTTATTCACGTATATAATAGTTATTAGATCATTTACGCTTATGCAAGTTTTGTATTTGAATTAAGCTGATGCTAATTAAATATAAGCTGATGAGGAGCAAATAAATTGCTTATTAATTTTACTCGAAAGAAATGTGTAATGTAGTGAAATCAATAAAAAAGACGAGCTCAAAAATAATTAGATTAAAATGTTCAATTATTATTTCTTATAATTATTATTTATTATATAAATGTTCTATTATTATTTCAATTATAATTTCTAACAAACAAACATTATTATCCAATTTACAAATTTATTTTTAAAACAATTTTTAAAATATTGATTTAATAACATTTTTTTTAATATTTTTAGTAGAAAATTTTAATCAATTCTTAAAGTTTTGATTTATTACAATACGTACTGATAATTACGCATTATAATTAAGTATTAATTGAGTCCACTGTTATCAGTCCTAATTATTATATTAATTTAACATATAACTACTCACCCAACATGACGACGACACAGCACTGCTGCATCGAATATATGAGGGTTCATCTACGGCATACTTTTATTTCATTTTTCTTATTGAGGTAAAAACAATTGCGAAGGGATCATATGCAGACGCACTTTTGAGAAACACAATAATTAACATATATATGGCGTTAACTTTCGAAGAAAAAAAAAACAATTCACAACCATTCAACTGGATACGAAAATATAATGCTTACATTTTATGGTGTTATACACCACTATACCAAAAACGAACTCCCACACGCCTTTCAAGAAACAAGCGCAATAATTTCGTTAAGAAAAAAGTTCCACTCCCTCAGTTCTGAAGTGCCTTAAAAAACCCAAGGGTCATTGGTAAGCAACCAATCAGGAACAAAAATAATGAAAATGTTACCGAAATAGCCAATGAAAAAAAAGTGGACAGTTCTCACCGAACCCCCTAAAAAATTATTGGCCATAAGAAAAAATTAGCAAAAGACCGTACAGTAACAATACATGACCAAGACATGTGTTGTTATGTGTCCTGTGTGAATGGAGAACAAGGTCAAGAAGGGGAAAGACTGAAGTCAATGATTTCCGTTCAAGAGGCATTAAAAAGTTTACATGCAGTGAGAGAAATAGAAAAAAATGTCACATAGGTTAAGGAAACTCAGATATAAAAATATGTATCTAAGTGATAAGAGCTAATGCAGCTGCAGAAAGCTGTTAAAAAAGAGGAGAGAAAACAAGGAAAACAAAATTAAAAAAGAATTTTATGATTGATTTTTTTCCGTAGGAAACTTTTAAACATAATATAAATTTATTATAAATTAATTATTTTATAAAAATGCAATTGCAAATTTAGAGTCATTTTGCTGTTGGGGAGGAGTAAATGTGCAATGAATGGGGGAGAGATTGAAAAATACAGATGTTTTATTGTGTTCGAGGGGAGGAAATATACATTGGTTGAGGTTTATTTTTGGCAACATATTAGAGTAGTGCAGTAATATAAAGATAAACCTGAATCGACACTATGTTCTGTGTTATTAAGTTAGTGCATATGTTATTGCCATGAAAAAAATATACTTTTTGCCAAAATAATCTGCATCTTGCCTTTCGTTTGAAAACAGCTTTACCCAAAATAACAATTTTTTGCCAAATTGACAGTTTGATCGTATTTGGTTAGATGGCAAATGCTTAGCACAGGCTATGTATGGATAAAAAAATCGTATAAATCGGTATATCATTTGTGTGTATTATAATTTAAAGCCTACTGTATACTTTAAGATTGTTCTGTCATTTCTTTTTCTTTCTTTAATATTGAAACTTTTTATTACCAGAATTCTGTACCAAACACAATAGACCCCCCCAATTGAAACATCAATAAGTTTTAGAGTGATTATATATGACAATGAGTTGGTTGCTAAGGCGTCAAATAACAGTTCTTATCGGTCTACGCAAACCAAGCTGACCGGAACGGATGCATGTGTCAACTGCTGCAGGTGATCAACGCAGGCCATACTGATTAGGGAGATGAATCCTGAAGATGGTTTCGGTTTTCTAAAAGTAATAAAAAAATAAAAAAAAAAATTGGGGAAAGACATTTTGATAAATAAGGAACGGCATGACTAAAAAGGATGGACCACATAAAAATGCGAGTAATAAGCAATTATAAAATAAATTCATATGGGGCAATAAAAATATATATTATCAAGCTTCTAATTAAAACATAATAATAATCTGTAAATGTTAATAATTAATAATGAAATATGCAGTAGTTGAACATATACATTGTAAATTACAAAGATTAAGAACAAGTTTCAGTTTTAAAAATTTAAAGGTAATGAAATTGAGGCAGAATTCCAAATACAAGAAATTAGAGTTAAAAGGCAAAAGTAAAACAAATTAAGGCGAGTACGAACTTGTGATAAATAACATTATCGCATAAGTTATTGTTTTGGGAATACTGAATAATTCAAAATATTTCAAATTGAGATTTTGGAATAGTTTTAAATTAAATTCTTACTGATCCTAAGTTATTCAAAGAAATTAAAAATTCATTTAAGGAAAGTTATTAAGGGGGGACCCCACCCTAAATATTTCAAAAATTCGAGAGAAAAAATTTTAAATTTCTCGAAACTTTGTACCCTTCCTAATGTCGGTCTAAAACAATTTCTCGCTACCTAACTTTGTTTGGAAGTTATACCGGAAAATAGAGAATCGTCGCTAAGCAGGTAGAAAGGCCCGTTCGGCTGGATTAGGAGGGGCGACATTCTTTTTGTGCCTCATCCATTCTGTTGACTGTATATAGAAACTTACTGTAGGCATTTCATTTATCGACCATTATATATATGAAATTAAACGTTTTCCCCTACCATAAGTCAAAACTTTAAACGCGTTTTTCTCAAAACGCTGTTTTTAGACCTGGCCTAACGTTTTTCTCATGATCTATGCAACGAAATAAGCTGTTCTTTATTTTAAATGACGTAAAAATATTTTCTTTAGAAAGTAACATAGGATTTTTTTGATATTTTTATATTTCGATTTTATATTAGTATTTTAATGAATATTTTTTTAATGAAAAACTTAACTTTTCTTTAAAATGCCGCTATTTTGGTAATTTTGCGAATATCAAAAGACCGTTATTCTACTTTTTAGATAATGTCTTTATGTTTCAGAAAATCTAAACAAAATCGTTTTCCTATGTTTAAGGACTTCTAAATCCAATGAGGCCAGTGAGGTGCTACTTTTTGATGACCAGCCACACACGGAGATGCCACCAACTTATTTTTTATTATTTTGTAAAAGAAAAAATAATTAAAATAGACTTAAATTGTAGCTAAATAACATTTAAAAAAAACAAGGAGTCTCTGCATTGTCTCTATTACTTAAAAAGAATTTAAGAAAAATGTTAATATTTTACCATCTTTGGGTGGGGTCCCCCCTTAATTTTTCTTAAACCATCCGTTTTGAAACCATCCGTTTGATCCGTATACATTTATTCTTATAATATTTCTGCATTCAAACTATCCTAAATAATCAGTGCATAAAGGAGTTTTTTCAAATGATTAACTAACATACATCACATTATATTTTTCTCTGCACTATGACATTAATTGCAATATAAGGTTATATGCAAACAGAAGAACATGATTCATAAAGCAAAGCACATAGAAAATTGTATAGCTGTTTAAAAGTTTGCTATGGAAAATATTTGCTTTAACTATATATTGCCTTTTAACATGAGATTTTCTATGTGAATTTCAGCACCTGCTCCATTTTGTTAAAGTGGAAAGATAGTTTATGTTGTAAGTTAACAAACTCGGAACGTATATACATCGAGTAATAGTTAAAGCAATTGTTTAAAGTTGTATTTCAAAAACATTTGAATGAGGGTAATGAAAAAAATAGAATTTTATAATAAATTATGATTAAATGGGCATATATTATTTTTTGTATTTAAGTAAAATTTATTGTATTATTAGAATAAAAAACCTTGATTTGCATATATTTAGCTCATACTCACTTTGAAATTAATAATAATTGTTTCTCAATTTTCATTCGCAAATGAAATTACAGTTTCAATTACACCTTGACAAGGTTTCAAAGGATTATTTGAAACAACTTGGGTTTATTTCAAATTGGTTTTAAAGTAACATGTAGTTAAAAATTACGGATATATTAAAAATACATTTGTTTAAAAAGTCTCCAAACTTCGAACAACTTAAAAACGATTGTTATAAAAAAGTTTTTGCCAAAAATGTGTTTTACAAATCAGAAAATTGTTTGTATATTTGTAAAAAATCTAGTGACTGTTTTCAATAGCTTTTAAAAAGTTTGTATTTCTTAAAATGACATTTTTTATTTACAGAAACATATTGGAAGATTTTTAATTATTATTCAAATATCAAATAATGGTTCTCGATTTGACAATTCATTTTTCTTTTAAATTTATACTCAATATGCGATTGTCAATTTTAATCAACTTCCTTGTGATTAACCATGAAAATGGTTGATTGAGATGTTTAATTATCTGAATTAATTTTTTTAGTTACTGTGACTACTATAAGTTCATTATAATCATGGGCGGAATATTTTTTACCAGACTCCAAAGGTCAAATTTACAAAATTATATTTTAAATTTCATGCAAATATATTTGCTAGAATAAAAAATTTTACTTTTAAAAAAATGTCCGGGTTAGCCTGGTTGTCAAGGAGCTGGACTCACGTTCATGAGAACGGGAGTTAGAATCCAGCCGGCCGAAGACTCCCTGTTTAGTAAATGGTGAGTGGTGAACTTTAAATCTGTCGGGTCACAAAGTCCTCAATGTTCCCATAAAAAATCAATTCCTCTGGTGGTTCTGAATTGGAGATTGATCGTTCTCCGATTCAGGTCAAAATAACGATCTGTGGATGAATGAATAAATGTATGAATTGGTCCGCCCTTTAAACGGGTGTGACATATGGCTGCGGCAGAAGTCGAATTCTTGGCCATAGATGGCACAACTGGAAAACAAGAACAATCGCACTCCCTCTGCCTTAATGGCCGACGACGACGGTGGCATTTTAAAAAATACTTTCATTTTGGTGAATAACAATGATGTTTACTTTTACTTTTATTCATTAAAAAAAATGTTTAACTTGTTTAATTTAAATTTACTTGGTTCTCATAGCAAAACGTTCCTAAATGAATTTAATCTCTACCTTTACTCTTATTTCAAAATTGAACTCTAAGAGTAAGTGACAATTTTTGCCTTATAGTTGATTAGCTGATTGTGTTGTCTAGCCACTAAAAATAATTTTTTTTAATACTAAAGCTGATATTTATGTTCCTAAATCACTTTAATCAGAATACCAATTTCTCAATTGGAATAAACAAATTAATTTTTAAGTTAACTAAACTAAGTTAACTATTTTATTAACTAAAGTTAACTATTTTATTAACTAAAAATACTAAACCAAATAAGTTTGATTGTATTAAAAACATAAGTATACATAACTTATGAAGAGCAATTCTTTTATTCTTAATCATATTCCTTAAAAATAAACTGTACATATTTTGTTTTTACTTGTTTAAAAAGCATTTCCAATAAACCTGGTTTAGAGTATAAAACTTAAGATTTTCGATTATACAGCTCGTAAAGAGTAGTTTATTTTTAGAAAGAAGAAAAACGAACAACGATTAATCATTTTACAGCAACTAAAAAAGCGTAGTTTTATCTTCTAAATTCGCGATTATCATTATTTGAAGAAAGTAAAAGCAGCTACTTTGAAGATAACATGCTACATTTTTATAAAATATTAGTTTTATTATCATTCATCCTTGAAAAACTGGTTTTATTCAAAATTGTTCTTTGCTGTCAGAAATTCTAAGTAGTGATTAGTTTTCCATTATGAAAAAGAACAACATAAACAAAAAGAAACATTTTAAATTTAGGGAAAGTAATACTTTTTAAAATGTATAAAAACAGCTGGAAGTAATGTTGCTATACATATATAACGCAATGATATTTATAAATATAAATGTGTGAAAAAAACATCTTTTTGGAAACTTTCAATTATTTTAAATTTTATGACTTAGTGAAAATCTTCTAGTGTGCAAAATTTCTAACTAACATATTTTTTAAAACATTTTCATATAAATGTGATTACATATCTAAGAAAATGAATGGCGGATAAAATGAACGAAACATGATTCAAATGATTCAAAAATTATTCGAATCTGTAAGTGTTTCACGCCCAGGTACCAATCAGCAAGGGGTGGATTCAAGTTCAGTTTTAAATCAGTAACTGACTCGAATAAATGAAGGATTCGAATGAACAAGTGATTCGAATCATTGAGTAAATGGAATAGTAAGTGATTTGAATCACAAATTCAATCACCAAAGGGTACTGATTCTATTAATTCGAATCACTTTGATGATTTGGTCTCTATTTGAAATAAAATCAGAATAGATAAATATGAATGTCAAATGGATTTCTTAAGAGTTATGCATATTAAAGAATTTTTGATCATTTAATAACATTTATAAGCACTTAATTAAAACTTTAATTATTCAACAATATTTTTATCTTTTTGAAAATTACTTCTATGATAATTTTATAGTTATAAAGGTGATAAATTCCTTAAGAAAGAGACATAAAATATTTCTATTTTTTTAAGAAAGATTTTCATTTTTATTTCACGGAATTTTCAGTCAATGTTCATTCAGATAAAGAAGATATTTACTCATTGAATATTCATGAGACATTGTTTAATAATCTTACGCAAACTATTATTATTCAAATATCATTGATTAACAACAGAAAACCGAGTGCCAAAGCCCGTGAAGTAATTAAATTTGATAAATGATCAAACTTTTAACATTGTGCGTATCAAACATAAAAGTTGATCGTTGCATAATTTTTGGTACAATATAGTGACATGATAAATCTATTTTCTAAAGTACGTGGCATAACTTATTAATTATTTCAGAGAAAACACTTTCTGGATACACTAACAAAATTTATTATTTTTTATCTTTCAATAATACTTAAACACAAGTTATATACTTTCCAATCTTGTTATAAAAAATTAATAAGAGTAAAATTTCGCTTGCAAGCTGTATTCAAATAACGTTGTTTGACGCAACAGACATTGTTGGATAATTAAAACATAAGAACTCATTTCATTACTACGAACAGCGATATGTGACTCGTGGATTTAATGTTTCACTTCACTACTGTTCTTTTACACTACTTGTATAGTAGCTGCCACAATGCTTGTGATTAAGCAACACTAGAACTCATAATTAGAGTAAGGTAAGATACACATAAAAGTCCATAAATTTATTTGTACAATACAATATAAAATATAAGAATAATTAATTTAGAATGCATGCATACACCAATTATAAAATTAAATTCATTTGTAAATCAAACAATTGCTAAGCACAGATTCTCAAAAAAATAAAAATTAGGTTTAAAATAATAGGATATAAATTTTAATCTTATACATATTAATTTTTCAGAAATTTCTCGTCATACAACTAAAAATATATTTAAATATATAGCAACGAATTTTTGTTTCTGTTGACGAATATCAGCATTGAAATTGTAACTGACTCTCGCCAGCTCGTTCCAGATTGTAAACAAACTACTCGCGATATTCTACTTATTGTTTCTTGAATATTTAACATTCAAGGCATGCCAAAATGAGTGTTTTAGGAAGTGAAAATTATTCTAGTACGGTGTGAAAACTTGAGAATTCGGTCTAAGATTATTCATTTCTTATGTTTATATTTAAATTACACCTCTGAATCTTGTATGAATGCTCGATTTGATGTTTTCCTGGAATAAAGTGTTTCTTCACAAAGTGTTTTGGGTTATTGAACACCATTTTCGGAGAGATAGCACACCACTTATTTTACAGTGTTCAGTACGCTAAAAAAGGACTCCCCAAAACAACTTTTGATCTAATGATAGGATCTTCACGTTACAGAAATCAACCATAATGGTTCGAAGGGATGAACTCAAATATACTAATTAATTGGTGTAGACGATGTTGTAAGTTACAAAATAAGGCACAAAAAAGTATATTCCCTGAAAAATCACACTTTTTTTTACGTGTTTAAAATTTTGGCCCCCGAAATATAAGGGGCAACCGCAGTCTGGGAAATGTAATGCCCATAGTTTGGTCAGGAGTGTGGTCCAAAGTACAGACCCCTTAATGTTAATTTTACTTTATGCGTATTCCACCATATCTCGAGAACTTCTGAAGCGAAATAAAAAAGAGCTGCACACATTTGAGAAATTTGATTGTCTAAAGATAGTTACTAGCAGAAAAATAAGTTTTAGTAAATATTTATTATTATTTAATATAAAATATAATATTAAATATTTAGTAAATATTTATTATTTTATCAAACTATAGTCGGAACAATTTGGAACTCTAAGGTATACAAGTTTTTACATCATTTTAAAGTATGTAATTTTACATGGCAAAATACGAAATTTGAGTGAAATCGGTTGAATAGTTCCTGGCAAATCAAATTTTAAAGAAGTCGTATATTTATAATTATAATTTTTCAAATCGATTTAAAAGTTCTCGATATATAGTGAAATACGTAAAAAGTAGCATTAACATTAAGGTATCCAAACTTTGGATCGCTCTCCTGACCAAACTATGGGGTATTTTCCAGATTGCGCAACACCCTTCTTGTGAGGGTCAGAAATCCGAATCCATCTAAAGAAAGGGTATTCTCGAGATATGGGGAAATATGTAAAAAGTAAAATTAACAATAATAGATGGTTTATGGAAATTTGATTGTCTAAAGATAGTTCCTATCAGAAAAATAAGTTTTAGTAAATATTTATTATTATTTAATATAAAATATAATATTAAATATTTAGTAAATATTTATTATTTTATCAAACTATAGTCGGAACAATTTGGAACTCTAAGGTATACAAGTTTTTACATCATTTTAAAGTATGTAATTTTACATGGCAAAATACGAAATTTGAGTGAAATCGGTTGAATAGTTCCTGGCAAATCAAATTTTAAAGAAGTCGTATATTTATAATTATAATTTTTCAAATCGATTTAAAAGTTCTCGATATATAGTGAAATACGTAAAAAGTAGCATTAACATTAAGGTATCCAAACTTTGGATCGCTCTCCTGACCAAACTATGGGGTATTTTCCAGATTGCGCAACACCCTTCTTGTGAGGGTCAGAAATCCGAATCCATCTAAAGAAAGGGTATTCTCGAGATATGGGGAAATATGTAAAAAGTAAAATTAACAATAATAGATGGTTTATGGAAATTTGATTGTCTAAAGATAGTTCCTATCAGAAAAATAAGTTTTAGTAAATATTTATTATTATTTAATATAAAATATAATATTAAATATTTAGTAAATATTTATTATTTTATCAAACTATAGTCGGAACAATTTGGAACTCTAAGGTATACAAGTTTTTACATCATTTTAAAGTATGTAATTTTACATGGCAAAATACGAAATTTGAGTGAAATCGGTTGAATAGTTCCTGGCAAATCAAATTTTAAAGAAGTCGTATATTTATAATTATAATTTTTCAAATCGATTTAAAAGTTCTCGATATATAGTGAAATACGTAAAAAGTAGCATTAACATTAAGGTATCCAAACTTTGGATCGCTCTCCTGACCAAACTATGGGGTATTTTCCAGATTGCGCAACACCCTTCTTGTGAGGGTCAGAAATCCGAATCCATCTAAAGAAAGGGTATTCTCGAGATATGGGGAAATATGTAAAAAGTAAAATTAACAATAATAGATGGTTTATGGAAATTTGATTGTCTAAAGATAGTTCCTATCAGAAAAATAAGTTTTAGTAAATATTTATTATTATTTAATATAAAATATAATATTAAATATTTAGTAAATATTTATTATTTTATCAAACTATAGTCGGAACAATTTGGAACTCTAAGGTATACAAGTTTTTACATCATTTTAAAGTATGTAATTTTACATGGCAAAATACGAAATTTGAGTGAAATCGGTTGAATAGTTCCTGGCAAATCAAATTTTAAAGAAGTCGTATATTTATAATTATAATTTTTCAAATCGATTTAAAAGTTCTCGATATATAGTGAAATACGTAAAAAGTAGCATTAACATTAAGGTATCCAAACTTTGGATCGCTCTCCTGACCAAACTATGGGGTATTTTCCAGATTGCGCAACACCCTTCTTGTGAGGGTCAGAAATCCGAATCCATCTAAAGAAAGGGTATTCTCGAGATATGGGGAAATATGTAAAAAGTAAAATTAACAATAATAGATGGTTTATGGAAATTTGATTGTCTAAAGATAGTTCCTATCAGAAAAATAAGTTTTAGTAAATATTTATTATTATTTAATATAAAATATAATATTAAATATTTAGTAAATATTTATTATTTTATCAAACTATAGTCGGAACAATTTGGAACTCTAAGGTATACAAGTTTTTACATCATTTTAAAGTATGTAATTTTACATGGCAAAATACGAAATTTGAGTGAAATCGGTTGAATAGTTCCTGGCAAATCAAATTTTAAAGAAGTCGTATATTTATAATTATAATTTTTCAAATCGATTTAAAAGTTCTCGATATATAGTGAAATACGTAAAAAGTAGCATTAACATTAAGGTATCCAAACTTTGGATCGCTCTCCTGACCAAACTATGGGGTATTTTCCAGATTGCGCAACACCCTTCTTGTGAGGGTCAGAAATCCGAATCCATCTAAAGAAAGGGTATTCTCGAGATATGGGGAAATATGTAAAAAGTAAAATTAACAATAATAGATGGTTTATGGAAATTTGATTGTCTAAAGATAGTTCCTATCAGAAAAATAAGTTTTAGTAAATATTTATTATTATTTAATATAAAATATAATATTAAATATTTAGTAAATATTTATTATTTTATCAAACTATAGTCGGAACAATTTGGAACTCTAAGGTATACAAGTTTTTACATCATTTTAAAGTATGTAATTTTACATGGCAAAATACGAAATTTGAGTGAAATCGGTTGAATAGTTCCTGGCAAATCAAATTTTAAAGAAGTCGTATATTTATAATTATAATTTTTCAAATCGATTTAAAAGTTCTCGATATATAGTGAAATACGTAAAAAGTAGCATTAACATTAAGGTATCCAAACTTTGGATCGCTCTCCTGACCAAACTATGGGGTATTTTCCAGATTGCGCAACACCCTTCTTGTGAGGGTCAGAAATCCGAATCCATCTAAAGAAAGGGTATTCTCGAGATATGGGGAAATATGTAAAAAGTAAAATTAACAATAATAGATGGTTTATGGAAATTTGATTGTCTAAAGATAGTTCCTATCAGAAAAATAAGTTTTAGTAAATATTTATTATTATTTAATATAAAATATAATATTAAATATTTAGTAAATATTTATTATTTTATCAAACTATAGTCGGAACAATTTGGAACTCTAAGGTATACAAGTTTTTACATCATTTTAAAGTATGTAATTTTACATGGCAAAATACGAAATTTGAGTGAAATCGGTTGAATAGTTCCTGGCAAATCAAATTTTAAAGAAGTCGTATATTTATAATTATAATTTTTCAAATCGATTTAAAAGTTCTCGATATATAGTGAAATACGTAAAAAGTAGCATTAACATTAAGGTATCCAAACTTTGGATCGCTCTCCTGACCAAACTATGGGGTATTTTCCAGATTGCGCAACACCCTTCTTGTGAGGGTCAGAAATCCGAATCCATCTAAAGAAAGGGTATTCTCGAGATATGGGGAAATATGTAAAAAGTAAAATTAACAATAATAGATGGTTTATGGAAATTTGATTGTCTAAAGATAGTTCCTATCAGAAAAATAAGTTTTAGTAAATATTTATTATTATTTAATATAAAATATAATATTAAATATTTAGTAAATATTTATTATTTTATCAAACTATAGTCGGAACAATTTGGAACTCTAAGGTATACAAGTTTTTACATCATTTTAAAGTATGTAATTTTACATGGCAAAATACGAAATTTGAGTGAAATCGGTTGAATAGTTCCTGGCAAATCAAATTTTAAAGAAGTCGTATATTTATAATTATAATTTTTCAAATCGATTTAAAAGTTCTCGATATATAGTGAAATACGTAAAAAGTAGCATTAACATTAAGGTATCCAAACTTTGGATCGCTCTCCTGACCAAACTATGGGGTATTTTCCAGATTGCGCAACACCCTTCTTGTGAGGGTCAGAAATCCGAATCCATCTAAAGAAAGGGTATTCTCGAGATATGGGGAAATATGTAAAAAGTAAAATTAACAATAATAGATGGTTTATGGAAATTTGATTGTCTAAAGATAGTTCCTATCAGAAAAATAAGTTTTAGTAAATATTTATTATTATTTAATATAAAATATAATATTAAATATTTAGTAAATATTTATTATTTTATCAAACTATAGTCGGAACAATTTGGAACTCTAAGGTATACAAGTTTTTACATCATTTTAAAGTATGTAATTTTACATGGCAAAATACGAAATTTGAGTGAAATCGGTTGAATAGTTCCTGGCAAATCAAATTTTAAAGAAGTCGTATATTTATAATTATAATTTTTCAAATCGATTTAAAAGTTCTCGATATATAGTGAAATACGTAAAAAGTAGCATTAACATTAAGGTATCCAAACTTTGGATCGCTCTCCTGACCAAACTATGGGGTATTTTCCAGATTGCGCAACACCCTTCTTGTGAGGGTCAGAAATCCGAATCCATCTAAAGAAAGGGTATTCTCGAGATATGGGGAAATATGTAAAAAGTAAAATTAACAATAATAGATGGTTTATGGAAATTTGATTGTCTAAAGATAGTTCCTATCAGAAAAATAAGTTTTAGTAAATATTTATTATTATTTAATATAAAATATAATATTAAATATTTAGTAAATATTTATTATTTTATCAAACTATAGTCGGAACAATTTGGAACTCTAAGGTATACAAGTTTTTACATCATTTTAAAGTATGTAATTTTACATGGCAAAATACGAAATTTGAGTGAAATCGGTTGAATAGTTCCTGGCAAATCAAATTTTAAAGAAGTCGTATATTTATAATTATAATTTTTCAAATCGATTTAAAAGTTCTCGATATATAGTGAAATACGTAAAAAGTAGCATTAACATTAAGGTATCCAAACTTTGGATCGCTCTCCTGACCAAACTATGGGGTATTTTCCAGATTGCGCAACACCCTTCTTGTGAGGGTCAGAAATCCGAATCCATCTAAAGAAAGGGTATTCTCGAGATATGGGGAAATATGTAAAAAGTAAAATTAACAATAATAGATGGTTTATGGAAATTTGATTGTCTAAAGATAGTTCCTATCAGAAAAATAAGTTTTAGTAAATATTTATTATTATTTAATATAAAATATAATATTAAATATTTAGTAAATATTTATTATTTTATCAAACTATAGTCGGAACAATTTGGAACTCTAAGGTATACAAGTTTTTACATCATTTTAAAGTATGTAATTTTACATGGCAAAATACGAAATTTGAGTGAAATCGGTTGAATAGTTCCTGGCAAATCAAATTTTAAAGAAGTCGTATATTTATAATTATAATTTTTCAAATCGATTTAAAAGTTCTCGATATATAGTGAAATACGTAAAAAGTAGCATTAACATTAAGGTATCCAAACTTTGGATCGCTCTCCTGACCAAACTATGGGGTATTTTCCAGATTGCGCAACACCCTTCTTGTGAGGGTCAGAAATCCGAATCCATCTAAAGAAAGGGTATTCTCGAGATATGGGGAAATATGTAAAAAGTAAAATTAACAATAATAGATGGTTTATGGAAATTTGATTGTCTAAAGATAGTTCCTATCAGAAAAATAAGTTTTAGTAAATATTTATTATTATTTAATATAAAATATAATATTAAATATTTAGTAAATATTTATTATTTTATCAAACTATAGTCGGAACAATTTGGAACTCTAAGGTATACAAGTTTTTACATCATTTTAAAGTATGTAATTTTACATGGCAAAATACGAAATTTGAGTGAAATCGGTTGAATAGTTCCTGGCAAATCAAATTTTAAAGAAGTCGTATATTTATAATTATAATTTTTCAAATCGATTTAAAAGTTCTCGATATATAGTGAAATACGTAAAAAGTAGCATTAACATTAAGGTATCCAAACTTTGGATCGCTCTCCTGACCAAACTATGGGGTATTTTCCAGATTGCGCAACACCCTTCTTGTGAGGGTCAGAAATCCGAATCCATCTAAAGAAAGGGTATTCTCGAGATATGGGGAAATATGTAAAAAGTAAAATTAACAATAATAGATGGTTTATGGAAATTTGATTGTCTAAAGATAGTTCCTATCAGAAAAATAAGTTTTAGTAAATATTTATTATTATTTAATATAAAATATAATATTAAATATTTAGTAAATATTTATTATTTTATCAAACTATAGTCGGAACAATTTGGAACTCTAAGGTATACAAGTTTTTACATCATTTTAAAGTATGTAATTTTACATGGCAAAATACGAAATTTGAGTGAAATCGGTTGAATAGTTCCTGGCAAATCAAATTTTAAAGAAGTCGTATATTTATAATTATAATTTTTCAAATCGATTTAAAAGTTCTCGATATATAGTGAAATACGTAAAAAGTAGCATTAACATTAAGGTATCCAAACTTTGGATCGCTCTCCTGACCAAACTATGGGGTATTTTCCAGATTGCGCAACACCCTTCTTGTGAGGGTCAGAAATCCGAATCCATCTAAAGAAAGGGTATTCTCGAGATATGGGGAAATATGTAAAAAGTAAAATTAACAATAATAGATGGTTTATGGAAATTTGATTGTCTAAAGATAGTTCCTATCAGAAAAATAAGTTTTAGTAAATATTTATTATTATTTAATATAAAATATAATATTAAATATTTAGTAAATATTTATTATTTTATCAAACTATAGTCGGAACAATTTGGAACTCTAAGGTATACAAGTTTTTACATCATTTTAAAGTATGTAATTTTACATGGCAAAATACGAAATTTGAGTGAAATCGGTTGAATAGTTCCTGGCAAATCAAATTTTAAAGAAGTCGTATATTTATAATTATAATTTTTCAAATCGATTTAAAAGTTCTCGATATATAGTGAAATACGTAAAAAGTAGCATTAACATTAAGGTATCCAAACTTTGGATCGCTCTCCTGACCAAACTATGGGGTATTTTCCAGATTGCGCAACACCCTTCTTGTGAGGGTCAGAAATCCGAATCCATCTAAAGAAAGGGTATTCTCGAGATATGGGGAAATATGTAAAAAGTAAAATTAACAATAATAGATGGTTTATGGAAATTTGATTGTCTAAAGATAGTTCCTATCAGAAAAATAAGTTTTAGTAAATATTTATTATTATTTAATATAAAATATAATATTAAATATTTAGTAAATATTTATTATTTTATCAAACTATAGTCGGAACAATTTGGAACTCTAAGGTATACAAGTTTTTACATCATTTTAAAGTATGTAATTTTACATGGCAAAATACGAAATTTGAGTGAAATCGGTTGAATAGTTCCTGGCAAATCAAATTTTAAAGAAGTCGTATATTTATAATTATAATTTTTCAAATCGATTTAAAAGTTCTCGATATATAGTGAAATACGTAAAAAGTAGCATTAACATTAAGGTATCCAAACTTTGGATCGCTCTCCTGACCAAACTATGGGGTATTTTCCAGATTGCGCAACACCCTTCTTGTGAGGGTCAGAAATCCGAATCCATCTAAAGAAAGGGTATTCTCGAGATATGGGGAAATATGTAAAAAGTAAAATTAACAATAATAGATGGTTTATGGAAATTTGATTGTCTAAAGATAGTTCCTATCAGAAAAATAAGTTTTAGTAAATATTTATTATTATTTAATATAAAATATAATATTAAATATTTAGTAAATATTTATTATTTTATCAAACTATAGTCGGAACAATTTGGAACTCTAAGGTATACAAGTTTTTACATCATTTTAAAGTATGTAATTTTACATGGCAAAATACGAAATTTGAGTGAAATCGGTTGAATAGTTCCTGGCAAATCAAATTTTAAAGAAGTCGTATATTTATAATTATAATTTTTCAAATCGATTTAAAAGTTCTCGATATATAGTGAAATACGTAAAAAGTAGCATTAACATTAAGGTATCCAAACTTTGGATCGCTCTCCTGACCAAACTATGGGGTATTTTCCAGATTGCGCAACACCCTTCTTGTGAGGGTCAGAAATCCGAATCCATCTAAAGAAAGGGTATTCTCGAGATATGGGGAAATATGTAAAAAGTAAAATTAACAATAATAGATGGTTTATGGAAATTTGATTGTCTAAAGATAGTTCCTATCAGAAAAATAAGTTTTAGTAAATATTTATTATTATTTAATATAAAATATAATATTAAATATTTAGTAAATATTTATTATTTTATCAAACTATAGTCGGAACAATTTGGAACTCTAAGGTATACAAGTTTTTACATCATTTTAAAGTATGTAATTTTACATGGCAAAATACGAAATTTGAGTGAAATCGGTTGAATAGTTCCTGGCAAATCAAATTTTAAAGAAGTCGTATATTTATAATTATAATTTTTCAAATCGATTTAAAAGTTCTCGATATATAGTGAAATACGTAAAAAGTAGCATTAACATTAAGGTATCCAAACTTTGGATCGCTCTCCTGACCAAACTATGGGGTATTTTCCAGATTGCGCAACACCCTTCTTGTGAGGGTCAGAAATCCGAATCCATCTAAAGAAAGGGTATTCTCGAGATATGGGGAAATATGTAAAAAGTAAAATTAACAATAATAGATGGTTTATGGAAATTTGATTGTCTAAAGATAGTTCCTATCAGAAAAATAAGTTTTAGTAAATATTTATTATTATTTAATATAAAATATAATATTAAATATTTAGTAAATATTTATTATTTTATCAAACTATAGTCGGAACAATTTGGAACTCTAAGGTATACAAGTTTTTACATCATTTTAAAGTATGTAATTTTACATGGCAAAATACGAAATTTGAGTGAAATCGGTTGAATAGTTCCTGGCAAATCAAATTTTAAAGAAGTCGTATATTTATAATTATAATTTTTCAAATCGATTTAAAAGTTCTCGATATATAGTGAAATACGTAAAAAGTAGCATTAACATTAAGGTATCCAAACTTTGGATCGCTCTCCTGACCAAACTATGGGGTATTTTCCAGATTGCGCAACACCCTTCTTGTGAGGGTCAGAAATCCGAATCCATCTAAAGAAAGGGTATTCTCGAGATATGGGGAAATATGTAAAAAGTAAAATTAACAATAATAGATGGTTTATGGAAATTTGATTGTCTAAAGATAGTTCCTATCAGAAAAATAAGTTTTAGTAAATATTTATTATTATTTAATATAAAATATAATATTAAATATTTAGTAAATATTTATTATTTTATCAAACTATAGTCGGAACAATTTGGAACTCTAAGGTATACAAGTTTTTACATCATTTTAAAGTATGTAATTTTACATGGCAAAATACGAAATTTGAGTGAAATCGGTTGAATAGTTCCTGGCAAATCAAATTTTAAAGAAGTCGTATATTTATAATTATAATTTTTCAAATCGATTTAAAAGTTCTCGATATATAGTGAAATACGTAAAAAGTAGCATTAACATTAAGGTATCCAAACTTTGGATCGCTCTCCTGACCAAACTATGGGGTATTTTCCAGATTGCGCAACACCCTTCTTGTGAGGGTCAGAAATCCGAATCCATCTAAAGAAAGGGTATTCTCGAGATATGGGGAAATATGTAAAAAGTAAAATTAACAATAATAGATGGTTTATGGAAATTTGATTGTCTAAAGATAGTTCCTATCAGAAAAATAAGTTTTAGTAAATATTTATTATTATTTAATATAAAATATAATATTAAATATTTAGTAAATATTTATTATTTTATCAAACTATAGTCGGAACAATTTGGAACTCTAAGGTATACAAGTTTTTACATCATTTTAAAGTATGTAATTTTACATGGCAAAATACGAAATTTGAGTGAAATCGGTTGAATAGTTCCTGGCAAATCAAATTTTAAAGAAGTCGTATATTTATAATTATAATTTTTCAAATCGATTTAAAAGTTCTCGATATATAGTGAAATACGTAAAAAGTAGCATTAACATTAAGGTATCCAAACTTTGGATCGCTCTCCTGACCAAACTATGGGGTATTTTCCAGATTGCGCAACACCCTTCTTGTGAGGGTCAGAAATCCGAATCCATCTAAAGAAAGGGTATTCTCGAGATATGGGGAAATATGTAAAAAGTAAAATTAACAATAATAGATGGTTTATGGAAATTTGATTGTCTAAAGATAGTTCCTATCAGAAAAATAAGTTTTAGTAAATATTTATTATTATTTAATATAAAATATAATATTAAATATTTAGTAAATATTTATTATTTTATCAAACTATAGTCGGAACAATTTGGAACTCTAAGGTATACAAGTTTTTACATCATTTTAAAGTATGTAATTTTACATGGCAAAATACGAAATTTGAGTGAAATCGGTTGAATAGTTCCTGGCAAATCAAATTTTAAAGAAGTCGTATATTTATAATTATAATTTTTCAAATCGATTTAAAAGTTCTCGATATATAGTGAAATACGTAAAAAGTAGCATTAACATTAAGGTATCCAAACTTTGGATCGCTCTCCTGACCAAACTATGGGGTATTTTCCAGATTGCGCAACACCCTTCTTGTGAGGGTCAGAAATCCGAATCCATCTAAAGAAAGGGTATTCTCGAGATATGGGGAAATATGTAAAAAGTAAAATTAACAATAATAGATGGTTTATGGAAATTTGATTGTCTAAAGATAGTTCCTATCAGAAAAATAAGTTTTAGTAAATATTTATTATTATTTAATATAAAATATAATATTAAATATTTAGTAAATATTTATTATTTTATCAAACTATAGTCGGAACAATTTGGAACTCTAAGGTATACAAGTTTTTACATCATTTTAAAGTATGTAATTTTACATGGCAAAATACGAAATTTGAGTGAAATCGGTTGAATAGTTCCTGGCAAATCAAATTTTAAAGAAGTCGTATATTTATAATTATAATTTTTCAAATCGATTTAAAAGTTCTCGATATATAGTGAAATACGTAAAAAGTAGCATTAACATTAAGGTATCCAAACTTTGGATCGCTCTCCTGACCAAACTATGGGGTATTTTCCAGATTGCGCAACACCCTTCTTGTGAGGGTCAGAAATCCGAATCCATCTAAAGAAAGGGTATTCTCGAGATATGGGGAAATATGTAAAAAGTAAAATTAACAATAATAGATGGTTTATGGAAATTTGATTGTCTAAAGATAGTTCCTATCAGAAAAATAAGTTTTAGTAAATATTTATTATTATTTAATATAAAATATAATATTAAATATTTAGTAAATATTTATTATTTTATCAAACTATAGTCGGAACAATTTGGAACTCTAAGGTATACAAGTTTTTACATCATTTTAAAGTATGTAATTTTACATGGCAAAATACGAAATTTGAGTGAAATCGGTTGAATAGTTCCTGGCAAATCAAATTTTAAAGAAGTCGTATATTTATAATTATAATTTTTCAAATCGATTTAAAAGTTCTCGATATATAGTGAAATACGTAAAAAGTAGCATTAACATTAAGGTATCCAAACTTTGGATCGCTCTCCTGACCAAACTATGGGGTATTTTCCAGATTGCGCAACACCCTTCTTGTGAGGGTCAGAAATCCGAATCCATCTAAAGAAAGGGTATTCTCGAGATATGGGGAAATATGTAAAAAGTAAAATTAACATAATAGATGGTTTATGGAAATTTGATTGTCTAAAGATAGTTCCTATCAGAAAAATAAGTTTTAGTAAATATTTATTATTATTTAATATAAAATATAATATTAAATATTTAGTAAATATTTATTATTTTATCAAACTATAGTCGGAACAATTTGGAACTCTAAGGTATACAAGTTTTTACATCATTTTAAAGTATGTAATTTTACATGGCAAAATACGAAATTTGAGTGAAATCGGTTGAATAGTTCCTGGCAAATCAAATTTTAAAGAAGTCGTATATTTATAATTATAATTTTTCAAATCGATTTAAAAGTTCTCGATATATAGTGAAATACGTAAAAAGTAGCATTAACATTAAGGTATCCAAACTTTGGATCGCTCTCCTGACCAAACTATGGGGTATTTTCCAGATTGCGCAACACCCTTCTTGTGAGGGTCAGAAATCCGAATCCATCTAAAGAAAGGGTATTCTCGAGATATGGGGAAATATGTAAAAAGTAAAATTAACAATAATAGATGGTTTATGGAAATTTGATTGTCTAAAGATAGTTCCTATCAGAAAAATAAGTTTTAGTAAATATTTATTATTATTTAATATAAAATATAATATTAAATATTTAGTAAATATTTATTATTTTATCAAACTATAGTCGGAACAATTTGGAACTCTAAGGTATACAAGTTTTTACATCATTTTAAAGTATGTAATTTTACATGGCAAAATACGAAATTTGAGTGAAATCGGTTGAATAGTTCCTGGCAAATCAAATTTTAAAGAAGTCGTATATTTATAATTATAATTTTTCAAATCGATTTAAAAGTTCTCGATATATAGTGAAATACGTAAAAAGTAGCATTAACATTAAGGTATCCAAACTTTGGATCGCTCTCCTGACCAAACTATGGGGTATTTTCCAGATTGCGCAACACCCTTCTTGTGAGGGTCAGAAATCCGAATCCATCTAAAGAAAGGGTATTCTCGAGATATGGGGAAATATGTAAAAAGTAAAATTAACAATAATAGATGGTTTATGGAAATTTGATTGTCTAAAGATAGTTCCTATCAGAAAAATAAGTTTTAGTAAATATTTATTATTATTTAATATAAAATATAATATTAAATATTTAGTAAATATTTATTATTTTATCAAACTATAGTCGGAACAATTTGGAACTCTAAGGTATACAAGTTTTTACATCATTTTAAAGTATGTAATTTTACATGGCAAAATACGAAATTTGAGTGAAATCGGTTGAATAGTTCCTGGCAAATCAAATTTTAAAGAAGTCGTATATTTATAATTATGATTTTTCAAATCGATTTAAAAGTTCTCGATATATAGTGAAATACGTAAAAAGTAGCATTAACATTAAGGTATCCAAACTTTGGATCGATCCCCTGACCAAACTATGGGGTATTTTCCATATTGCGCAACACCCTTCTTGTGAGGGTCAGAAATCCGAATCCGTCTAAAGAAAGGGTATTCTCGAGATATGGGGAAATATGTAAAAAGTAAAATTAACAATAATAGATGGTTTATGGAAATTTGATTGTCTAAAGATAGTTCCTATCAGAAAAATAAGTTTTAGTAAATATTTATTATTATTTAATATAAAATATAATATTAAATATTTAGTAAATATTTATTATTTTATCAAATTATAGTCGGAACAATTTGAAACTCTAAGGTATACAAGTTTTTACATCATTTCATTTTAAAGTATGTAATTTTACATGGCAAAATACGAAATTTGAGTGAAATCGGTTGAAATAGTTCCTGGGAAATCAAATTTTAAAGAAGTCGTATATTTATAATTATATTTTTCAATTCGCTTAAAATGTTCTCGATATATAGGGAAATACGTAAAAAGTAGCATTAACATTAAAGTGTCCCAACTTTGGATCGCTCCCCTGACCAAACTATGGGGTATTTTCCAGATTGCGCAACACCCTTATTGTGAGGGTCAAAAATCCGAATGCGTCTAAAGAAATGGTATTATCGAGATATGGGGAAATATGTAAAAAGTAAAATTAACAATAATAGATGGTTTATTTGGAGAAAGTACGTACAAAAAAATAAGCTTCATATATATATATATATATATATATATATATATATATATATATATATATATATATATATATATATATATATATATATATATATATATATATTTATATATATATATATATATTCAGAGTAATTAAGTTATTTTGTCGTGTTCACTGTACAAGATGTATGACTTCAATCTTAGAGAATTTCCTTTTTTGATAGCCATATTACCACAACATTAAGCGCTTTTAACAAAACAAATCTTCTTAAATTGTTTGATGATACTGATTTCTCTTTATTACATCCCAAGGAATTCTGGAAGTTCTTAAACATTTTTTTTTTTAATTATGAAACCAGTTACACAATGTGGCAGAATGATACAGAGGTTATTTCTTTCACTGGATTAAGCACTTTTCCTGGATTTACTTCTGAATTCCTTCCGAATACTATGAATTATTCCTGGTAATGAAAAAAATACTTATTAATTAGCATTTTTTCATTTTATGTAGCAATTCTTAACCAATTGTTTTCATTGATTAGTGTCATGAAACTTATCCACATCTTAAAAAAGTAAAAATAGTAATTTACATATTTCTGAAAATGTCAACTCATAGCATTGATCAGAGAGTGGTTTATTCATTAACGATGGAAATTTATCGAACTTTTCGTGTTTAAAAATAAATTTCATCAAACATTAGTTTGAATATATTTACGTTAAATATATACATTTATATTTTTTTACTTATTTAATAATTTAATTATTTCTTCTCGGTTTCGTTTCAATTATTTTTTTGCTAAATGGATTGTTTTTTTCAGTTATCTCTCTTGTCAATAAATGTTAGAAAACGCATGCAAAACACAAGATCTATTCACGATTTGTGTTGGAACTTAGAACTTGGCAAACTTTGTCAGAAATGAAGGTTTCACACTCTGCTAAATCTTGTCGCCAAGTTCCCAGAAAGGAAGAAAAAAATAGATCATGGCCCTAACAAGCCTACATATATTTCTTCAAAATATAATAATGTTTAAAATTGGATATTTCACGCAGTGTCATGCGTAAAGCAACTTTTAAAACCTGTAATTATTTTATTTGAGAGAGAATAAATGTTCGCTCAAATTTTAAAAGAAATTACTTTGGACGACTTAATCGCCTGACTGAACATTTCCAGTTACATGTGTTACTTTGTTTTAGCGACAAGAATCCAAGAAAATGTAATTTGAATTAAAAACATTAACAAAAATATAAACAATAGGCAGCTAGAAATACTTTTTTAGTACTATTCAAACAATAAAATCATGAATATTTATTAATTAAACTAAACTCAACTTAACAAGGGAAAAACAATTTTACTCAGTATTTAAATTCTTGTTTTAATTAAATATTTAAGCTACAAACAAAAGTCTTAAAATATTTAGAGACATAAATATTTACCTTAATTTATTTTTTTAAATAAATAGTTAAAAAAAAGTTTTAAGGATGTAAATGAAATCAAAAACTAGCACACAACAAAACTAAATTTGCGTTAGAAATTACAATTAGACACGTAAAAAAATACCTGTCAGGTTTCAGTACTTTAATTTCTCTTCTTTGTTTATGCCAAATATTCCAAGCAGAATCCGAAAGAAAAATCTATTTACAACTTCTGAATACTGAACATTTAATTAACGGTTTTAAACTCTCCTTACACATTCTAATTTAAATAATTAGAGTTTGTGTTTTTTTCTAGTTTATTTAGAGTAGTTTATCAAATGAGAGATTATTATTCTGAAAACTGCAATTTATTTTAAGTAGTCTAAAATGTAGATTTCTAACGATTAAAATACAATTTGGCAACTACATAAAATGACTTTTTTTAGTTAAATTGTTGCTTTTATAAGCTTAAGACTTCTGTTAAAAAGACTGTTGTAGAAATAATTTGGTAAAGCTATGAACAATAGATTTCTAATTGTTTAACTAAATTTTAAACAATTGTTCCAACGTTCCACTTTAAAAATTGAACAATTAAAGTCTTAATGTAGTTAAATTAGTTTAAACCCACAAAATATTTTAGGCCAAAGAAAGAAAAAAAAAAGCTTTTCTTTTTGAAATTTCCCCTGCTTGCTAAGCAATGATTTCCTAATGCTTTTCCTAGATTTCCTAGTCATTTTACTTTATTTATTTCTACTTAATGCCTTAAATACTACAGAAAATTAATCTCTAATGTTGTCATATTGATTAGAATTAGTTGATTGAAGGATCAATGCAGGAGGCACGTGAGGTTTGCAGTACTAAAACGACAAAGGGCATTTCTAAAACTATCTGGAATCAAGCATTATTTCAGTTTTCAAGTACACTTTTGAAAAGTATTTAATGTAATTTAAATAATTTAAAGTCAATGAGAAAATTTCTTGGTTATGGCGAATTTTGACACGCCTAAGCTGCGTAAGATGAATGGCAAATGTTTGAAACTGATTGATTTTCACTATAGTTAGACTTTAATTTGATGAGGAAAAGATATTTGGTGGAAACATGTAACCAATAGTTTAAAGTTACTTAAAAATATAAAGTTTGATAACCAGAAGCTAAAATAAAATCGAATCCATTTAACTTTATAAATTGCTTTAGTACATGACTTTCATTTTGTGAATTTTTTCGTAATAATTATTAGTACCGTTTTATTAAGTATTTATGTTTTACTACTAGCTGAACACCTATACTTCTTGGGGAATAAAAAAAGTAAAAATCATTAATAATCAAGACTACAAAATCAAGTTTAAATTTAAATTAATTAAGGATGCTAAAAAAAATCAAAATTTTATATATTATTATTTAATGTCTTTCCCCGTGTCTTTGCGTTATTAGATTCAGTAAAATACTTTTTAGAATTTCACTTCCTGAAAAAAAAAGTTAACTAAATTCAGTATCATTTGGTTGGATATTATTTTTTTGCATAATGCCAAATAATATTGAAAATAAATTATAGACAAATTTTACCAAAACCAAGCAGTTTTCTCTAGTTTGGTTGCCTTTCGGTCACCCTGAAAATCTATTACCACTGTACCTACAATTGATAGATATATATACTTCTATATTTGAATAATAGTATCAATTAAAATTTAAAATATAATATTCGCCAAATCCGTTTGAGGAAATGCGGGAAAAAGAAGTGACCCCCAATAAGCATTGTTTTATACCTCTAATTCTGAAGGTGCAGATCAACCCAATCAAGATTTTCAAATTATCAATTTGTAATATTTATCGAATAAATTGGATTTTCCTTATACTGTAGAATTTTATAGGAGGTAAATGAAATATTTAACCGAGGACAGGGATTCGTTTTGGTTGGAGAGAAGAATAAAGCAATTCTTAAGACTCCAAAACTTTATTAGCAGAATCTTTCAGAAATTACAGCTGTTCCTGCCACTCAATTACAGCTCAAGCAACAAACTAGTACACAACAGATCACTGGCTTTAAGCCTCCGACGGTTCAATGAAATCTCTAAAGACTCACTATTCACTCTCTAAAGACACTATTGCAGTCACAAACAGACTAATACTAAACTACTCTACTCTGTGAGAAACACTCCTATTTATATAAGCTTGGCGACGACACCTTCGGCATGATTCTAGATAGTTCTCTTATAATTCCATAAATATTAGTCTTAACGCTGCGAAAGTCGAATTTTCAAGAAAATTTTGTCCCCAAAAGGACAGCCAAGGTAAGAAAATAAGAAATGCATTACGTAAGAAATACGCGTCTTTCTTGTACATTTTCTAATGAAACTAATTATTTGGAATCCGTCTGCAATATTTAGCCTTATAGCATTATAGCAAAAGTATATGTACTAAATTATATATATATATATATATATGTGTGTGTGTGTGTGTGTGTGTATGTATACCGTATGTTTTTGTGTGGTCCTTTTTTATGCGATTTTTTTATGCGGTATATGAATCTTAGCTGCGTTAGCACCAGTTTAATGTTTCCTATCAATGTACATATACATGTTGTGAACGAACTCTGATTACGTGGCCTCCTTGACAACGATGTATCCGGACTTCCCGATGCTCGGTTCATTTATTTTAAACAATCTCCTGACAAGGCAGAGTCAGTTACGTGCATATTGTCGCTCGACGCGCGAACAGTATGCGCTTCGTATTCAGAGTTTTATACACGATTCACGTGATTAAGGATTCATTTTATAGTGAGATTAAAGATAAATAAATTAGTTACTTTTATTTCTATTTATATGTAGTTTTTATGATTTTTTTTTAGACATAAGTAATCCCTTAAAAGGAATAATTATGGCCAAAAGAAAGTAAAAAGTCAGACAATTCCACTACTTAATGTATAATTTGAAAACTTTTCCATGTATATGTACAATGAAGAATTAAATATTTTTACAATTTCTTTAGGTCTAATTTAATTATTTCATTTAATTGAAAACATTCTCTCATCTATTTCATAAATCATTGATGTATATTCTTAGTCCGACTTTTTTTATGCGGTCCCTATCCACAGCATAAAAAAGTTTCAGGTAGTATATCGTACAAACTTGTTTATTATATGTAAGAATTAATAAAATTTTCGAATTTTTTTTGTGCGATTTCTTTTATGCGGTCCCTATCCACAGCACAAAAACAGGCTGCTAATAAATAATAATAAATAAATGCTTAATTAATAATGTTAAAACATTAAAATACAAGCATTTTATAATTATATCAATACGTTATAATTGAATTGTCTCTACTTTGAACTAAAATAAAGCTGAATAAGACAAAGAAAGTGAGAGGGAATAAAAGAAGTTTAAAAAATGATACAATCATTTACCTTCAGCAAGTTCAAATTAGAAAAGTATAGATACCACTGGTGCTTTATTAGTGAAAGTAACTTTGAATTTTAATGGTACTGTAAATAAAATGGGATGTAGATTGAAAGTTTCTTCTTGAAATAGTAACTTCATGCGCAATTCTTTTTTTACACTTGGACTGTCAATTGCATAGGTAAACGGAATATTTAAAATAGAGTGCTTAGATTTTACAAGTCACTTATGTAGTATTTAAAATGGAACGATACATGGAGTGAATTGGAATCAGCAGCCAATTTTCCTCTCTAAACTGAGTGACTTCTGTGATTTCTCAGTCAGTTGTTACGTGAGAGATTTTTGTGTTTTTCTTAAATTTTCGCATTGACAATATACTATGCTTAAATTTTTGTTAAATGGTAAATTTTGTTAAATGTTAATTGTTTAAAGTTGAAATTTTTGCATGCATTTAATCCTTGATATGATTCAGCAGGATCAGCATTTATTATACCGCAAATGTTTTGCCAAACTATTATTATTGGCAACAAATATGGAATTTTAATAGAGAATTAGGTTGACCGTCACCAATTTTTCAAAACTTTACCTCCGAATTGTATGCAAGTTCAGATACGTTATGTGAAAAAGTATATACACCCATTTTCTTATGGTTTCAGTGGAAAGTAAGTTACTAAGATAATTCTCCGTTTTGGGGATAATATATGTAGAAAGATGAATGTTTCTATTATTTTTCATTTATGACTGTGAAATTTAAATTACATATCTAGTGGTATGACAACAAATCGAGTTGAGGAATAGTTGGAACTTCCCAGGGTTACATACGACGTCGTCATGCAAAACAGAGATTTAAATTGTAAGACAAGTTAAATTATTTTCAAGAAATATTAAACATTTGAATAAAACATGACCATACTATGTATGAAATATCCTGCCTGAATGAAATATCATGAAATATCATACTGAAAAATATCTGTCTTGACTTTCCCATCATATTTCTTATGACTTGATGAAAATAAAATTTAAGATTTTAAATAATTGAAATTTGATCTTATAGATGAAAAACTAAAACTTTTCTATCAAAATGCAAGGAATCAAAAGCTTTATTCTGATTCACTTTGCTTTCAGACATGTTTCTGAATAAAAATATTTTCACTAACTTTTTAGTTTTTTTTTTTTTTTTTTTTTTAATTTTCTTAAAAGATTGGTTGTTACAACGTGCGTTGCATTTTTTTACTGCACAAGAACTATTGGACTTAAATTAAAATACGAAAGTGTGCAGAAAAGTTCACTAAGAGTACGATAAAATATTTAAAAAAATATATTATTCAACTCAATTAGTTCAAGAATTTTTAGTTGTTAAACTTGCAGCAAAAATAATTTGCGAGCCACTCTAACAGACTGAAAAAATGCAACTACAGTGTTTAAATTTGGCGAGATGAAACGGTACTCTGTGAAAAAAAATATCCGGAAAAAGGTTCTGAATATATAAGACAGCTACGGTGTAGTTAGTCTACAAAAACGTTTCTTAATATTTCAGCAACCTCTTGTGGGGCTAGGCTACCAACAATGCCAAAAGCCATCTACCAAAAGGTTAAGAAGGTAGAATAGAGTTATCATGTCTTATATATTAGTGAATTGGAATTTAGTAATTATAGTGGTAGTTACGCTATATAAATCCTCCAACAGAATTTTTTCTCTTATCGAATTCGATGCATAGATAGTACTAGCTGATTCATTGCTGCTTCTCGAGAAGCCGAGAGAGCTGTATTAAGATCACGCGGCTTTGAGTGCTGTTCGGAAGAGCTGTATAATGATCATGGCCTTGGGCGTATTACAATTAGCAGTCGAGTGCGTACAAGCCACCGATGTGTAATCGAAAGTGAGTAGCAACAGCGTGAGAAGGACAATGCTGTAGTCAGTCATAAATAAGCAAGTCAACTGTATACAGTTAACTATTCATCGAATAGGCGTATTTACGTTTCAGTCGAAGTAAGCGTTCTCAGATCACTTCCGCAAGTCACATACGTGTATCTAGTATACAGACAATATCAACCGTCACCTATCAAAAGGTATCTCCTGATAGAATGTGTTAACATACTAGTTAACTGAAATATAAGAGTTGTAGTGGTAGCTACGCTGCACTCTGAAACTGAAGCGGTGCTGATGCGATTGAGTCATATTTTTGAAAATAAATGTTTCTCAATTGATCAGAAGCACGGTATTAAATGAAGTTCTCTGGGATTTTCGAAAACATTTTTTTCTGGTCAAAATTATTTTCTGAAAATTTTAACAGTGAGTTTCTTTGCAATATTTTCTCACTTTTTTTTTTCGTTGCTTTTTATTTCCCTGGACTAATATTATAAGATTTAAAAACTTGCAATTACTATGTGGCTCAGAAAAATGACAAGAAGAACGACGCAATGTAATAAAAAAATTACAAAATAAACACTCAATAAGTATTCCAATAATTATTACATTCACTGTTTAAATGGTTGTAGAAAATACTGGGAGGATCAAATTTCAGCTCACTAAATTGCCACTATGGAGATGACATTTTGTATGCTTAAAGAGTTATTGTAATTAATAAGCTTAGCGCTATTTTGTTTTAAATTGTTCAACGGTTACTGCAGTATTTAATGAATTTTTATGACTTTTTTCTAAGTTAGTTTTCTTAATTTATGCACTTGAGTCACTTATTATTATGCTTTGAGTTACAGAAAAAGAGAAAGTAGATATAATCCGACATAAATCTTAACATTTATATTAAATTGAGAAGAAAAATTATGACGAGAAAAATAAAAACTGCTTCTATTTGAACTGTTATAGGGTAAACCAACCAGTGAAGGAACACTACCCAATGAAGGAACATTTCATATATATTGATTAAAAATAAGAATTTAAAAGTTTTTCTTTAGATTGATTGGTAACAATAGCTTACTGCCAAACAATAGGAAGTCATCTTGCAATGTTATGGATTACCTGGTTAAATAGACTTCTCTGGAAATTTTTTTTAATTTCTTATTATGTCTGCAACACCTTGTTTCCTTGAAAAAATTATAAGGTGAGTGTTTGTATTTTTAGGATTGAAGTGGAATTAATTGCATGTAATAGTTTTATTTTTCGCACTGCGAAAAAGAGAATTCAAAATATAGTTATTGAAGTTACGTTTTTTTTTTTTTTTTTTTAAGCATCATAGCATAATAAAGTACTGAGATAACGGGGTGTTTATTCACTGGATCACCTAACAATGAAAAACCAGTGAAGGAACAGACGTTCCTTTACTTGTTTTTTTCTAAGTTAATGAAAATAATAGATAAATTTTAACTTTCTTGTACCTTTAGTGATGTTCCGCATCAAAAGTATGTTAAAAATACGAAAAACAACTTCTAGCCAGTGAGGGAACAGGCATGTTCCTTTACTGGGCATAGATTTCCCAGTGAATGAACAGTATGTGTTAATATGTTGACACTTTAATTTTCAATTCATGAGTACAAAAAAAAGTTAAAATTTTCCAAGTATTTATATGTTATAATTTAAAGAATAGGCTTGTTTTTAAGTATGTGTATAGCTTATAAATTCATAAAGAGCATTAAAAAATAACCAAAATTAAGTGTTCCTTTACTGGGTGTTCATTCACTGGTAATAGCTGTTCATTCACTTGGTCTTCTTACTACTTAATATTTGAACCTCCAAAACTTTAAAACAATATTATATAAGTTCTCTACAATTTTTTTACACAATTTGCAATTAGTAACAAATATGATGACATTGTCATTTAACTAAAATTACGAATTTTGAAATAAATATGATTTTTTAAAAGGCAAGCGAAACTTAAGTGTTCCTCCAGTGGTTAGTTTACCCTAAGTCTCGTTACTGAGTTAAATTACTTCTAATTTTTATATATTCTTATTAATTAACACAATTTTTTTTCATTCCATATTTTTTTCCCGTACAGATGACTATTTTTTAAAGCCTTCCATTTCTCCTTTTATAATGATTAACGAATTTAGAAAATATGCATTCGTTAATATAATTTTATATTTTGCAATAAAATATTCTTCGTTATTTTGGGAAAATACAGTTTTTTAAAGTAAAAAGCAATGATAAATGAGAAATAAATACGGAATTTGAGAAAGGACAAGCAGAAAATGCAGCCTTCTAGTTTAATAAATAGCTCTTTTATAATTCATTAAATCAATAATTCGTTTGCAAAATCTTCTCTTTAAATTATATGTTTGTATTTTCTAAGGCATTCAAGAGACTAATCTTATAAGGGAACCCCCTATTATGAAATCAATGCTTGTTTCTAAGGATATATATGAAATTCCATAAAAAGAGCATTGAAAACTTCATTCCGAAAACCACGAAATTAATGTGCGAGAAATCATGTATAAAATTTATCAGAGCAGAACTAGAAATTCAAGAAATGTTTATCATTTTTCCTGCAAAATAAATATGCATCGATGGTAAAATTATATTCGTATATAAAAATTATGTATTTGTATGATACAATATATCAGCATGTATATTATTTCGTATGCAAACATTTATATAAATTATGTTATTTGAATATTCTAAGCCATTCAAAAGACCAAATTTAAAAGAAAACTATCTATTATAAAAACAATGCAGTTGTTTCTAAAGATATATGTGAAATTCCATACCTTGCTTCGTAAAAAGAGCTTATACAACTTCATTCCGAAAACCACGAAATAAATCTGCGAGAAATCATTTACGGAATTTATCAGAGCAGAACGAGAATTTCATGAAATGTTTATCTTTTTTCTCGCAAAATAAATATACCTCGATGGTGAAAATATTTCGACTCTCAGTAAAGTAGAAATGATTTTCCATATTTCACTTTTATGCTTCATCGGATCCTAAAATGATGAGATTATAAGAAAAATAGCATCACAGTGTTGGTTTCGATAACTTAAGTTACATATATATATATATATATATTATTTCAGAGAGAACAATGTGAAAATGAAATGGATTATTTGAATAATTTGCTTAGAGTAATAGAGTATTTAGTCGTTTAATTCTAATTCTTTTTAATTAGGGAAAAGTGGGGTAGGATCAGGAAATGATGTGAAACTCTGTTGAATTAGTTCTGTTTTCTAGAGGACAAACTCTGAATTACAGTTTACTACATATAAGCGTGTTTCTGTTGGTTAATTCAAGCCGTTATAATAGATAAGTTGTTTAATTATGTCAACTCTCATATATTTTTTTCTTTTGAAATTAGCCTCAATTATTGGTGATATTTTCTTGTATGACTTGTGGATGCTCTTTCTTTTTTTTACTACTTCAAATCGTAACCAAAATGCATGCTTTTATAAAATTGATTGTACAAGTAAGATCAGATTTCAAATGTGAAATAGATAATAAATAATCTATTTCACATTTAAAGTCTGGTTTTTTTTTGTAAAAATGTGTCTTAACTGATCTTAACTGTAATGTTGTTGAAATATATTCATCTCTAGTTTCATGCCAACAGAATTTAGTCGAATCATATGTCATAAGTGTGAAACACCTTTCTACAACCTGTAAATAAAAGGGACACAGTCCAGAAAACTTAACAAATCGGTATCCTCTTCATTTGTCATATTACAGCTGAGTGATTGTTTGCAATATCTGGCCAAAGTGTCCGAACACCAAGAGGTATGGATTTAGAGAGTCCTGAGATACATATTAATGGGATGATGGTCCCCTTTTTACATCGATGACAGCCTTCACACGCCGAGAAGACTTTCCACTAGTTTTTGATACGTGACTATAGGAATTGACTTCCTAGGTTCAAGCACAGCTGAAGTGAATACTTGCAGTGAGGATTGTCGATTTAGCTGGCTACGTAATCTGCTCTCTAACTCGTCTCAAAGAGGTTCTATGAGATTTAGATCGGGGCTCTGAGAAGGCCAGCCCGGTTTCCCTTTTTGTCACACCACTTCTGTGCTAGCCTCGATGTGTGAAGGAGGAAGTTATCCTGCTGAAAGAGAAATAGGCCTTCTCCGAAATATTTCTTTAGAGTTAATAGTGCAGCATTATCCAGAATGTCCACTCATATCTCAGAGTTTATGTTTCCGACCAAAAAGACTAACGGACCCAGGACAAAGCACGAGAAACATCCCAACACCTTTATGCTTCCACCATCATTAAAACTGAGTGTCCAGGTAGTTTTCGCCAGAAAATTTATAAGAGGGATCTTAAAAGCAATACAAACCTTCCCAAAGAAAAAGAGCGTTAGAAATTAGGTGTTACTGAAGGAAATCTTTCCATTTTTGGATTACATTGAAATCATTAATTCAAACTCAGTTTGACATCTTTCTATCTTCAGATTACTTTGAAAACATTGAAACTCTTGTGTGACATATCCTCTCCCAATGCTACTATATGTCTGATTTAACTGAAAATGATACTCAGTCACTCATCAATTCTGACACCCCGCCCTACGCGCATTTAAGAAATACCTATTCCCATGTCACTCCCAGGTTCGGAAAAAGTCTTGTGTCAGAGTCTTCGAATAAAGTTTGAAAACATGCAGCTGGAGATGGACATTCAAACAACACTAATGTCTGAATCAGTTATGTCTTATTTATCCAAAAGTCAAACTTTAAATATGTTGCAGTTATTAAAAAGAAAAGAATCGTAGCGATACAATACTGTAAGTAAAAGAATTCCTCATTATTAAAAATCTTTGTATGTAGTTAAATCTCGTAATACACTTGTAACAGCTTATTTAAAAAAAAAAAACACTTTTAAATACAAACCGCCAAAGTCAAAAATTCACAATATATATTTATTCCATTGCTGTCTTGAAAATCACAAATTAATATTTTATAGTTACATTATATCATAGAACTTTTATTTTAAACACTTATTCATTTTTATATTATATATTTTTTGTCAAAAGATAGGATCTTTCACATTTAATAAATAATTACTTCTAAAAAAAAGTAAAAATATATATTTTTAACAAGTTTCGTATGACCATTTATATGGATTACTTTCTGGAAACTTAAATATATTTTCAAAGTGAATTTAAAATGAAAAAGAATCTTTTATATTCGTTTTTTTCCTCGTACCATAGCCTAAAGAAATGAAAGTGAAAAGAAGAAAAGGAAGAAGTAAAAATGTTTAAGGATATTACTAAAGGGCGATGGGTTTTCAAATGAAAATACCAAGAAACTTTCCAAAAAAGGAAAGCAGTAGAAAAATGATTCTCTATCAGAAGGATTACTTTACTTAACGTTCAAAGGAACACTTTTAACAATGTTACATTGGCGAAACAATTTCCTGTAAATCAAATAAAAAAAGTGCAAAATCACATCTTTTATTTCATTGAAAAAAACACTGAGGTAAAAGATGATGGCAGTTTTTCATACGTGGGTATTAAAGTTTAGGTAAGCACTTTACGTTTGATGTTAAAGTTGAGAACAGCTCGTTTGAAAAAAAAAAGGTACGTCGTAGCAAATTTGGACATTTTTTTTTAAAAAAAGTTAGAACAGTAAGAAAGGAAAATTTAGGGAAACATCTTTTTAAATTATTCTCTCAAAATTTTGTACTTAATATCTGAGTTATTCATTAAAGTTCACTTACTCATTCACTGTAAATAATATTCCATAAAATTGAGCAAAAACGTGTCAAAATAGTTCAGAAACAAATAAAGTAAACTTTTAAAACTCAGTGTATTCAATATCAGAACAGCATATGCTCATTTATGAGCAGAATGAATTGTCTCAAAAGTATTGCGGAGTATGAAATGTGGGAAAACGATGTTTGGAATCGAACCAAGGACCTCCGCGATCGTAGTAAGCTGATCTATCCGCCATAGTTGTACACTCCAGCTCTGGAAGAATTATGAAGCATCACTTAGTGGTCACCGCAAAGATATATCATGACATACTAATTTCTAATTCCCATGATATAAAGGGTTGTTAATTTGGAAAACATGGTCCAATAACTTAGTCTGAAGTTCGGCAATTTTAATTTCATTTTTGCTTACTTCGCTATATCTTAAAATATTTAAACGAATGAATTGCATATAGCTCTTTAAGTCCCCCTAGGGTGGAGGATGAAACTATGGTGTTTAGGGCATCCGGCTATGAATATGGAGGTCTTTGGTTCAAAACCTCCCGGCAACTAACGAACATCTTTCTCGCTTATCTCTCCCACCAAATCATTTTTGAGACTGTCCATTTTTCTCATAAATGAGTATATACTAATAAAAATTTAATATTATATTATAATAATTATAATTTATAATAATTTAGTACTATAATATTAGTATTTAAACACGTGGGGTTTTCAAATATTCGTCTCGAAGCTATTTTGATAAACTTTTGCTTAGTTTTCAAATACGTTTTCTTACAGTGCTTAAAAAAGCGAGAGCTTTTGTCTCAGTATTTTAAGGTGTCTTAGGAATGTTGAGTTAAGTAATCGTTGCTTGTCCAGTTTAAACCATTGACTTTATTTGATCTATTTTTTTCTATAATTCCCTGTTTAAGTGGCACATTGATTTCAATGTGAAAAGTATTTGATATAAATATCTCTCGAAATGTGATAACTGAAAAGCAATTTCAAATTCATTGAGGATTTATAGATTTATGGAATATGGTCAGCAATTTGTGGTATATCATAGATTAATTTAGATATTATAATTGATATTGATTTCTGTAAACAAAATCAGAATTAGATATTTTCCGCTTGCCTGGCAAGAAACGAAAAAAATAATTCTACAAATTTTTTTTTATGTATGTTATATTTGTAAAAAGAAGGAATACAAGCACTATTTTAAATTCAAGTTGTAAATACAATTTAAAAAAAAAACTATAACGTTAAAAAAGCTCAATCAAAGTATTTGAGATACGTCTGTTTGCCAAAACAAAAACTAATATGTTTCACATATTTTTTTTTCTTAAAAATAACAAGAAGTATTTGCAAAGTCATTTCTCTTATTTTGTACAACTATTTTAATGAGCATATATTTCTTTGCCTAACTAGAGTCATCATATTGGGGATCTTAAATGATTTACACAATAAAAAATCTCGGAACAAATTACGGTATAAAATACCGGTACTTTGGTTGCTTTATCCGTGAAATCCATTTTTACTATGAAATATGATAATTAGATCAATTAAAAAAATTGCTGACAAATAATTTGTAAAATTCGTCATTTATTAAGATTTTAAACATATCCTGAATGGTTTTGAAACAATAATTAAAATGTTTCATCAGTGTCCCACACCTCTTAGAAGAATCTGTTTTATTCTCAGCTAAATAGATTTCTAATTGTGTACAATACAGCGAGCATTTTTCCAAGATGTTTCTTTAATTTTTTTAAAGATTTTTTCAAGATGTTTCTTTAATTTATTACCTATAAATTAAGAAAAATTCTTTCAATGCTCTCATTTTAGTGGAACAGTTGTTTTTCCAATAGAAAGTTAAAACATATAGGAATCAAATCATTTTAGGTTTTTGCAATTACTTATTTTTAAAAAAAATAAAAATAAAGACATCCAATTATTAATGCAAAAGTAACTCTCTTACAACTTGTTATTGATACTTTTACTTTCGATAAGAAACACTAAAACGACAAAAAAAAAATTATTAACTGTGATATATAACTTTTTTAATTGGTATTAAAGTTTCCGCTTTTTCAGAGGGTGAGAAACAATAATAAATGTATTCATAATTTATATCTTTATTTCAAAATTACACATATTTTATAACGCAAAAACGTCTGTTTGATTTTTTTAACTAATCGGCAAATTCATAATGTTAATAATTTTAAAATTATTACGAATTGCTCAAATGTAAAATATTTCAATTTAATTACATCTATTTCCACACTAATTAATTAAATTTACGGTAATAAATTTCGATAAATGTCTTAAAAACTAAATTTCTAATTGTGTATCCCTTCTGAGGTGGGGCAATTAATTAGCGTCAATACGCAACATATTTTATTGCACCATAACCAGTTGTTTAAGTATGCAGTCTATATATTTTGAAACTAGTTTTGCATACTTTTTTTTTGTTTCTATACTAAAAATAACACCCAAATTAAGGAAATAACATGTTACGAACTTAATTCAAAATATAAACTCATTTTCTATCCATCCAGACTTTTTTAAACATTCTTAAGATGCCATACATTTTTATTTAATTATAACCTTTTTCGGAATATAAAAATTGACAAAGATGCTTCGTAATTACTTTACAGTCTTTATTCTATGTTAAAAATGATAATTAATTTTGCCTTATTGGCTTGCTTCTTATTGAGTTTTAATTACTAGTAAGCTAAGAATAATAACGTTGTTCGATGATTAATTACTTCCGCTTTTAGGAAATTTTTTTTTTTTTATATCTAAGACTTAACATAATTAAGACACTTATTATCATTAAAATTCCTATCTTCTTAGTATAACCTACAAAAATCTTCTAAAATATATGCAAGAATCTAACTGCTATATTTAAAAGTTTTTGAATTTTTAAGCGAAGCATCGCCAAAATTACCATGCATTAATATTACAAATAAAAAATTTAAAAACGGGTTTAAAATAAACTATAAGTTATTTTATAAATATCATAGAGTGTAATTAATTATTTTATAATTTTATTTTTTATATTCTTTTACAAATATGATAAACAAGTTTTGTAATGTCTATTAAAACCTAAAATAAAATTTAAATGAGTGAGCAAAATATGAATACATGAATTTACGAAAAATCAGTAAAAGATTAACACGATTTTGTATTGCTTATATCTTTCTTTTTTATTGAATATATCGTGAAAAATGTTTTTATTTTATGGAATATCTAGATATACCTTTACTATATGATATAAATAAACAAATTGAATAAACACCGCTTCATGTCGTCCTCATAGTTGCATTCTGTATGCTAGCTTACATAATGCTTACATCATTACACACACCGTTACTATATGCTATTTGTCTACAGATTGAATAAATACCAATTTCTGAGATCATCATAGAAGTTTTCTTGTTGCTCACTTACAGATTGCATACCTCGTCTAGATACACCTTTACTGTATGCTAAAAGTCAACAGAATATATAAGTATCAATTCATCAGGTCCTCTTAGAAGCTTTCCGCATTCTCGTATACAGAACACGTCATTGTCCAGATACTACTTTACTATATGATAAAAGTCAACAGATTGTATAAGTAACAGATATTCATGAAGTCCTCTTAGAAACATTTTGTATGCTCACATATTCTGTTATGGCTCTGCGTTATAAATATTGTGAAAAATTATTAATTAATTAAAAGTTGTAGTACTTTTGAAATAAAATTTGAATCTAAGTTAGAAATGTTTGATTGTTGTATTTGAAACCCCTCATTAGTTTGAAGGCTATTCAACTGGAAATGTTCACCAATGGTTAAGAAAAAATTTAGACATCTTATCATTTTGAGCTTTCTTTTAAAAAATACAAAAACTACTTAGGAAATCGCTAGAAATTGTTTAACTTTTTAAGATATTCAAATCAGACTTTTATCATTTGTTGCCAAATACAATCCACTCCAAAATTATATATAAAAAATTAATTTTAAATTTTTTTTTCGTGCTTGAGTAATATAAAATAACTACTTTAAATATTCATGTCAAGAGCAGTTTGCAATTGATTTTTTTAAGATTTCAAAACAATAATTTTGCAATTATTTTTTAAATTTCACAAAAAAATTATATAATTTTATTGAATAAATTTAAAGTTATAGCAAGAAAATGTTAGACAAAAAAAAATATATTTTTTTTACAAAATATCCATGTTTCCATAAATAATCAAGCTAGGTTTATGAATTTTTTAAAAAATTTTGCAAATAACAGCCAAAGTTATTTCTTATTTAAAAATTTATGTATTTGAGTATTAAGTTTTGAAATAATTCTTTAGAACTCACGTCGTATTTTCTGTTAGTTGTGACCCTATAACATTACCACTGGGTGCAACGTTGTTTACTTTTGAAAAGTTTAATTGGTTTCTTTTAGATGATTTTAACTTCTTAAATTATATAGCAAGTTAAACTATTTGAAGATATACTAACACAATAGTTCATCCGTTTTAATGCTATGAGATATATGGCTTTTCTTAGGAAAGGGAAAAAATCACATCTCATTGATCTTGCCGAGGAGCTAGGTGAAACAATTGCTCCTCAAATACATGTGTTTGAAATGAAGAAAATAATCCAGAGCAGTAAAAATTACGAGACTGAGGATGCGAAAATGTCATTGACTAGGATTTTAGAGGAGAGAGTTAGGCAACAAGAACTTAAGCGGCAGGAACGAAGAGAAGAAAATGAGAGCTGAGAAAGATGAGATCGAGAAAGACGACATGCTTTAGAAAAGCTTAAGCTCATGTTAGGATTGAATGCTCAAACTCTTCATCGGGAAAATATCGGTATCAGTGGAAACAAATCATTCCGCTATTACAAATAACTCCTAAATTTCAAGAGAATTAAAATGAAATAACATTATACATTATCAATTTTGAGGGACGAGTAACGATAGCACAAATTCCAAAGAAAGAATGGGTGACTTATCTATTAAGCTTAGTACCACCGGGCATTTTAAATAGGTTGGCGAGAGAATAATCTAAAGGTGCCAACAATTATGATTTTTAAAAGAACTGATTCTGAAACAATATAAACTTAAGCAAGAGTTTTAGCAGCATTTAAATTTCTCTCAAAAGTAATGGCGAAATTTTGCTCAATAATTGCATTCTTATTTAGTGAATAAATTTTGATTGAAAAAAAAAAATCATCACTTTTGAGAACCTTAAGAAGTTGATGGTCACTGAGAAAGTTAAGCGTCATGTACCAAATGATATGAAAGATCATTTTCTCATGGAATGGATGGAGTTAAATACTTAATCCAATTTAGCTGAGAAATTATATATGTATGAAAGCTTGAAAACCAGCTTCGAGAAGAAGTTATTTTTGCATACCACTAGAAACAATCAAAGTGATTCTTGGCAAACTCAAATGAAGTGATGCTAGAACTAAGAAAAATCAGTAAGGCTGAAAAATAGAGTGTTTAAAGAAAATGTTCGCAAAGAGGAATTTGAAAGAAAACTGCTTCAATGCTACGAATGCTGATCTTATGATCTTTTACGGTTTCAATGCCATAAGTTAAAGGATAATACAGACACTGTTGCCTCTTCACACGTTATGGAACCTATATTTAGGGACGCAATGACACCGTATAATAGTGTAGGCAGGGTGAATAGTATTAAAATACCAATATTACGATACACTGACGAAATCTTCGATTAAATTTCTAAGAAATGAATGAAACCAGAAATGTATGCTGTAAAATTCGAAAAAACGCTAACATAATGAATAACTTTGTTTTCCCTTATCTGAAGTTCTATTAAACTGTAATTTAGGTAATTTGGTTAACAATGCATCCGTATTAGATGATTTTCTTGGTCATAGATATAACTTATTGGGAAACCAAGCAGTGGCGTTATTGAATACTGTTAAGAAGCGCCATTCGCCAAAACTTTTACGAAGTACCAATTCAAATGAAAAATAAAACTTTGTGAATTCAGTGGAAAAGAAAACTTCTCGAAAGCTAAAATAAAAAAACAAGAAATAATTAAAAACATTGCTGGATAATTTTGTGAATGAAAATATGAACAATTGTAGTTATCTATTCAACTGGATAATTTAGAGAAAATGAGCCAACTGAGAAACGATTGCCGATATTTAGATTTTGGATATATTGATGAAGTTCTAGTTAGCAAAGATTACAGGGGCTTAGCTATTGGTTTTCATAGGTACAATATTTAAAAAGCAAGATGAATAATAGAAATTTAAGATATGAATGTAAAAAAAAGTGTTGTTTTAAAATACATGTAACGATCAAAAGTGCAGTCGAAATAGCAAGATCTTTGCTTGAGTTTACTGAAAACTCCGAGCATAATCTTCGGCTCTTTGTAGGGAAATTATTGAAAAAAAAAAATTAACATTATAAAATATATAATGAGAAAATTCGTTGTAACACGCAGGAACGTATTAAAAAATTTATAAGAGATCCGAAAAGATCACGTTTCATTTGTAATTGCTGGAACAAAAAAAAAAACATTAAAGGTGCCAGAATGTTAATGGACAATCAAATTTGAACCACTGAAAAGAAATTAAAATTTTTCAAAAAAGTGACCTTGTAAAGAGTAGTTATTTCAGAAACTAAGGTGAAAGGCTTGGAGATCATTGCTAAAATTCCGAAATAGAAATTTTAGTTCAAACGACAAGAATTTAATTAGACGAGCAATATAGTCAAAGAGAAAGTGAGGAAACCAGGTCCGGCATTTTCTTAGCAAAACGGTAATCAGTTCAATTGTAACTAAAGTAGTCCTTCTCAATAATTTTTGATCTAAAAACTATAGAAAGTTACTTTGGTTCATTCAGATGCATTAATAGAGGTAAAACTCCTGGCAGACTTCTTAAAAAACGTAAGTACTTATAGGTATAAGTGAATTTATTCTTTAAAAAAAATTTTTTTTTCTTCTAAATGTTATGGAAATGTGTAATGAAACCTAATTAGATTTTTGAAAATCAAACTTTTATACTTGTGTATTAAAAATGTTTTCAAATTTTCTTTACGGATTGTTTCTGTAAAGAAAACTTCGTGGAAAGGGGGGATTAGTCTGTAACGTAATGAGCACAATTTAACGAAACAGAGCTCACGGCAGATTTTCTCAAAAATTATCTCGAGCTTTAGTTCAATATCTTGATCGAGTTAAGGTTGATCAATATTTTTTTTTGTTGCTTTTTTGTTTTCTGGATCTCTTTTTAAAAAGAGATAATTTGTTTTTTATTCCTTATTCAAGAATTGTGTATTTAGTTGAGAAATTATTTTTTTTAGAAACTCACATAGTATTTTCTTTTAGTTGTACCACTACACTGTACTGTACGGTAGTGGCATTTCTGGTTAAATAAACCATAATCATGTTTAATAAAACTAAAATTTACGGTATTCAAACCATTCATGTGGTAATTTTTCTGTACATATAGTAACAGCTTATTAGAAATGTTGCTTTTACTACTTATTATAAAACTTAATAAAACACATTCAGAAAAAAGTATAAAACTAAAATATAAATTTTACTGCATACTTGGTTTTTATGTCATGCTCTAAGGTATCATGTTAAAATTACAAAATTTCATTACATTTACCAAAATTTATTACAAATTATATATATATATATATATATATATATATATATATATATATATTTATATATATACAAAACAAAACTAAACATTACCACTGTTGCCGTTCTTAATTAACAATATATATGCGCTTACACTTCTAACAGTTGTTTTAGTTATTCTATGCAATCATTTCACAAAATTTCGTAATTCTAGCTTAAATATTCATGGAGATATAGACATTTTTCAAAAAAATTACTTGTGTTTCGTTTTTTTTTTTTTGCTATAACTTTAAGAACATTCCATAGAGTTCAACAAAATGTTTGGAGTAGTTAAAAATTAATGACAAAACTGTTGCTTTAAAACTTGAGAAAAATTTGGTTAAAACTACTCAAGCTATGAGTAATTAAATTAGTTCTTTTGTACTGAGCGTGCTCGGGAATTTGTTTTTCTTAATGTTAATTTCATTTGTATTATATTATTAATTGTTTTTGGTGACTAATAAAAAAAACTTCGATTAGAATCCTTAAAAAAATTAGAAAGTTTCAAGCAATTTTCTAAGTACTCTTCGTACTTTTTTAAAGAAGGTTAAAACTGATAAGGGGTTTTCTACAAATTTCATTCTGCGCTATTAAGCAAGACTAATTTAAAAATGGCACCGGCATTGTTGGAATCACCCCCATAAAAGTATATTTTCCTTCGCATGCCGAACATTTCGTCATAGATAACATTTTGGGGTATGAACGTTTATTGTAAGGCATTATCAAATTGTTATTTAATTTTGTCTTATGATACAAAATAATATTTTGAGAAAACCCCTTTTCATTTTGAGCTTTCTTTTATAAAATATAAACGCCACTTACAAAATTGCTTTAAACTTTTTAAATTTTTAAGATATTCATATCAGACTTTTTTCATTGGTCGATTCACTTTATTTTTCATATTTTTTACGATTTTTCCGATTACACGATTTTTTTTTCTTCATATTTTTAAAGCAAAAATTGTGTATTTAATTTTAAAATTTTAAATAACTCATAAAATTTTGCTCCATTTTATTGCATATTTTTAAAATTATAGTAAAAAAATATAAAAAACGTAAGAGAAAAAGAAAGTTTTTCTATTATTTCGCTAATTTCATTACATGCACAAAGTGTTTCCATTATCTTGTCCCCTCCCCATACGTGTGAGTGCACGTGTGTGTATAGATATTGTTACAGTTGCTTACGTTTAAATTCAGGCAATAGCTCATTTCGTTACGATTGATTCATAAACAAAATGAACTTACATAAGATTATAATGATTATATATATATATATATATATGTTTTTTGTTATCAAAACATTCATTTTAATCACTTTCTCTAAATGAAACTAATATAATGAAACTACGGAGTCGGTAAGTGGAGTGAACAAAAGGAGGAGCTTTCTAGTATTCCATAAATGTAATATTTTTGTTGACGTATTCTAATTTCAAAATTTATATCATTAAAAGTTGGTTTCTAGTTTTGTTTTATTTACATTTTGCTTCACTCCAATGCTGTACAGCCAAATGTCTTAAGGTAAACATAGATATGTATATATGTTAGAAAGATAAAAAAAAAAAGATCCTATATGTCACAGTTACAATTTGGGAAATGTTACAATTGTCCTTTTCTTTAAATGTTTTTATACCTCATAATTATTTAAAAATTTGAGTTTATTCCATACATAATTTTTAAGTGATTTTTCTTAAATTAAGCAATTTTTTTCTCAATTTAAACATGAATATATTGAATATATATTTTATCGGGCAAAACTTTCATATTTCTTTTAGAAAAGAGTCTTTACTTTCTATGCGACTTTCTTTTGGCTGGTTAACGGACATTGCACGTGCAGTCTGATATTAAATTTCTTGTGGGGAAGAAATACCCCTCTATCCTCATCTTTCGTGTTTCGAAGCCTTTTGGAAGAAGATGTCATTAAAAGTATTTTGTGACTTTATTTTTTACAAAATCGCCGAATGTAGATGTTAATTTTCTTTCTCCATATATTATTTTTTTTCTTAATCACCGGCATTTCAAACTCTCTGCTTCTTAATTTTCCATTGGTTTTTCGCTTGTCTGGATTTTTCTCAGTCAACGAATTTTCTGCATATTGTCCCACATTCTTTCTCGGCTTTTCTTGCTTTCGATACACCAACGAATGTACCTTCTCTCTTTTCTCTCCAAGATGCGGACTTTTGTCCGTGTTAAGGAAATTAATGCATTTTCCTGCATTTTTTTTTGTCTTTAATATGAATACAAATCCTCAAATCATTATAAATTTCAGTAATTCAAATATCCCTAATATCTACCTTTTCACAGCTTTTGATTTTCTTAAAAAATTAAAGATACATTTAACTTAAGTGTTCCACTTGTACTTTATAACCTTTTATATTTATCTTTTTCTTGTATATTTTTAAATGTCTTTCTTTTGCTTGTAAAACCCTTATAAAATTTTTAAAAAAACTACTCTTCTATCACCTATTTTTCGAATGATTGTGGGCATTTGTTAAAATTCTTCCTAACTTCATATTCGATTGTTTGGTTTGTGCATGTGTAACTCTGAAAAAATTTCTTTTTTTAAAAAATCGTCAGTTTAATGTATATAATTAAAAGTAGAAATAAAGGAACTCTGAACATATCATTTAGATTTTCATCATTTTTGTGCTGGTTGTCACATCACGTAACTATTCTAAATGTTTTGCTTGTCTCCCCATGCGTATGGATATGGATGCATCCCTATGGATATAGCAATAGTCATTGTCTTATAATCTTAAATCTATAATTTATTGTAGTGTCCATCTTATTCCAAATTTTAGGATACCAAATGTTAACAAAATGTTAACCTTACGCAATGTGACCATTGAGCGTATTAGGTAATTTTCCCACATTGGTTTTGTAATACTCCTTTTTGTAAACGATCATGCTCCTTTTAATTTATTAACTCTTTTTTATCCTATTTTCGGTTTAATTTTGTTTGTTTAATTTTTACTTTGAACTCAATAATTGTTTTTTTTTCTATTCAATGATCGCATATACATTTAAAATCCAATAAAATTTTATTCTATTTTAATTTTAAAATCTTATTATTATCGTGATGACTCATCTACTATAATTCAAAAACCTCCAGTAAAACATCAATAAATCATACGTTCAATTCATTAAATATAATTAAAAATATTTGATATGCAATAATATCATTGCATTATTTTTATTAATTTTTAACACTCTAATTTTTTACAAAGTTTCTTTAGTTCAGTTTTGTGAATTAAGATAACGATTAGATTCCGATTAGATTCAAAACGATTAGATTCAAAAAATGCTTTGTTTTTTTAATATTTTGTTTATCCCAAAAGCTGTGTAACTTTTAAAACAATATTTCAGGTTTGAGGGAAAATTTGTTACACTTGCTTTTTATTCAAAATTTTTTTTTTTTTTTTTTAGATAATCGTCATCCAATTTGGTTTTTATGCTCAATGTCAGTTTGTTGAGTCTTTGTAGATCTCCGCATTTAAACTCGGCATTTATTTTGTACATGCTTTACTTTTTTATTTTATCATTCCTTTTAACATATTCATTTTTAAAATTCCAATTCAGAAAATAAAACATAATAGGTGTCACCACTATTCACTAAAGTAATTTTTTGAATCACTATCATTAGATTTAGGTGATTATGCAAATATATGCGAGTATAAGTATATTAAATAAGATAATTATACATTTACTGCCAGTTTATTTTTGGGTTTTTAACTAAAGAATTTATTCTCCGTTGGATAAGATCAAGTTAATAAAAGAAAGTTGCATTAAGTGCATATGAATAAAAATTGTAGTAAATATCAAGCTGTTACTTTTTTCAGACAGATAGCAGCACCATTCACACATGGAACAGTCGTAGTAAAAACGAATAAATGTTCTTTCTTAATTTTCGATCGATACGTTCGATACGATACGTAAAAGTTTAAGATGAATGGAATAAAAAAAATGAAAATGTAACTGTTTTGAGGTTTATTTAATTCTTTTTTGTACTTATAACCAAAGAAAAATTTATTTTAAAGGGAAATAAATAGATATTAAGGATATAAATTTCTTAAAAAATCACAACTAAGGATGAATGCTGTATCAATGTAAAACATTATAAAGTTTAATACGATGTGAAAAAAAAAGATTTAAATTCATATAAAATAATTTAACAATCATAATTGAATTGTTATATACTGCCTGATCAAGTTTTTCCAGTATAATCAAAAAGTCTTACCTGATCATAATAATTTTCTTTTTCAATCTCCTATGATTTTAAATTAATCATGTCTGTCTAGACCCATTTTTATACTCCAATAAAGCCAATATTGACATTTAAAGATAAGGAGAGAATAGTGTATTCAAAACTTTTTGACAGAAGAATTTACATAGACTCATGGATATATATATATATATATATATATATATATATATATATATATATATATATATATATATATATATATATATATATATATATACTGTTTTTTCCTCACAAGAAATGTGAATAATGATTGGTTAACTATACAATTTTTTATTCATATGAAGAGCGTTACTTATTATAACATATAGCAAATAAACTTTCGCCAAATTGTGTTTTGGGCATAAGGTTTCGATAAATTAAATAATATTTAAGATATTTGATTTTTTTTATCTTCTAGGAATTGCTGTAACGTAACCTGCGTACTGTTCATTTCGTATCCGTGAATTCATGTGAATCTGTATGGTCGAGAAGAAATTTATTTCCTTACTTGTTAATGTATAAATATTCATTTTAAAAATAAATCACAAATTGTTTTACCAGTCATAGCAAATCATTTATACAAACATATATTAGTTAGGAATTATGCTAATTGTTAGCGAAATAGCTTATTATCAGCTTATATAGATTATAGTATAGTATATAGTATAGAATATAGCATAGTATATAGTATAGTGTATAGTATAGTTTATAGTATAGTATGTAGTATAGTATATAGTATAGTATATAGTATAGTATATAGTATAGTATATAGTATAGTATATAGTATAGTATATAGTATAGTATATAGTATAGTATATAGTATAGTATATAGTATAGTATATAGTATAGTATATAGTATAGTATATAGTATAGTATATATAGTATAGTATATATAGTATAGTATATATAGTATAGTATATAGTATAGTATATAGTATCAGCTTATATGCTCATTAAATACCTTTTATCAGCATTTTTTTGATTTCAAATTTGAACAATCTTTCCTGATGGCTGTATAACGGATTACTTTTGAATGCGTATTTAATTGATTTTTTTATTGGCTTTTGTTATATACTTATTACTTTATTTTAGAATATCATTTTATGTATTATGTTTTCTGCCAAAATACCTGTACCGTCATTGAAAATAATTGGGAAGTTGAGTATTCAAGATAAATTTTTGTACAAACTTGAGCAAATATGAAGCACTTTGTCGATAAAAAATTGTATTTTTTTACTCTTCTTTTAAACCAGTTTAAAAGTGAAAAATACGTATTCATACGTAACAAAAGAGAAAGAATATAATTAACAAATGAGAATGAATATACGTAACAAATAAGAAAAAATATATTACGAAGAAAATAATTTAAATACAAATATACTGGCTGATTTCAAGACAGAGAAAGATCCACACGGAAAAAAAAAATTATTTTAAAATTTTAGTTAAACAGCAAACCCATTTTTTTCAGTTTACGAACACCAATGTTCAACTCCGTAGCTTTGTAATTCTGAACATAATCCAGAAGACAATGGAACTCTTAGATCAAGTATTGGGAGAAATTTACTAATCAGGTATTGTGATAACTAACTCGTATTTGCATTACATAGAAAAGAAAACCGCGAAAACCACCTACAAACAGCTTCATGGCAAGGGGACTCTAACCAATGATCCATCTACCACTGAAGATATTTTAAGTCAGCACTGCAAGCGCAAGCAGGGTACGGAATTCGTATAGACCACCTATCGCTAGGATTCAAACCCAGTTCACTCATTGGGAGGCGAGGACTCTATTTCTAATGCCACAACGGCTCAGATTGTAGTATTATCGAATCTACTAAAACATTTTAAAATTTACCGTGTTTCTGGCTATATGGGAACACTAAAAGGCTTAGAAATTTTTATCGAAGCTCTTTGGTAAGGCCTTCGATAAAATATGGTTTTATAATTTGACATTAAAGCTGGTAGATGTGGGAAAATGTTATAATTTTATCATGATACCTAAGAGCAGGGCATAAAAAGTATTAATACGATTACATTTTCTTTTTAGTTTTATACTTTTTACTAAATGTGTAGTATAAAAACTATAATTTTATAGACTAACATTTCTGGCAAACTATTACCATGTGAACAAAACGTTGCCAAATGAATAGTTCATATAATGTATATTTTGGTTTTATTTACCAGATTGTGTTTTTTTCCCAAAAATTATCATATAGAACGGGAATTTTACCAAAATTAAATTTACCATGCAGATATTTTAATACTTTACTTTTTTATGTTTCATGAGAATAGATTTTTTTTCTTTTTTTACATTTGATACTAGTATATTCTAACCTTGGATACACATTTTCAAAGTATTTTTAAGAAACCCTTTCATTAACTTAATGCACCAAGTGTAAGAAAAAAAAACAATGAGAACCTCTTGCTTCTAATTCTTAACATACTAAATTTATAGGATTAGAATTTGGTGAATCTTAAGGCATTAATAAATTTTATGGGAGTAGTTATGAGTAGTTAAAGTAAATACTAGTTTTATAAAGCAATTGCTTTGGAATTTAAGTTAAACATACATAATTTTTAATGCACTGAGCATGTGTTATGAGATCATTTTTATCATAAATCATTATTATTATTATTATTAAGTCATTTTATTTTATTTTTGAGTATAAACAAAGAATATTTCTTTCTTTATAAAAATAAATCTAAAAAACGCTTGCATAAAATTTTACGATAATGCAAGTATTTAAATTGATAAGTTCTCTTCTCTTAAGGTTAAATGTTTTTGTAGTGTAAATGCAAACCCAGTTACTAGTTTAGTAAAAAAGAAAACTAATGGCTTCAAATGATTTTACATTAAATAACATTGATTTATTTATTATTTGTATATTATGATTATGAATTAAATATACTTGATTTATGGTTGCTGAAAAATTTAGTAAAAATAAATGTAAAATGTAGTCTAATTAAAAACTAAATTACTTAATTATGATTAATTGAAATTTTTAAATAAAATTTATAAAATTGTAAAGAAGTAATTTTACCTCATTTCTATGGAATATCAAAAAATATTTTTATGGGGAAAAAATTACAGATAATCTTAGCCAACATCAAAAATAGGTTAAAACCTCTGAAATGAGGGTGAAGTGAAAAACCTTGATTATAATTAAGCAAATCATTTTTATCAAATTTTGCGAATTCAAATTTGATTAAACGCGCGAATTAAACGAGTTTAAAATTTATTTTTCCTCTTAACATATATATATATATATATATATATATATATATATATATATATATATATATATATCATATGATCAGAATATGAACAATTTTAAATGTTACTTTAGGTGAACTTGATTTAAAAAATTTTATTGTTATTAATTGTATTTTAATTGTCTGCTAAATTTTAGATATTCATTGAATATAGAAAGAAGTGTTAGCACTTTTGCAAAGTCAATAACAGATGGCAGCACTCCAATAAATTATAGAAATCTCTGGAACATTCTGAAGGTTCTGCATTGTTTGCATTCTTTCGCGCTGTTTTCACAAATTTCGTATTTAATTTTCCGAAATTAATTACGACCTATTTTCTTTCAGGTCAAATCGTCATTCTTATATCCTACTAAGAGCCATGATTATTATTATATCTATATATGAATAATTATGTAATAATGCGTTTTAGTCCTACACAGTGATTGTAAAAATATTAGCATTCTTTTTCGAATATTAAATTTATGGATTTATGTTTATTATTCAAACGCAGAAAAAAGTGTTCCTTTTTGCTTTTACCGTGATATAACAATAATAGAATACGTGTAATATTATTTTTTTGTTATGAAATGCTCTTTTAAAATTTATGAAGTCTTTTTTCCTATATTATTTTTTAAAAAAAATTCTCCACTAAGATAGAAAATAAGACATTATTCCTGTGTCCTAATAGAGACAATGTATTTCTCGTGAATACGTCACAGTATTTTCAGACGAACAAACACCAGGAAAATAACAGAAAGATACCAGAAGTCAGAGAGAATTGGTACAGATTCAATTATGCAAACATTGTCTAGAGGGCTGTGACAAATAAGAGTTCAACCGATTTTGTTTAAGAATAAACTTATTTCAATTATTCCTGATAAGTTGATTTCTTTTGTTCCCTTTCAATTTCATTTTCTATTTCCTGAGAAACAGTTTAGATTAATAAAAACTAGAAAACAACTATAAATATACTTTTATTTACATTGTTATATGTTTCTAATTAACAGCACCATTTATTTAGAAATTAATACTTAACCAAGTCAAAAAGACCGTTTTTATAATTTCAAACAATTCGGTGCTTTTAAATTTAAATCAGCAGTAAATTATACTTTAATCAGAAAATTTATATATTTGCACAAAGTTTTTTTTTAATAAAAACTCAGGCTACTTCAATTCTAAACAACTTTTAAATTGAACATTTTTTGGAAGAAAATACAAAAATAGCTATAAGAAAATTTACCCACTGAAATACAAATCTCATATTTTTATTAATAGTTTGACGCTCATATATAAGTAATATCTCACTAAACATTGAAAAATTATTAGATCTAATACGTAAAAACTGTATTTAAGTAAATGCATTTAATTCCTAGCCCGTGAATGTACACCACGGTAGTAAAAATGTAATAAAACTCAACTTGTAGAAGCGGTTATTCAAATTAAGACCATAATAATTTTTAGCTAAAATTTATGATAAGTCAAAAGCCTCCCTTTTAGTATGATTCAAAATCATACTATAAAAAAGACTTGCCTGATGCAGTTATGGATTCGAAATAATTAGTCTAAAGTAACAAAGTACATTCTTTCCAAGCTTATAAATAAGTTGAACACCAATCTGCAAGTTGAAATTTATAGTGGAGCCATCTACTTTCTAAATTTGAAAATAGCAAAATGATCCTCAGTTACAATAAATCACATTTACAAAACATGTAATTAAAAAGTATTTGAAAAGGTATTGACAAGGTTTCACAACCACAAGTCATTCTTTAAAACCGTAGTCATAAAAGATCTTCCTTTAAGAGGTCAATATGATTGTTTTTCAGCAAAAAAGCATCAATGTTCAATTTTATCAACTTGTTATAATTTATTTTAGATTTATCTTCGAATTGTGAATTTTTACATAACATAAATACCGCAATTATTCAAATGCAAACAAATTACTTAAAGAATATAAAGATCTTTAATTTTTTTTACCCTTAAAATCTGAAGGAAAAAAAATGGATATGACGTTTTTTGCACATGATAAAATTGTTTAAAAAACGTATTAATAATTAAAAAAGAATTTAAAAGAATTTTTAATAGGCAGTCAAACATGATCTTTTTATTAACAAACTAGCTTAAAATATAAATGGAAAATGACATTAAAAATAAAAATATAAAAACTTAAAAAAAGAAATTAAAAAAAACAGAATTTATGATTAAGGAAACTTATTAAAACTTGAAAACTTAACCTCAAGCACACAAATAAAATAATCTACAATTGTATTTAATGCAGATTCAAAGATTCTATGATGACAAAATAAAAGAAACAAAAACAAAGAAAGTTGAGCAAAACAATAATAGGAAAATACACAATGATTTCTAAACATAACTAAGATTAATGCATATTTTGAACAAATTCTGGGTTAAAAAAGTTTCAAATCGGTGATTAGAGATGAAGCGTGATTTATAATCTGTGCCACAACAATCGACCATTAGTGATTATAATTATACGTCAGGGAACACTTATGTCTTAAAATCAGTGGCAAGGCATAAATTTTGTAATGGAAATGTACGTAATGCCTGTGAATTTAGTAACTAAAATGTGATTCGATTAGTAAATCGTATACTATAAAATGATAATTTATCTTTTTTCAAGAAAGTGCGAACTATTTTTCATAACTTTATTGTTTGCTTTAAATTAAACTATTTATTACGAATTTATATTTGAAGTATTTGAAAGAAGAATCTATGCATAATTATTTAAATGCATACATATATATATATATATATATATATATATATATATATATATATATATATATATATATATATATATATATATATATATATATATATATATATATATATATATATATATATATATATATTATAGAACGTATCTCAGTTTTTCTCAGAGATTTTCACTTGCAGTATTTTGAGAGCAGAAATATTACTTGTACAAGTAGTACAAGTAAATACAAGTAGTTTTTTCCAACTGAAGCTATTTCTTCAATTCAATTTCCCCGCTTTACTCTTTTCCTAACTGTGTGTGTCTTTTATTAATTTTTGTGCCATACACCATAGAACTGAAATACAATTTTTGAAGAGAGCAGATTTTAGTAACTTCTACCTCGAGGAAAAAGTGTAGAGGTTTTTTACAAACTGTCTAAATTGCCAATTATTATGACAAGACATAGTGTTCCATACCACAAGATAGAATATAAAATATGAGCATGGACACAATGTCAACTTTTAGAAACAGATGAGTACGGCGTCCAGTACCACCGACATAGATATTTAAGATGTTTGAAATTTTGGAGTTCAAAATTATTCCCCTATTTCGATTTTTCTTTTCATTTAAATTTTTACTTGTTACTCAAAAATGAAACTTGTTTATCTTATATTCACAAATGAAGTACGGAGTGTTTCCAGTTTAAAGATAAAAAAAAGTATTTTCCAAACAAAATTCACTTTATTCATAGCTTTAAAAAAGCCGTGAGTTTTTAAAGTGCTCCCTGTGTCAAGATTTAAAAAATAACGAATTAAAAGAATAATGATTTACAAGAATAATTAATTAATAGAATAATATAATTAAAATTGTACCATACTCACTGAAAAAGAAGCAAGAGAGAAAATTCAAAAACAAAAAAAGAAAAAGAAGCAGCGCTTTTATATAGGTTTGAGTGGTTGAAAAAAAAATCGAACTATTCAAAAACTCGAATTGCATAGTTTCTTTTAAATACTAGAAAAATAAATAAAAAATAATCACATTACGATAAAAAGATGGAGATGGACTGAACATATTATTAATTTAAAATGGGATATCCCTGATAACATGTACCCCGACAGAAAATATCAAAGAGGACGGCCGAGATTTACTTAGCAAATATATATACATCAAGATCCTTGCGAATCAAAACTAATTGAATGGAACAAGGCAAAAGGACTGGCTCAGGACAAGGGTGCCTGGAAAAAGCGCCAGCTAGCACAAGGGGGGATAGGTAGGTAAATATATTTCAATTAAAATCTTCAGAAATAAATTTTATTTAATAGCACTGCACAATACAATTTTACAATAAAAGAACCATTATGTTCTGTTTTGTTAGGTTTCCTCCTTATTTTTATATTTTTGTCCAGCGCAATTTTTGTCTCTTAATTCTTTTTTCTTTATTCGACGTAATTATCGATAATGTACTATATAGAAACATTTCAATGCCTCTTTAAATTTGCTGAAACTAATAAATAAATACCGTCAATTAATACTGTTAAATATTTGTTTCTGCTTATAATTACACTTGGACAAACCAAGCTCGCCAGCATTTGTTCTCTTGAGAACTAATCAGGAACGTGCGCCTTCCGTTTGACAAGAGTGAAAGTATGTCTTTGCTCAAAACCCCATGGATAAATAGCAGCATTACTTCTTCGTAAAGTCACTTCCTTAATTTAGACAAAGATCTGAAGGAAAAGAAAATTTTCTCTAGATCCCTGTCATGGTAATGCTCAGCAAACCACTGAAGGACTCTATAAGCAGGTATATCACACAGATTTTATAAGCACGTATATATCGCATATACTCGGCGGGTCTTGGTGGAGTCGAGGATCAAACATCAGCTCCTTCGCATCAGATTTCAATTCTCCAACCAACTGACTTACATGGTCCTTTAACAACATTTAATTTGCTTTTTCTTTTGACAATAACAAGAACATTGATAAAATTATTAAGCAAAAATAAATAAAATAAATAATTTCAAAATAAAATAATTTAAGCAAAAGTAAATAAATAACCACATAAAATTTTTTGCAAGTGACAGAATTGGTTCGAAGAGTTAAAGAATAACCTTATTTTCAGAGAAAACACACTTTTCAATTTCATTTCATACCATCATCATTAAGTGCTCATCTCGAAAGATTTTATTAGTAATTTTCTCAATATTTTCATTCCAATAGTATGAAAAATTAAAATTATGATTGTTGTTATATTTTACAGTATTTTAGACACTCACTTATAAACTTGAGTAATATAGAATGAAACAAATTGGAGTTTTTTTATCGCTTCATTTCATTCTATTGTTAGAAAAAAAATTTCATTAATTAATAATTTAAATTTATTGAAAATGTACTGATTGGTTGATTCTATAGACCTCAGTTCATTATTAAATATACATTTTAACTGGGCAGTATTGAAAGTAAAAGAGCTTTTTTCAGAGATTTAAATTTCAGAAAAATAGGGATTTTCTAGAGAATCTACATTCACACATAATTGTTTCAAAATAAGATACTTTTATTTTATTAAAAAAATCTTTAGAAACCTTTAGAATCTTTAAGAACCATTTTCTTAATTTAAACAATTTTTAAAACAAGAATTGCATTTTTTGCAATAAACTAAAGAAATTTATATATTTGAACCAGAAAACCTATCTTTTAAACAAATTTGATATTAATAATTTAGAAAATATACTTTAACATGCTTAGAAAAAAATGTTCCGAAAATATATTACTACTCTAATAAAATCTTTTGTATGAAGCTTAGACATTTAGTTTTTAGTTTTAAAGTGATATTTAATGAATGGTAGAAGAAAAAGCTTACATTTACTTTTCCTTCAGAGAAACTAGACATAAAAGCAAGTTCAGTTTAAAGCTTCTTAAAACTGTTTTGTAAAGAATGGTTAAAAATGGATCTTGGTTAATTGGAGCGGAATAATCAATCTTCTAAAGTTTACACCTATTTGGTTAAATTATCCATTGTTTAAACTTATTTGCTGATTAATTGCTTGGTGATGTTTCATTTTCTTTTTTATATTTTTTTTCAACTTAAAATCCCTTTTTTTTATAAGAAAATAAGATTTAGTTTTTTGAGTATCTTACTTTTTTTTATCCTAAAAGATAAAAATTCCAGATTATAATAATTGTATTTCAATGCTTTAAGAATTCCTGAATTAATCTGTTTTTTTTTTTTTATTTTCACAAGTAAATTTTGTTTCATTATTATTAGATTATGGAACAAAATTCATACATTTGTACTAAAATTAATGCGATCATAATACATTGTACCTTAGCATTTAAACAATTTACAATTACCAGATAATTCTACAACCGAATCAACATGAATTATCTTTATTACTCATATCATTCTAAACTAGAGACTATTGATTATGCTAGAAAACAAATTTAAATCGTTTGTTTTATTACTCAAAACACATAATTGGAACTTTGAATTAATTTGTGATTTGTATAAAAATACACAGATAGTTTTACATGTACTCACGATAACTGTTTTTATCGGCTTCATATCATGCTAATCCAAATCGACGTGTTACAACAGATTAGATATATAAATGTTAGTGTCATGCGAAAATGATTAACATAAAACCTCAGACAACATTTGGCGTGAGAGTTTTATATCAGAACACACAAATAGTTAGACACGGTATTGCGATAGCTCTTTCTGTTAACATCACATCATCTTAATCCAATTGTCGTGCTGCAGCAGATTAGATATATAAGTGTCTAGTCTAATTAAGATTAGATATATAAGTGTCTAGTCTAATTAAGATTAGATATATAAGTGTCTAGTCTAATTAAGATTAGATATATAAGTGTCTATTCTAATTAAGATTAAATATATAAGTGTCTAGTCTAATTAAGATTAGATATATAAGTGTCTAGTCTAATTAAGATTAAATATATAAGTGTCTAGTCTAATTAAGATTAAATATATAAGTGTCTAGTCTAATTAAGATTAGATATATAAGTGTCCAGTCTAATTAAGATTAAATATATAAGTGTCTGTCTTCCAGTGTCGGTTCGAAAATGATAAACATAATACCTCTTAAGCATTGGCGTGAGAGTTTTATATCAGAACACACAAATAGTTAGACACGGTATTGCGATAGCTCTTTCAGTTAGCATCACATCATCTTAATCCAATTGTCGTGCTGCAACAGATTAGATATATAAGTGTCTAGTCTAATTAAGATTAAATATATAAGTGTCTAGTCTAATTAAGATTAGATATATAAGTGTCTAGTCTAATTAAGATTAAATATATAAGTGTCTAGTCTAATTAAGATTAAATATATAAGTGTCTAGTCTAATTAAGATTAGATATATAAGTGTTTAGTCTAATTAAGATTAGATATATAAGTGTCTAGTCTAATTAAGATTAAATATATAAGTGTCTGTCTTCCAGTGTCGGTTCGAAAATGATAAACATAATACCTCAGACAACATTGGCGTGAGAGTTTTATATCAGAACACACAAATAGTTAGACACGGTATTGCGATAGCTCTTTCTGTTAGCATCACATCATCTTAATCCAATTGTCGTGTTGCAACAGATTATATATATAAGTGTCTAGTCTAATTAAGATTAAATATATAAGTGTCTGTCTTTAAGTGTCGGTTCGAAAATGATTAACATGACATTCCTGATAATATTGGTGACAGAAGATTGATCAGGAAAAAAGATCCCTCACTGGTTTGCGATGGTCAACAATTAAGTAGAGATCATGACAGAAGTTTTTACATAGCAAAATGATTTTTTTTAAATTCAGGATCTTTGCGTTTAATCTTCAGCAGAAAAGTATCCGCACAAAACTTTTTAACAATGCCTCGTGAGCTCTCATCGCCAAAGGCAGAACCGCATTGGTTAGGGATTATATCTAATTTATGTACTTTAGATCTTATGAGAATAAATAAAATTGCGCCCTGTTGCAGCATTAGTGTCATTCATTCATGTGGGAGCTTAATATCTATTCAACTTAGTATTTTCAGAGTACTTTGTCTTATTTTTTTTTCTATAGGTTTTTTTCCCACTATGGAAAAAAAACTTGAAGTTTACATTAGGTACTCAAACAGCAAAATAATAACGCTAAGTCCAACAGTTGTAACATGTGCAAACAAAGAGAAAACATTGCGGATAATTATGGATTTAATAATTGGATTTTAACACACAAGGACACAATCATGGTGATTCGAAAGCTTAACATTGAAAATGCTAAACAGGTGAAAAAGACGATATTATAAGATGCGAAATCCAAAATTCTCTAAATAAATATACTTTGGTATGACGTATTTTAAATAGCCTTACTTAAAAATAATTATGATATAGTTATAATTATTATTATAAAGTTTAATTATTATTATTATTATGGTATATTAAAATAATTATAATGTAATTATTATTTAATTTTATAATATCGAAAAATTTGAGTTACACCAATTTAATCTGCATCATTTTAAAAAATTTCATAATTTGAATAAAATTGTCGAAAAGCTCTTGAGAAATAAAAAGTAAGAAATACTTTATAAAAAGATAAAATATGCAAAACGGGAGCTTAACATTAAATGGTACAAAATTTCGACTTTTGCTCTGTCTGAACTATTAGAACCATATGTACTAGATTGAGACCTATCACTCAGATACGGTAAAAAAAAATTTATATTGAAAGTAAATTAATAGCAAAAGTTTTGTGTTATTTTCACTCGTGATGCAGAAAAAAAAATCGTGTTGAAAATATTCTAGATTGAATTCTCAGTTCAATTTTTAAAAACTGTTTAAGTCTGAAGCTGAAAAAAAAATTGTACATCAAATAATTCATAATTCATTACAAAAAATAAATTTAACTTATAAATTCTAATCTAATAAAACAATATAAATGCTTTTAACAAAAAAATAGAACTACTTTTCTTCTGGATATGAGGAGACATACTTTTGATACTCTAAGACTAACTTTTTCCCAAAAAGAATCTAATAAAGAAACATTAAGGAAAAAAGAGAGGAAATTCTCTGGTAAAAAAACAATAGGAGAAAGAAATGTTACGCATAAAAGGAGCTTTTTTATCTCACTAAATCTTCAAATGTGCTCCAACTGCCGTCGAAACGCTGTTCAAAGCCGTTTGCCGAGAATTCGCAGAAACACGGAGAAGAATATAAATTAGGGATTCTAATTCATCTCACGTTCCTGATTTCCCATCCAACGATCACAAATAAAATAAACTGGTAGGGAAAGGATGCGACTTCAAGAATCGAAAGCCATCTATATTACAAATCGATTGAAAGTCGCTGGAAAACTTCTAGTTCATTTATTGAAAATTCCACAAGAAGCTAACTTGCCTTGAAGAAGGTGCAAATCTCGGGAGACTTCTGCTTTTGAAATAGAAACTTCATTTGATATTCTTACGCTATAAGGTTTTCGAAAGTTTTGAAATGTTCAATGTAACTTGCGTGAAATATTTTAGGATTTTCCAGTGGATTTTGGGAGAATTATTTATTTGAATGTCTGTAAGGAGTGAAGCGTGCAAAATTCATTTTTATTAGTTTTCGAAAATAAGCTAATATTGTGGTTTTCTTATTTTTCAAACAAAATAAGAAAGGCGATTACTAATTTTTCTTATTAAACAAAATGCAAAACTTACTTAAAAACACTTAAGAAGACATATATTATTATTTATGGTGTAAGTTTTAAATACTTTGAAAATGTTTTTGCAATGCAACATTCCTTTGAACACTCATTTGTGTATGTGAAATAGATTTCAATCACTCGATTCTCATTGTCAGTGAGCTTAGTTGGCACGAATGAAATTCTGGTTGTTTAACATATTTGGGTGAAAACAGTCAATAAACAAATTTCTTACAGTAAATAGTTTGAATACTATTTTTTTATTTGTTTGATTGTTTCGGTTTATTGTAGTAACAAAAAGAAAAACGATAAAAAAAGTTTTTGTTAATATTTTCGAGAAATTTCTAAGAGTGGGACAGAACAGATAACGTTTTCAGACAAAGTACATGATGATTCGTTGACACATTTTTTTGTTCTATTAATTACTTATTTAACACATTCACTTTGTTTCCATTATGATTTCAATTTTAACTTTTCAGTTCATTTCTAACATGTAACAAGATGTAAGCATATCTAATCATTTTAATATTCTTTTCCAAGCTTATTAGATAATAACAATTTTTAAAATAGATTAAAGTGATTTGGAAATATATATATATATATATATATATATATATATATATATATATATTGAAAATCTTTATTGCTCCCCACAGTCGAACTTTGTGTCTAATTTTGGTGAAACACAAGATATAAAACTTATGCGGAATATCTGAGAAAAATTACTTTTGATTCCATAGATTTTCTTTTCATTTTTGGACTTCTTAAGACTTAAGTTACAGCATAGCAGCCTATTTTTAGAGATTAGACAAAGAAAACATTAGGTTCCTATCTAATCATTTAGATAACAGAATTGAATAAAGATCACATATTGATGAACAACTAAACAGAAATTGCAGAGACTTAAAACTGAGGAAACACTCTGCCAAACTAAAGTGATTTCATTATTTATGTAGTTAACTGTGTATTAAATATCTTCTGATAATAGCCTTATTATTGGAAACAACAATCATGTTAAATCCCTCTCTGAAATACTTTTTATTTACCTAAATTGCGCAAAAAAATCCCATCTTTCATTAGGTTACCACAAAGTATGCATCGAAAATCATTTCTTATATTAAAAGATTCTTTTCTCAAAGCGTCTAGTTTCTTTGATTTTTCATGCATGAATAAGTAATCAATTTTCAAAATCAAAAATATGCATATCTTCATTTCTGCTCATCAGTAACTTCAGAAAGTTTTACTGCAGTTCCGCCAATGATGAGAAAAGAAAAGCTTTAAGAAAAAGCACATTTTGAGATTTTTCGAGTGGAAAGAATCACTTTGGGAAAGTACATTTCTCTTTGATTAAATTTTACTTTCAAAGACTGAAGATCAAAATTTAAAATTCTTTTGTTATCTGATAGCATTTGTTTGCTTTTCTTCTTCAAAGAGATATATTTAAATCTGATATAGCCTTTTTTTTCTTCATATTTTTGAAATTTAATCTCAACGGAGTCTATTGTTCAAAATTCAAATATTCTTAGTAACACAGAGATTATTCACTGAATTATTTAAATTGATTATACTAATTTTTAACGCTGAAATAAAAATAAATTATTTATACGCAAGTATTAAGCAAGTTCTAATAGAATATCGTTTTTTTTATGTAAAATCATCATCATATTCAATTGCTATATATGCCCACTGCAAGATGAATGTCTTCTCTTTTTTTTCCAAGCCTTCTTGCTATTCATATACTTTAATTAGCAAAGAATTATCATTCTGAATGTTTTCTTTTTGCAAGATTTAATTCAGATATATTACAGAGTTTTTATAATGTAATTTAAGACTAAAAATCAATAGGTGTATTTTTCAAGTTTATCTTTGTCTTTTGGTCACAGAATTTGTTAACAGAATTATTTGAATTGTTTTTATGAAATTGCAACTTTAAAAATTAAAATAAATTAAATACGCTAAATATGTGAATAAAATGAAATATATTTGTTTACTATATAAAATCATTATATAGTAATAATTATAGAGTATTAGTTATTAACAACACTTTTAAATGCAAATCTTCTCCAACATTTTATAAAAATTCTGCAGCACATTTCTTATTTACACATGCATCTTTCCTTATTTCCTCAGACCAATTTGCCTGCTATTATTTTCTTGAGTCACAAGGATAACAGCCACAGATGCAATGTTCATAGATTGTCTGATTATCTGATAACTATATGATAAGCGTGATGTTGCATCAGGAGTTTAATTGTTTCATAGCCTTAAAACATTTTTTTTATCGTTTTGTATGCATCTCATACTAATGGTCTTTTCTTTTAATATCGAAAAAAAAGCATCATTACCATGTTCTTTTTAATGAAAGTTTATGCAAAATGCAGCACAGAGCAAAAAATTTAAGACTTTTAAAATTTTGCATTTTTGTTGAATCTGGAATTTTAATTTGTAAATAAAATATGTTATTAAGAAACTAAACTACTGAACATAATAGTCTAATATAAATCATCATTATTTTTTTATAAATATATTTCATTCAAAAAAAAGTTGATTTGAGTGAAGAATTACAGCCATACAAGAAAGAAATAGAAAGAAACATGAAACTTTAGTAAGTGTAGGTATTTATAGCGTTCAAAAACTGATGGAAATGATTGTAAAAAACAGAGCTAAAATTTTTGCATGAAAAAACCGTCCAAACATAACAAAGGAGCTTAAAAAACCAGAAATCTGGACCAGAAACCAGAAATTTTCTCAGAAAATGATAAGAGTATAATATCATGGTGTTTTGAACAATTAAAAGTTTCTTCCCACTACGTAACACTGAATTTACTTCCAAGAATTTAATTCTGATTACCGTTTTTTTTTTTTTTTTGTTACAATAAAAAAATTTTACCCCTAGAGAAACCATAAAATTATTTGATTGCAATGGAATCAGTATTTTAAAGTGGCCTGCTCTATCCCCTGACCTTAGTCTCACAAAGATTTGGTGGAAAAAAATAAACTATAAACTTGAAAAAGCAGGAAAGAATTTAAGAACGAAATACTTTTCGACACTCTCAAGTCTTGTGTTGAGTGTGTGCCAAAATGGCTCCAAAAGATGCTAAAAAAATAGAATTTACTTCGGATTTATCCGTATAATATCGTTTAGAATTAAGATAGCTTGTAATGTACTTTAATTTCTAATTACAATTATGATTCTTTATTTTTGATTAAAATATTTTTTGAAAAATTTTATTGCATTGTTCTGTACTATAATATGAACTAATTTTTCTAGTCACTTTTAATTCAATTTCCATACTTCAGTGGATTGTAATGGCCTATAAGTATGCAATAATAGAAACTGCAGTCAGCGATTCATCTCCAAATGGAGGCGAATTTTTTCAGCAAAAAAAGAAAAGGGTAGCAGAGAAACTGAATATTTGTCCCGACCTGAGGTACATGGATTTCTGACTTGCCCATTCCCTGATTTAATTATTTGCTTTATGTTTCTCTTTTTCTCCCTCTTTCACCAAGTTACTAATTTACTAGCTTTTAATTTATTAACACCTCCTATTTTATCACTATTTCCTCACTATTTTAGCTGCTATATATACACACAAAAATATTGCTTATAAAATAATTTTTTATAAAAACCAATATGTAACGGTCAGAAAAATGACTTATAAACGCGATACTAATTGGTAAAATGTCAAATGAACCACTGCTATGTATTCTATACTCAGAATAACATAGTTTTTTAAACATTGAAGTTTGAGTTTTATGTGAAAAAAGCAAAGATATTTTATGACTAGTATTGCTATATTCAAATATAATAGCAAAATACGTAAAATTACTTGTATATAATTTGTGCAAATACACACGTGTATTATCATGCGAGGAATAGATCATAAAAATAAGTTTTCCCGTGAATATTTGATGTTTTTCCAAGAATATTGAAAGTAATAAGCTTTAAAGAATTTTTTTCACAAAGTTCATAATAATATATATATTTTTTTAAAAAACAACTTTTATTTTATTCATAGCAATATTAATTCATTACAAATAATTTATTTTTATTATTGAGTTAATTAATATTGCATGTGAATAACAATGGTCCTGTTTTCAGACAGAACAGAGAGACTAAGAAAATTTATTCATAATAAATTTTAAAGTGTATTAAAAGGGTTCCAATACTGGAAACTTAGTGTTTTCAAAACTAACTGAATAGTAGCTGGATCCCTCATGCACAGCATTTACCTTTTCTGTCAAAATAAGCAAACCCTCATTATTTTAGTTTTTAGTGTTGTTGGCAAAGTTCATTTTCGAAACAACTGATAACATATGAACTGCTACTTCATTAATCATATTACTTTCTATTGTAATCACAATACACTTCCTCTTTCATATCCCCTTCTTTTTCTAAAGATTGTTTTAAATTAAGGAGAGAAAAATTTTTCCTCTAACTTACGTTTCAAGTGGGTGATGTTGTACTGTTAACTTTCAATTTTAGGTTTACGCTATTCAGTGATCAATATAGTAACTTTGGTAACAGTGTTACCCAGATTCGAAAAAAACATCAATCAAGGAATTATTTGAGACATTAAACATTTACAAACAATTTTATTGTTACTGAATATTTCCAAACAAAAACAAACTCACATCACTTCCAAATGCTAATACGTAGATATCACATTAATACAAATTATTAGTTACTTCAGGTTCAAAATTTAGCAATACGAAATTATATTTTCCATAAAATGCAATTAAAAATATAAGGCTCAATATTCTCTAAATCCAGTAAAAACAATTAAAAATACAAGGCACACTTATCTTAAAATCTACTAAAAATAAATAAAAAGTAAATTATTCTTTTAAAACTATTCTAAGATCGAATTTAGAGTTTTTAAATTCAAACCAAATTACGGACCAAATCCCTTGAACGCCCACCGAAATTGCCGCCTAATATCGTGGATCAGGTCAACGTCCCAGTTACTGATGAACAGCACACTAAAACTCCGCTCAGGCATCCTTCTAGAATGGTAGCTAGAACACGTGTAACTGCAGACTTCCAACAAGGGGACGACTAGGAAAGGCAAACAGATTCTGACTTAGCGGCTTCGGCCTAACTTCGCTCTTCACTTTCATTCATCCACTCTCTCATCCATTCTTCACCACCTTTTTTCCTCGTGTCAGCAAAGCGAATGACTCTTAGACTGACCTTTTTTCATCCCACGACTAGAAACGCAACACCAGCGAACGTCACAAATGAAATAGTCCAACGATAAAAATGGTCATGAATTAAATAATACTTTTTAAAAGTGATAAAACAACTAATTAAATATAAATGAACTCAAATACACATAATTTAACCAAACATTTCATTTAAAAAGACAAAATATAAGATAACTATCACTATTGTGATGCAATTTAATACTTATAGTAGTGGTGCCACCTGGAGGCAAATCAAGTTATACACCATCAAAACTCACAAGAATTCGATAATAAGCAGAGCTATCCAGTGCAGCCATCTATTGAGGAAATAGTCCAACGATAAAAATGGTCATGAATTAAATAATACTTTTTAAAAGTGATAAAACAACTAATTAAATATAAATGAACTCATATACACATAATTTAACCAAACATTTCATTTAAAAAGACAAAATATAAGATAACTATCACTATTGTGATGCAATTTAATACTTATAGTAGTGGTGCCACCTGGAGGCGAATCAAGTTATACACCATCAAAACTCACAAGAATTCGATAATAGGCAGAGCTATCCAGTGCAGCCATCTATTGAGGAAATAAGTGAACTATTTCCGCTGGAAAAGCAAACCCATCTTTAAAAGTACTTATCTAAAAAAATGTAATACATTTTTATTTATTACAATGTAAATTATAGGTAAAGAAATTTCTTTATTTTAAAAAAATTAATTCCGATCAAGTTTCAGTTCAAAAACATCTATATAAATGAATATCGGAAGAAAACTGGGATGAAAGTCCTTTCATAAAATAGGCCAGGCTTATAAAAAAAAAAAAAATAAATAAAATAAAAAAAAAAATAAAAAAAAAAATAGAAACTTATCCATCTAAGTGATACTGTTTCTGCAAACAAACAAGCCTTCTCTTCAAATAATCTAAACGTTAATTTTTGAAGAAACCCCCCTGAATTAAGAAATAAAACTGCTTGATAATTACATTCAAACTCCATTTTGTTTCTGATATCATGGATATTATAAAAGAATAAACTTAAATTGGCGCTACGATAAATTAATTGCACGTTTTCATCACCTAACATATTTGTGAAAGAATTTATTTCAGTTTAATTTAGTGGATGGTATTAAAAACCTTAAAATTTTATTTGGTGCAATTCTGGAAATTATTAAAAACATTTTATACAAAATTCCATACATAGAGAAATATTCACAGAACTATAAAATTGCTCCTATTTATGCGATAGAAATTTAAAAAAACAATTACTTGACCAAAATTGCTTACTTTTGCTTCATATGAAAAGATGATAAAGAGCTAAAACAAAAGAAATAAAATAAGCGAATTAATTATTTTATCATTTCCATTATTCTGTAATTATAATTATTCATTATAATTATTACATGATAATTATTATATTATAATGATTACATTATAATTATTATATTAAAATCTTTGTAATTATTATAATTGTTATTTTATTATTTTTATAATTATTATTATAATTATTATATTTGCATTTTTATAATTAATATAATATGCTTCTTTCTTATCATTTAAAAACATTTATTGAAGCTAATACTTACTTTATGGACATATAAGAAATCAGCACTTAAATTACAGCAATGTGTCACAGGTAGCTTTGTTTACACCATAAGGTGCACTATATCCTATTTTGGAATTCCATTATTTCAAGAAAAATTTATAATTTAAAAAAATTGAAATTGAATGTGTAAAGCGACGTATACTGAACTTCAAAATCTTCCAAAACTTAAATTTATTTGGCTTTGTCCATTCAGCGGCGTATAATAAATTCTGGATCAAACTACCAGAACTCAGGGAGTCGGTGCATTTTACCCTAATATTCTTTGCCGGAACATGTTATGGAACAATAAAATTTGATGCACTGTATTTTTTACTGTAAAAATTACTGTTAAATCACTAAATTATAATTAGATAAATAAATATTACTTCAAAAATTAGGGTATGATATTTTAGAGAAAAATGGATTTTACGGTAAAATTGATTATATTGATTATGCACCTAAAGTACCGGTACTTTATATCTGGATGTAATATAGTCAGGAGTAAAACTACTATCTGGTGTAAAATGTTAAATAGATAAAAAACGGAAACTGTGTATTCATTAATGTTGATTTAAATAATTATAATAAGTTATACAAAAATTTTAACTTTATATTTTTTTTGTGATAATTCTATTTTATTAAAGTATTCACTGTAAATAATAATCATAATCTTCTCTAGTTTCATATTGAGGCTGGAATTAATAAATTTATTGTTTTCTCTATTCCTGGATTAATGATTGCATGCAATTTTATAAAATTCTAATATTAATGACCTTTTGATCTGAAACGCTATTACATTTGCTCTTTTTGTAATGCATACATTTTCCAAAATGAACATCTTTTTAAAGCTTCATTTCAGATTATCTTTAAAAGTCAGAACTTTGAAATTTAAGAAAAATTTATTTAATATATTTATGAATTTAAATTGAAGTAAATTTTATGCATATGTTTTACCCACAGACATTATTTTCTGTTTGTTTTATTTTTGGTTGCATGAGAAATTTGTCAAGAAACTCGTGTTAAATCTGGTTTACAATAGTTTTCATTCAATTTGGAACATATAAACAATTATTTATCTGAGTTGGTTTATTTTTAAACAAACAAAATAGACAGAAAATGCGTTTGTGTATTTTTAAACAAAAAAATAGACTGACAGAAGAAAACTGTGCTAAAGTTTAGCAAAGTAACATGAGCTAATTAGAAACATAAACTTTTATGACTAAAGATTTTTAAAAAGACTCTCTTTCCTTGCTTTCATGAACTCATTTATATAGCTTATATAAACATGCATATTCCATTTAAGTCTCGGAAGCATCTACACAATAAAGATGTATTTTCAAAATAAATTGAATAATAATTTTTCTGATATTTCAAGCAAGAATTAAACGAAATTTAAAATTTTTATCTCTGAATGCTTGAATCTATAATAAAAGTTTCTTCGAAATTTTAATAATGAGTTCATATTTTTACAACGCATTCATACAAATAAATAGCTTGACATTTGGAACTGAGTATGTTTCCTTTATAATCAACACTTCTCTTGAGAGTAGCGTTGGGTAAGAAAATGACTGCATTTCCTATATTTTCAACGAGAATGCATATTTACAAAGGATTAGGAAAAACTTATTTTCATCACTATCATTTTATAATAATTTCAAATGTATATTTCTACAATTTAATAAGAAATTGCATTGTTCTGAATATTTATTTGCGTTAAAATGTAATCAGAAGATCATAATTTAGTAAGTTTTCCATCATTTTTAAACTTAATCTAAGCTTTTAAATGAATAATATGTAAACATTAAATATTTACTTTATACTATGACCACACAGATATAAATATTATACATATATGTTTAAATTTATATATATATGTGCAGATCTCTAAAACTTTTAACTTTTGATAATAAAAAAAATAATAATAATAAATAGGCACACTATTTTTACACCTCCAGAATTGTTTGAAAATGTATAAAATATCAGAAAATAATCGTGAACATCTAAAATTTTGATGCCCTTATTATGTTAAATTTAATTAATTTTATTTTATATTTTATTTTATAACCGTCGTTGAACAGCCGACACAATTTCATGGGTTTACGACTACTAATGTTCAACTCCGTATCCTTGTAATTTTGAACCAATCCAGAAGACAAGGAAACTCCTGGATTAGTACCCCCAGAGGTATTGATTTGTAATGGGAACATGGAGGACTTTGAGACTCGACAGATTTAACGTGCATCAGTCACCATTTACTACACGGGGAGTCTTCGGCCGGCGAGGATCGAACTCACGACCTCTTGGACATGGGCCCAGCACCCTACCGACCAGGCTATCCCGGTCCAAATTTAATTAATTAATCCTGAGGTTACGGTTTGACAGGGTTACGGTCTGGACAACTCTAGAGAATGGATCGACTGCGACTAATGATTCCTGAGATTCGCCCATATATATATATATATATATATATATATTCCTTAATATCTTAGACCGAATTCTTTACCCACTTTTTCCAGTTGGAAAAAGTTGATAATGAAATCGGAAAGAATAATTATTACCTACCTTGTTTTAAAAATAAATTATGATACAACCAGACAATAGAAATTGAAATTATATCTTAAGAAATGAGTTGAAAAAGCAAAACTTCTCATTTTAATACACATAATTCTGATCATTAGACAAAAATTAATTTTCTTATTTTGCTTTTACTTAGTGACTGAATTTAAAGTAAAATGTTAATGAATTATATATTAAGGCATGGAATCGATTAAGAATGAATTGTAATGTTGAATTTTTATATCGTGCTTGAATTTTATTTTTTTTTTCTCTTCCTTTATTTTTTATTTTATATTGTTTTATTTATTTATTTATTTTTTATTAATTTATTATTTATTTATTTATTTATTTGAAAAAAGGGGAAATAAAATGAAACTGAAATAACATTTTGATTTCTGAATTAACCTGAAGCAAACGTCTTTTCAGATTTTTCTAATCAAAATTAGACTTAAGGAAATAAAACACTACTTATTTTATTTCATCTACAAACTATTATTTTTCTACTTACTTTTTGCAAAAATAGTTGCATTTTCGGCTATTAATATTCAAGATCATACTGTTTATTGACTCTAATTTAAAATTAGTATCCAGTTTTCCTAAACTTCCACTTTTCGAAATATCATAAAGGATCTGAAAAAAGCAAATAAAGTCAGTAAAGTTAAAAACATTACATGAAAATGCCAAAAACAACGTTTTATAACGAATATATATGTATTAAAAACAATTTTTTTTAAATGGGTTACATTATGTAACATTCTACGCTATTTGAAAATTTATGAATCGCATGAAATTAGTTTTATTTTTAAATAAATATTTGAATAAACAGAAGTAATTGAAATTGTATTAATGATATCGTTAATTGATAAAAAAATGACTAAACAATAAAATGCAGAGTTAGTAGATCTTATCCTGAAAAAATATAATGTTTCAGATAAGAAATCTTAGCCCTTAAATCTCCAAATGTTTGTTGTTATATACAGGCGGCCTGCCATTTTATGTTATTTGTAGGGAATGTCTGATTCTAAAAGTCATGGAGAAGAATACAAATTACGAGTTCCGGTTCCCTCTGGGTCTCTGATCACCCATCAAAATGTTCGAAATAAAACAGAGGGATGTAGCTGAGAATTCTGAGAATAGAATGTTTGAGTCTTATAAAAGTATGTGAACAATTTTCTAGCTCATTTGGGGAAAATATTGGTATGGTTGAGTATGTCATGTAAGCGCACATTGTTATGAAAAATATACTTACAGCATAGGAATTTTCGTGTGATAAAAAAGAATAGTTTTCGCGATTACTAACCATAACTTTGCTATTTTAATAAAAAAAAATTTTATTTTATTGCATAAGAAGAAGTCCTCTATTTTAAGGCTTATATAGTTCTTACGCTGTTGCAATTGCTAGAAATGTTGTCAAGACATATTGTACAATAAAGCAATTGGAAATCGACAAAAATTAACTGTTGATGTAAATTACAGAAAATGTATATGTTCACTATTAGAAATTTTATTGCGTATTGAATCATAATTATTGTTGTTATTTTCTGCAATCCTTACATAGTGCTATGTTGAACCAAATTATCGTGCAATTTATGCCTCCTAAAATTGATTACACAATACTATGATCCAATTTGAATGGAAATATGGTTCAATATTAGGTTTTTCAATAAAACAGGGTAAAAAGTATCAATATTACGATTATCCAAGGAGCCGACTTTTCTGCTGTGAGATACATCGTATGGTCCAAATTATCAAAATATGGTAAAACTTACCCTATTTCTATTTCTACAGAAACAGTAGAACGCTCGACAAGTCTTGCTGAAGCGCTTTGGTAAGGATTTTGGTATAATTAACAATAAAATATGTTTTTATAACATTTGATAAAATTTGGTACTCGTGGCAAAATTTGGCAAAATCATTATGTTACCTTAAAGCATGGCATATAAAAAATTTATTCAAGCAAGTTTACTCTGCAGTTTTGTATTTTATACTAGATGTGTGGCAATAAAAGCTATGACTTCAATAACTAGAATTTGTGTAAGCCATTTCCATATGAACAGAAATATTGCCAAATGAAAGATAAAAAATGCAGTATATTTTGATTTTAAAAATCAAACTTAATTTTTTATTATTATTTTTTATCACAAATGTCTTTGCTATACAGTTTGGTAATTTTACCATATTTTTTTCTCTCCCTGTGTAATCCTAAAAATATAAAGATATTGAGTAAAAATATAAAGATATTGAGTAAAAGTAAATTACAATATGAGCAAAAATTCTTTTAACTGAATGGTTAAATAACCATATATTTTGCCTTCACAAAACAGAATTAAGTTTTTTTTAAAGAAATGTCATTACCATACAGTAAGTTAATTCTACCGAAATTTTCTTCTCTATGTGAGATTGTAAGTTAATAAACACTTGAGAAGCTAAACTTTCGCTGATTTTTTTCGCGACTGTGAATGTATGCAGACTAATAAAGCTTGCATATCCCTCAATTTTACGATAGTCTAAATGTATTCACACATACAAAGAAAATCTATTAACCAAATTATTGAGAGTGTAGATGTATACACATTTGCAAAGTTGAGCAAATTTTGCTTTTCTGAGACTGTAGATATATGTGGGGACGGCATGAGTGGTCGTCTTGGAAAATAAGAGATACTGTACTTTAAACAAAACATATATTGAACGCTAAATTTACATAAAGATGGACGATAAACAAACATATAAATAACACAAAATAAACGAGTTCGTCTTCGTCATGTTAAAAAGAAAATCATTGCTACTCTTCTCTGGAATTCATATGCGTCTCTTTTTTGGTTAGTTCCAAAACGCGCTCTCGTGTCTCTCCAAATATGCTCTCGTGTCTCTCGTGTACGGGTCTTCGTACGGGGTCTAACTTGCAGCTCTGATTGGATTTCTAGCTAGATCAGCTTACAGCGGCACCACACACACACACACTGACACGCACAAATTATTGAACACACACACGCACAATTTTATTATCCTTTTTCACCGACTTATTTCCAAAGGCAGAATAGATTGTTAAAATAATCTAAAAGATAAATAAGTATAGTTAATCGGGAATAAACCACAAATTTTGATATTTAAGAAAAATAAATGTTGGAATTAAATGTTGAAAACGCGTTTGTTAACATTACGGAAAGAAACCCTAACTTTTACACTGTCTGATTTTTTTCAATTTCAGCACTAAATAAACTAGCATGCTATTACGTTTTTATTATGCTAGCATTGCTTCCCAGACAAAGTTATTACAGTATGGAGAAATCAACACTGTAAATTTAGATCAGCATTGCTGAAATAAAATAAATAACATACTATTTGGATGCAATGCAATAGATACGTAATAATTAGATACGTAAAAATAACTTTATTAATAGCTAAAAAGGCAAAGAATACAAAACAAAATATAGAGCAATAATACAATGTGTTGAAAATAATAAAAAAAATATTATAAAACATTTCAACTGTTGATAATAATATTACAGACAAAAATGATTTAATTCAAAAAAAAAAAAAAAATCATGGAGAAAACTAAATGCATTAACGTTAATCCATTTGGAAAAGCACTCACCTTAAAAGCACTCTGGTTTAATTAAAGTTCACGTTTATTCATGGAAAGCTGAACTTTAAGACATGGCAAAAGTATTACGCCCAATCAGTTTATATTCTTGTTCATTGGGTTATAACATTTTGTTGAATTTCCCTGGTTCGGAAGTGAAATTTTTTTTTTATCTGTTCACTCCTTATTAATGTAAATGGAACGCTCAAAATCAAACATTTCATTTCATTTGAAGTTAGGAAGATTATTCAAATTTCATTTTCTTTTCGTAAGATTTTAAAGGCTCCGATCATTAAGCTCTTTTGGTGCTTCATTTTAAAGAAATGAGTGAAGAAGAAATAATTGTGTTCCACCTAAAGTGATGTTTTCTCGTAATATTGTAATCAGTTCCAATTTTATGTTAATGTGCTTGTTGATTGGAATTCAGGATTATAAATGCTCGACAGAATTATTGGAAAAAAGTGAGAAAAAATTAAATGTCGTTCTCTTCTTCCCGCATTGATTCTTTAAATTGATTTTTCTTGATTTATTTGCCCTTAAATGTGTTGAATGTTACGAAAAAAGCATTCATTTTCATTATTTTATGCAATGACTCTCAAATACTTATCAAATGTGCAAAAATTAAACGGACCACCCTAAATAACTTTTATTCTAATGAATGGATTCCATGTTCCAAGACTCAATCACAATGGTTTGTGCTGCCGACCTCTAATATGCTAACTAATTAGTGCATAAGATATTTTAAGCTACGAAATCAGACAAAAAATGCACTTTATCTCATTGTCTGAATAAAAATATATTTTTTTCTAATTATTCAGATTTCTGACTCCCCAAAATATAGAGGGTTGCGCAATTTAGTAAATATGGTCGCAATGGTTTGGTCAGGAAAGCGTTTCAAAGTTTGGACCTCTTGATGTTAATTTTACTTTTTACATAATTCAGCATATCTTGGGAAACTTTTAAGCGAATTAAAAATTATGTGCACTTAATTATCCAAATTTCTATCCAAAGTCAATTCCATTCAAAATATAACTGTTAGTAAATATTTATTATTTTTTCTCATTTGATTTAATAGTAGTCGAAAAACTTTCGAATCTAAGATGCAAAATTTCTTACATAATTTTGTTCCTTTCAAAATGAATTTTAAAAATATGCTTTTTTTAAAATTTGATTTCTCAAGAATTACCCGACAAATTTCGCTCAAATTTCCTATTTAGCCTTTTGAAATGTATTTACATTCTTTAAAATGTTGTATAAAATTACGTATAATTTGTTGACTATTATTAAATAAAATAATAAAGAATAGCAAATACTTACTAAAAGTTATATTTTGCATAGAATTTCATAATTATGTCCAATTTGTTTTCAATTTGTTTATGAAGTTATTGAGATATGGGGAAAGATGCAAATAGTAAGATTGACTTTAGGTTACCCAAACTTTAGACTACTCTCCTGACCAAATTATTGGATCCATATTTTCCAGATTGCGCATACCCCTTTATATTTTGGTTTTCAGAAATCTGAATTTGTCAAAAAAGAGGTGTGGTTTTTTTCAAAGAAAGTAAGTTTTTGAATCTGATTTCGTATATAAAATTTCGTCTGCACTAATTAATAAGAATATTTGAAGTCACTTGTTCGAACCCTTAAGATTGAGTCTTAGAACGTAAAGATCCAATCAATTGACCAAATGTTATTCAGGGTGGTATGTTTTTTATTTTCAACTCTATACATTGATAATGCCTTATTTTAATTATATAAATGGGAAGAAAATTTTAATATAACTTTATAAAAGAGCAGAATCATTATAAATTGATTATGTAAATCTATTTTTTTAAAAAGTGAATCAACAAGAGATTTTACTAACCAAATCAGCATCTTGTTTTTTTAAAAAAAAACCTTTGTTATTTTGAGAACTAGCTGACTATGGTTTGTCAGCTAGATGGTTTGTCTTTTTATGGAGAGAAACATTATAAGAAGATAGCAAAACTTATGTTCTTAATTTTTATTACGAGTTTCTAACCATGATGCAGCCCTGATTGAGGAAACTTTGCAATAAAGAGATTTCATTTTCAGTAATATCTTGCATACTCTATCTGCACTCTGCATCTTGCAGTGTTTTGGTTCTATACAAACTTTGTAGAGAACCAATGTTTTGCGGCAGCTGTGCTGCATCAATGTAAGAAACGTACGTAAGAAAACTTATTTCAATGTTCAGGTTAAAAAAAAAAATTGCTACACTAATTGATGACTCGCTAGCCAACTCGATAGAAGGATGTCTTTCTATAAATATATAATCATGCGCTCTCAGAAAAATAGGTCTAGTTTTGAATTGCAATATAAGCACATTTAACCATAATACAGTTCAAGCATTCTGCAACAGTTTTAAAGTGCTAAATTGAAGTTTAATATGAATCAGAGTAGCGTGTAAATTTGTTTAAGAAGCATGATTATTTTGCTCATTTTTGTACAGTATAAAAGTTACACCACATTCAATTGTGATCATGATTCTATTTCTAATTTTTTTCTGTATTTCTTCCTTCTCATTCACCCTTCTTCTACTTTTTTGGATCAAAACACTGTCAAACAGGCTGTTGTTGATTAACTATCAATTTTTTCATGCACATGAATAAAGATATTATTTAGTAAATGGAAATATAAAACACCTATATACAACTTTAACAAAAAAATAGGATAATAGAAATTTTTGAACCAGCTGTTGTTGAGCAAATTCTGTATCATATTTCATACAATTAAATTTAATCTCAGATTTTTTTTCTTTTTCTATCATTACTTTGGCAGCGATTACAGCATGGTTCGTTATACCTTGTACGATATTCTCTTACTAACATAAAATTTATTAACGCGCCTGTCATTGAGATACCTAAGTTTATCCTTTGCTAGCATCCAATACTTGGTAAGAAATTATTGATTAATATGATATCACTCAGCATTGCAATTATTATTATTACTTGGCAAGTATCATTACAATTTGTTGTAATAGTTTGATTTATCACTTTCTACCATTTTTTGCGAGAAAGTTTAAAAGAAAAATATACCTACTGAAAACTAGTCAAATAAAACTTGAATATAAACTACAAAAGTAATACTTAATTAATTGTTTTGCTTCAAACCATGAACTTTATATGCATTCAAAAAGTATTGAAATACAAACATTTAACTATTTTCTAATGGAAATTCTAAGTTAGACTAAGTCACAAGTAATGTTCATTTTTTAAAGGACCAAAATATTAATTATAAAAAATAATCTGTAATGTTGTATTAGATTAAATTGCATATTACAAAATTATGTTGTGTTGTTTCTAATGGCACTTGACATTATCAGCAGCCTGATTGTTGATACCAAGCGAACTTAGGGCAAAGGGTGCGTTTTTTTTTGTGGAGCCACCTATGCTTAAAAATACGACTTCAGCCATACACACGTCACAGTACGTTTATATAGGGAACCAATTCATATATCCATTCATTCGCAGATCGCAATTTTCATCCAAACCATAGAACGATCAATCTCCAATTCAAAACCCCCAGAGGATCGAAATTATGACCTCTCGGACATGTGCCCAACGCCCTAACCAACCCGGCTAACCCGGTCAAACATTGTTTATATCTATAGCTATAATAAAACGAAGTTGAGCCGTGAGCATTCGCCGTCAAAGTGGTGAACCGGGTTCGAATTCCAGCAATGGCTGGTCGATACGAATTCCACATCCGGCTTACATAAGATATCCTCAATAGACGATCATGGGTTAGAGACCCGTTGACGTTTGGCTAACCGAGAGATGCTTTCGTGGTTTTCCTCACCATGTAATGCAAGTTCGGGTCCTCCACGAAGGCAAATTTCTCCCAATACTTGATCCAGGAGTCCCCTTGTCATCTGGACTGGATTCAAAATTTCAAGGCTACGGAGTTAAACATTAGTAGTCGTAATTCCAAAAATTGTGTCGTCTGTTCAACGACGATTATTAAATATAAAAATAAAACAAAATATTGCATTTAGGGTTTCACTTACAAATAACAATCACACTGAGAAGAATAGCAGCATTGGGCAACTGTGAGTGATGTGTTTTTTCTTTCGACAAAGAACTAAATACAAGCTAGCAAAACGGCAACACAACTCAGAGTTATAGATTTTACATAAACTTCCATCTTTACCCAATGCTTGCATTTATCAATTGCATTTTAAAGGATAAAAAGAAAGATATATGGCATTATTGTTTGCGCTCTGATGACTTCGTAAAAATCTAAACCAAGGTTCAGAAAATTGGACTGTATTTACAAAGGGTAGTTTTTACTCCATATCCTGAAATTTTTTCAGATATTTTAACCGGGAGTATTGTTTGAAAATTTCATTTTTTTATAGGTCATGCATTAAACATTGTTATAAATAAAATTACAGACAATTCTGTTTACATGCATTACAAATATATTTCTAGTACAAAAAGACGCAAAAAACGAAGATTTTTATAATTTGGATGACTGGATGACTGGTTTTTATAATTTGGATATTTTTAAAAGTTGGTAACTAAAAGTTTCGATGTTTTAAACCATTCATTTGGCGATTTTTTTTCATACGTTATGGTAACATACCGAAAATTCTGGTTTTCAAAATTATTGTTATTATTACCACATGCTTATTAAAAATGAAATAAAAATAAAAAATAAATTTAATGCTAAGTAAATAAAATAAAATAAGTTTCCATGCCATGCTCTAAAGGATCATTATAAAAATCATAAAATAACCAAAATATTCTTCAAAACAATCAATCAATTTACCATTTATTTAGTAATTTTAACCTTTTGACGTATATGCCTTTTACCAATTATAAAGGTAATATAATGTTTTCCTTTATATGGCTTATTTAAAATGGTTGTTTGCTTCAACGGCTGATAGGAGTTATGTGGCATTTAATTATTTATTCTTCCTGATGTATTTCTCAAGTATAATACTGGAAAAATGTTCCTAAATAGTGCTCAACTCAGACAGATCCAGCTATGGTATCAGTTTTATGTATCTTTTACAGGGGTAGTGGAATTTGTTTATTTATTCAGTTACATATATGATTATTTTTGTAAATAAAAATAATGACTTTTCAATTTGGAAAATGGATTTGCAGCAACACACAACACTTAGACTTAAAGAGACAAGGCTTCCAGAACATAATAGCACGAAAACTATAAATTCTAAAAAAAATCAATTGGAAAAAAGGTTATGAAACGAATGGACTTTATTACAGAAAATATAGCCAACCTAATGCCGCAGCACCGAAATTCAACTTATAATTTACTCAACTGCCAAATACTTGATCCAAATTTTTTATTTTATTAATATGGACTGTTAACTATTTAATCTGAATAGGCAAACACACATGGTCTTCTGTTTTATCTCTCCTCGGCACCTCATCTTGTAAAAGAATCCTTTCAGTTATTACGATAAACATATTCACAAAATGTGGAATTCTTAAGTGTGAATATTTTTTTTCAAATGCAGTTAATTAGTCTTTAAATACAAAAACCCTTTCATGTTAATATGATTAACATACTAAATAATTTGCTAAAATTAAGATAGTTATATTAGTTGTATATTTTATAAATAAAATAATATTTTTATCTACTTTTAAAGAAAAGAAAACGATAAATGAGAATCAACGATGGTAGTTGTTGTGCAGAGTAAATAGAGAATGGAGCCTCCTAGCTATAACCAAAAGGATAATTGGAATTAATGATCAACCTTAAATTTATTTTTTATTGCACTTTTAAATTTAAACTAAAATCAAAATCCAATTTGCAATAATTGGTAAATATTTCTCCTTCGATTCTAGTTATCTCATGTTCTATAAATAACCTTTTTTAAGACTGAAACCCTAATGGTCACACCTAATTCCGTGAAAATCAAAATATATGTCAATGTATTGAATCGTTCGAGAATGTCCAATATTTTCTTAGAAAGTCTGTTTGTAAGAGAATTCTTTACTACCTCCAGCTAAGTTAATAAGATTAAAGGGTGAGAGGAGAAAGTTTGGCTGTTTTACTTCCTGCACATTCAATTACTAGTTGGCTTCAGGGTAGCAATCGCAGAAAAGAGTTGGAAAAGATGACTAATCTTTCTGATCCTTCGTTAAGAGATACCTTAATTAGTTTTACTGAATCTCCTTGAAGATAAATAGGAGTAACTTCTTCCCTTTAGACAAATCGCGACTCTGGTAATCTGGAATTGCGCTTTCAAATCAATGTTAGACAGTATTTGTTGGAAGTAAAGTTGTAGTCATTTAAACTTTTATAACAAGT